>MNCI01030298.1:0-29430 GCA_015680685.1 Gnetum montanum | reverse complement strand
TGGCCTTCCACCTCAATCCAACGATGAAGCCAAGCAAGATCATCGTCTTCTCCACTCATGTATGTACCACTCTAAGTAATCAATTCCCCATCAACCTTTCACAATTGATCTATCTTGAGATAGAGAAGTGATTTAAAGAAAATGAATGTGAAAGAAAGGCATTCCCCTTTTCATGCCTCATCAAGAAATGATGCAAGAGGGAAAAAATAATCCACTATAGAAATGATGTTGTTTGACATACTTTGTTCGCTTCTTGGGTGAAAATGATGAAAGATAAGGTGCCTACTAAGATCATCATATAAGAGGAGTAGTGAACACCACCTCCATTGTCCACTCATGAAATAATGTTGTAGGCTTACTCTATCCTTAATTGCATGCACAACATCTAAGAGAAACTCTTGAATGAGCAAGAGCTATGAGTAAGAATGAGTGGTGGTGACCCATCTATGTATCTCCTAGTGATGAGTCACCTCAACAAAGTGGCTCAAACTATTAGCTAGATGAAGGAAGGTGGATCAATTTTCTCAGCCCAAAGAACGTAGTTGCTCATGAGATCAAATCCTAATGTCCAAGAGGTAACAATATATCTCTCACAATAGTAGCAATTCCCAAAAATCTCTAGGAATGCTACTACATTTTCGGTGCATCTAGAGGAGGGTGAGCAGGTATCTATCTTGGTGATGCAACACGATGTGCACAAGATAGTAGCAGAACTGCTTGTTAATAGAATTGTAGAGGCCTTAAATGCACATGTGATATCTTTATTAGATGTTTATATACTTAGAGATATGAAGATGTTCATAGGAATAATTAGTGGCAGATTAAGTTTAACTCAGCATGAGGACTTGCTGGACCAACTATTGGGAATTGAAAAACTGATTTTGCATATCCTTAAGCTTTTGGATACTATCATTGCAACCTTGAGCTTCTTGAAGCAAGGGACAAGAACATAATATTTAAGGGGTAAATCAAAATAGCCTAGGCTCAAAAGTAACACTTAGTTGTGGAGGTTACTGAAATAAGAGCCCACATTGTCAATCCCACGTTTGTCAACTTTGTGTTGACACATGATGAAACTTTTCAACAACTTCAAGATAGGCTCAAACAGGTTAAGAATGCAAAGGATATAGCCATCTTTGATCAGTCTATCACCAATGTCAAGACATACACCATTTGGAAGGACTTGTTCTAGATGTGCCACCAGAATGAATTCCTGAACATAGAGAATCATTGCCTGTGAAATGTTGGTGTGTGATAGCAATAAATGCAAGAATTTATCCATCAATAGAGGAGAAACTAGCTAGAATAAACACTAAACTAAGAAGATTGGTGGTTGAAAATAAAAATCTCTCGATGGAGGAAGTCTAACCCCTTCACCAAAAATTTCTAATAGAGATAGCTGCTTGGAAGAACAAGGCTTTTAAATTTAAGAGAGTTAAGAACCATTACAGAGATCAAGTTGATATACAGAAATAAATCAATGAAAAACACATCTAGATGATGAAGGAAAAAGTCAATGAGAACCTTCAGTAGCTTAAGAAAAGAGGTGAGGTCTGGTAGCCTATCTTTGATGGGCTCAATGATTACAATAAGGTGGAAATTTGCATGAAAGAGATATAGATTGATAAGATGATGGAGTAGATGGAGCTTGCCAATCTTTGTTATGCAAACATGGCAATGCTAACTACCAAATGGCTATGGTCAAAGTTGGAGAAGCAAGTGGCTAGCTTGTACTTGTTGTACAAGGTAGAGTCCAAAACCCATAAGGAGATCAAGAAAAAGCTTGAGATTGCTAATCTTAAACTCAAGGTTATTAGAGCACGATTCACTGATCAAAGATCCACCACTAAGAACCTAGCCAAAAGGATGAATGATTACCAAGAGCTACAGAATGCTCTTAAGGCATTCAATGTTGAATACAAACTTTTTGGTGCCTAGTTTACCAACATGAAGGAGCTATTCCCAGAAATTCCCTATCCTTGTGATGTTCCCACTCCAATCCACATTTGAGATGTTGCATGGACCATGAACAATCCCATGGGAAAGGAGGAGAAGATGAGGGTACTATTAGATACCTTTTGTCTTTCACCAAACATTGTAGCTACCACTAGACAACCACAATTACCTCAACCACTATGTGTACCCGAAGTAGGACAAGGTCCTTCAAAGCCTTAGAAGCCTCCATCACTGAGGACCATTTGATCTTCTCCAATGTCTTCACACCATTTGAGGAATTGTAATTGTTAATTTTTTCTTAGTGTTTAATTTTCTCACCCTGAATACCAAAATTTTGTAATCATTATAAAATCATATACTCTAGACACTTAGTTTTTGTTATGTAGTTTTCGTGTTTGTTTTGTGTGTCAATAATTCCATACATTCCCAAATTTTATAAAAAACTAGATGATGGGTTTTCATTCAGTCGTGAGGATATCATGAATTATTTAGTTGGCTATGTTAATACGATGTTGTTGATGAGATCCCATTGACCTGATCTTGTTGATGTAGGGTTTGACTCGTTGATGTGTACCCATTAACAAGGCTTCCCTTTTACCTATAAATACACACTCACCAACTACATTCATGTCATAAGTCTCATAGTTGTAGCAAATCTCTTGCAATTTTGTCATTCAGAAGTTAGAATATTTTTCTAAGTGCTCGCAGTAGCAATCAAAGAGTGTATAAATATTTATTCAAGCACTATTATAACTTAGCACAGTAGTGTGTGTAGCAATAAAGACAAGCTTTTTGATAAACCTTGTAGCACTTTGAAATAGATTAATTATTTCCTTTATGTATTTAATATTTTAAGCAGTTTCCTTTGTCGTTTTAAGGGATTAAGTAATTAATTAAGCTAAATTTAGCTAGTTAATCTAGATTAAATAGCGATTAATTAAGCACATAAGTACGATGGCTTCAAGTATAAGCTTGGTGCTTGGTAATCTTAGTAATGCTTAATGTTTGGTAACCTAGTAGTATTAAATGTGTTTAAGATATATACGGCAAGTGGGAACATATGCTTATGTTAACATTAGTTACATGTTAGCTAGTTAGATTAAATTAGCAATTAAATACCTTTCATTCTTTATTTTTTATTCTTAGGTAACTTAGAACATAAAACATAAAAATGATAAAAATCATATGTCTTAGTTGCACTTAACCATACATTTGGATTTCACAAGTGTTATTTGAAAGACAATGATTACAATGATTAGTTTCACTTCCTAGAAACTAGTGTACTTAGGTGGATAGAACTCCATGGAATTTGACTAGATCACATGTGAATGCTTAGTGATTTGTATGATTGGGTGTAGCATATACTTGTCACTCATCATTGTGTAAGTGAACTGGAATCCTAGGATATACTAATGACATTCCCAAGAGAGCACAAAATGATTCATATGATGAATTGCTCAAATCATCACCACCTAGAAAACATCAAGGTGAAGAATAAGAATAAGAACAAAAGTAAGAGTAATAGCAAGAGCAACAACAATAATAAGAGCAATAGTAAGAGCAATAATAGAAAAAACAAGAACATCAACAATAGCAAGTTCCATCATCATTGCCACAAGATTATATACTATCAATGAGTCATCTATAACAGATTGCAAAAATCATCAGCGAGGGAACAAGGGAGGAGGATAACCTTTACAAAGTTATTTACAATGTCATCTAGCCATTAGTTTTAGCAAATCAAGCAAGTGAATAGATCTCACTGCAATCAAAAGGAGACATTCTATGGTCACAATAGATATCTAGGAACATTGCATCATTTCAAGTTATGCTTGAGATCAAAGAAGAAGCCACACTAGTGGTAATGTAGCACCAGGCTATAGCAAGGGCAACAAATTTTCAATATTCAAGAAGAACCAATATTCAAAGGTCCATTCATTCTCAATACGAAGGCAAGTTTTGAAGCTTGGGGAGTTGTGTTACTTACGGTAGGAGAAGGAAAAAGATTTGAAGATCCATCAGTGTCAATGTATGATTATAGCATGTGATGTATGCTTTGACATAAAATGTATGTAAGGCAGGAGAAGGAAAAAGATCTGAAGAGCCATTATTGATAACAAGATCTTCGAATTTTGTGTCAATGTATGATTATAGCATGTGATGTATGCTAAAATAATGTAGTGATGATGTGTGATGTGTCCATAAATAATGTAGCTTGATCTTATCTTGTCGAGCACCTCCCTAGTGTGTAACCTATATATACTCATGCTCTCCATTGTAAAAATCATCATGGTTTGAAGGAATATAATTTGTAGTGTGTTTGATATACATAGTGTATTTTTCAGTCTCAATGATTGAGATTGAAGATTCTTAAGTGAAGTAGATCCTCTATTGCTTAAGGTACGCAGCTTCATTCGATAGAGTTTTCGAACAGTGTGAGTTTCATTGCTCCACAGCTCTCGAAGTGCTATGCAGCACATCTCATAGAGTGTTTGAGTTTTAAAGTTCTACAATCATGTTGTGATTTTATTTTCCCTTTGTTATATTATCACCATCACCATGTCCTTACCTCTGCATACTCCACCAAATACTCCCAACATAGCTATACCATCCTGTTCTGCTCTATCCTCTCCTAGTTCTCCAACCTACTCGCTTCTATCTCCAGTGCACTTTTTTCCATCACCAACCACTTATCATGCCCATATCAATAGTGCCATTTTCAATCATTTAATGAGTTGCAATCCTGCGAACCCTGACAAGTGGGTTCCTCCCCCAAGAGGAGCTTGTAGTCCAAAGAACTGAATGAAGAGATCCCAAAAAATTTATTGTGCTTGACTAGGTAGAGTAGTTTAGGACGGAGCAGATGAACCATTTGATTGAGAAAAATAAATAGATGGTAATAGAGAAGGAAAAAGTGGTATGAAATGCCTCCATAGCAAAAGCACAAACATATGCACATGTTAAGGCACTTACCACAGTACAAGAGCAAAATAAATAGCTTGCTATTGATAACATGAGGTTGAACACTATCAAAAAGTAGAAAAACATTTTAGAAGAGAGCATCCACTAGTTAAGGCAACAACTGATGAGGATCAACCAAGACATTAGCTACCTCGTAAGGGAAAATTGAACCCTCTTAATGGAGGAGGTATAGATCATCCGTCAAAAGTTAACCATTGAAATAAGCACATGGAAAAATGAGGCAAAGAAACACAAAAGGCTCAAGGAACACTTCCGTGATTAGGTGGGCATGTACAAGCAAATCAACAAGAAAAATATCCAGATGGCCAAAGCCAATATTAGCATCATTTCAAGAAAAAATCTTGATAGGAAACCCATTCTAAATAGTTATGCCCATGTCCACTAAGTGAATGTAAAAAATAAAGACCTATAGATTCAAGACCTAAAAGATTACATGGGGTTATTTAACCTTTGTTATGTTAACTTAGCCATGTTGATAGTAGCAGGCCTTAGAATGAATTATAATATTAAGTAGTAGCCACATATGCTCTGCATGAAAAAGAGTTTATGGATCAAAAAGTTGCTTTGCAAAAAATCCAAGTGGTAAACTTTGCACTAGAAGTAGTAAAGGCTGGCTACTAAGGGAAGGAAGATGTAGTAGCAAACTTGGCTAGAAGATTGATTGATTACCATGAACTACAAGAAAAGGCTAAATCATTCAAAAATGAGGGGTGGTAATTCATAGCCTAGTATGTCAAGGAAAATTAGATGTTTCCATAGCTACCATGTCCATAGGATGCACCCACTCCATTACATATTGCATAACAAAAATGGATGATACATTCAAGTGGGTTCCACCTCCAAATGGTATCGGAGCCTTGTCTGAAGCTATTGTTTTACAATCCCAAACTTGTCCTGCACCTCCTCTAGTTCCTCACCTTGAGTTTTCCAATGAGCTTGCTAAGATTGCAACAAAAAGTGTCTATGAAAGAATTGACGTCACCAGTAAATATTATCATCTGATGGGTTTGATGTACAGTTCAAGTGCAACCTTGAATCATATAGATCAACCTCATTCTTTAGATGAATTTGTGATTGTCAAACCAAGATCAAGACCTCAAAGTACTCCAGAAAAGCAGCAAGGAGATCCATCTTTAATAGATCAGCTCTACATGTCCATCAAAAAAAAATAATGAAAAGGTAGAAGACTCAAGCCAATGGATTCCAAGATCCATGGAATATGAAGCCCTTGGTCCATATCAGGCAGAACATGATGAAGTTCTTACAAAATGGGATGATGGTCAACTTGAAGTTTATAAAGATAAAGCTCCAAATATCTATGATGAAGACTTAGCCATTCAACAGACACAAGAAGAATTACAAGGTTGGCATCGATGGGAACATGGTGAAACATCTGATGTATTTTATGACGATCTTGATGATGTAGATTGGGAAACACATCGTGCTTTCATGATGAGATCAACAACTTAGAAAGTTGAAGAAACTAAGTTAACAAAAGATGAAAAGGTAGTGATTCCTTTTCATGAAGCCTTGTTAAGCAAAAAATATTTTGTGCAACAAGATGGTGAGATTGAGTTTCTAGAGATCACAAAAAAGGCTATTTATAACTTCATCACTATGTTCAATCATCATTTGACAACAGCAATCAAAGAAGTAGAAGCTATTCTTGATATCAAAGGAGCCAGAATCAAATCACTATTTTTACCATTTTTCATGAAAGAAGAAATTGTCAAGTGGAAGTTAAAAGGACACAATTATGTGCATCTTGGACAAATCGACATCATAGTAAGTTCAAAGTTTAATTATGATTTGAACACTAAATTCCTAGTCACATTATTGGATAGTAGAATTATTGGAAATGGGTTAGAAGATGATCTAGAAATATTTTGGGAGTTATCAAAAATTTGTCAATTTAAAGGAATTTTGAATGCTAATGCTATCTATTCTATTCAGCTGAATTTTTAGTTATCTTTGAATGATGAAACATATTACATCTACTTTGCTTTTATGTGTTGAAATACATGGAATAAGATTATTGCCAGGAAGTGTGTATGCTGCCGTAGGAGCTCGAAGTACTTTTCAGTTATCAAATACTATTTTTATGAATCATAAACTCAAATGGGGAGTTAAGTTTTTCAATAGGAAGTAAACATCTATTAGAGTGTGGAAGATCAATAGAAGTAGAAGGTTATGTTCAAGGTTTTCCTACAATCTAGAAGTATTTAAAAGATCAAGAGTTTGTTAAAAACCAAAAAAAGAAAAACAAGATTTAGTAAATATCCTATTCAACAGTTTGGTAGAAGTGTTGTAATTGAGTTAGCCTCATTACCTCCAGTAATACTATCAGTTTGATATGATGAAGGAAGTAGTAGTAAAGGTAGCAGTAAAGGAAGCAATAATATTGATTGTAAAAGAGCAATATTCATGCTGCAAAATGTAAGAGAAGTTAGAGGAAAAAGAATCCAGCAAGGATGAAAATGGCCACCAAAAGCCTCTTATCATACAACAACTTCTGAAGACAAAATACCATAAACAAGAGTAGATTGTAGTTATCTGTTGGAACATGCAATTGAAGATAGTTAGAATCAAAAAGAAGAAATAAGGAAGTTAAATTATTTGTTACATTGGACCAGTTATTGTAGTTATAATATGAATCAGTTAGAACAAAAACTACAAGATATTTGGGATCACATGGATCACTATGAAAAAGAAGTGAAAGATAAAAGGAGACAACAAAAAGAGAAGAAACAAGAGTTCTTAAAAGAAGTGATGAAAAAATGAATTAATTAAGAAGAATAATTGAAGGGATCTCTTAAGCTAGAACTAAAGGATAAACTGAAGAGATTAAAGATGGAAAAGAAGCTGAAGCAGCCAAAGCTAGGTAAGTTAGATTAGTCCAGTGGTTCAGATGAAAAAGAAAAAGGATGCCAAGCAAGAATAATGATGGCATACTCGTTAACATTACAACAGATATCCCTAGGATTTATGGCTTATCAGGAATTGAACCCAACTACAGTGCCATTGATTAATATTGATTATACTCCACCCAGAGAAGTAATGCATACTCTTAAGAATTGGGTAGAACATTTGATGATTGCAGCCAGTGCAGTGCATATCACAAAAGGAGTAGCGATTAGAATCGCAATGAAGAGAACAACTGAAAAAGTTAGATATTGGTGGGATAATTCTATAGAAGAGGCAAACAGCAGGTAGTTGATAGTGGTTATGAAGGTCTATATACAACTTTATCAACTAAATTTTCTATTGAATTGACTGATTATTTAACACTGAGTGATAAGATGATGTTAAGTCAAAAGAAGCTTCATACACTCAAATATTTTGAAGAATACAGTGCTGAATATATAAGAGAAGTGTATCGTCTAGCACTACACAGAGACCCTCTTACAAATCATCTCTATTTTGGTTCCTTACCAAGTAAGTTGGGATAGTTGTTTATACATAATTCCTTGGCAAAAAATATCAATATATCATTTCAGTATTTTGTGGATGTCATTCATTTAGTTAGACAAGAATTGTAGAAAGCTTGTTATAATATCAATGTGCAAAAGATCATTCCAAATGCTGCCATTTGTAATAATATTAATGAAGTAGATTATCGACCAAAAACATTAAAGAAAAATAAGCAATTTCCAAAAAGAAATTTTAGAAGATATTCAACAAGTTCTAAGTCTAGAAGATTTAGATGACATAGGTTTATTAAAAGAAAAATATCAAGCAGCAAGAATAATGTTTGCTGTTATACCTACAAAGAAAAGGGACATTATGCCTATGAATGTCTAAAAAAGAAGACTCTAGGAAAAGTTAAAGCTTTTTATGCTGAATATAGAAGTGAATGGGAGCCAATAGAAACTAAAGAAGAATTATTGCAGTCTTTAGATTCAAAAGAAAAAATCTATAGAATCAAGTATATTGAAGATTCTGAAATCAAAGAAGAAAGTAGTTCAGAAGACGAAGTTGGTCCAAGCATAAAGATGGTAAAGACCATTGAAAAAGAGGAAGATTGCCATGATTCAAACATAAAATACCTGCTCGAGGAAGAAGAAGAAAGAATTTCCTTAGAAGCTTTTAGCAATGACAGTCAAGAAATCTATTCTACAGTATCAATAGCAGAAAGTGGAATTAATCTGTTTCCTCAGGCTTTTGAAGGTGAAACCAGTGGAGAGATAGTTGATGGTGAAAATAAATTCAACTTAGAAAAATGTCAAGAACATTTAACGCTCTTATTTGAAGAAGATTTTTCAAAAAAGGGAACAAAAGATGAAGAACTAGCTATTCAATCAAAGGTACCAACCAAGTTTTAAATTACTCCATATGATCACAAGAAATCTAGAAGTTTCAAGCCTTTAATGGATCTGAAAAAACCATGTTGTGGAAGAAAATCAGAACTTCCAAAGTCAATCGAAGACCATCACAATGGTATGTGTTATTTCAATCCCTATCAAAATTTATGTGGATGGAAAAGTCAAATGGAAAAAGTTTAATGCTTTTATTGATACTGGTGCTATGATAAATTTTTCACATCAAAAAGTGTTAGAAAATTGGATAGATTCAACAAGACCATTTAAGATTGATACAATGAATGGAATGAGACATCTGTCAAAGTTCGCCTTAGATGTTCCGCTAAAGTTAGAAGAAAGTTTAGTCAAAGAAACTAATTTTGTTCAAATTAGTGACAGTGGATATGATGTTGACTTAGGAGCTAATTTTCTAGATTCAGTTGCTCCATATAAAATTAGAAAAGAAATTTTGGTTATTATAGTTCAAGGAAAGAAGATCACAGTACCAAGAATTCCTCCAGAACTAAATCATCCTCAGTTTGAACAAACAAGAAAAATGAATACATTCTAAGAAGCTAATCCCAACCTAACATCAATCATGGACAACATTCAAAAGAAGGATGAAGCAAAGAAAAGATCTCAAATCTCTCAAAAAATGATGCAGTTTCATTATCAATTAAATCATCAGAAAATTGAAGAAGTCACTAAGCTACTCAAGCAATGTTGTTGTGAACATTTGCTACAATTATGGTCAAAAGATAGTCCACAGGCCTACATTCCTACAATGCATAAGATACTAGTACAAAGTAAAGTAATTGCAATGAGAAGGCAAGATGAAGAAGAAGTAAGTTAATAGATTTCAAAATTTTTGCAAAAGAAGTTAATTATACCACCAATGTCTAATTATTCCTGCGCATGTTTTATAGTTTGCAATCATGTAGAAGTGAAAAGGGGAAAAGAAAGAATGGTGATAAATTATATCCCTCTGAATGCAATCAAAATTAACATCAAATGACTGTTGCCTAATAAAGAAGAATTGATATAGCAAGTAGCAGCCAAGAAAATTTTCAGTAAGTTCGACTATAAAAGTGGCTACCACCAGATAAAGATTTCCAAAGAAGATATTCATAAGACCACATTCCTAAATCCATGAAGTTTATATGAATGGTTAGTAATGCCTTTCAGATTGAAGAATGCTCCAGCACAGTTTTAGTGTCGCATGGATTCAATTTTTAGTAAGTACTGATATTTTATTGCCAATTATATAGATGATTTTCTTATCTTCTCTGAATTAGTTGTAGAACACTATGAACATGTCAAGATTTATGAAAATTTGTATTTAGAACATGGAATTGGTTTATCTAGTTCTACTCATAAATTTCAAGTATGTTGTGAGAAAATTGAATTCTTAGGTGTTACATTGGAAAAAGGAAAAATTCACATGCAACCCCATGTAATTCTCAGAATTGAATAGTTTCTAGATCAGTTTGAATCGAAAGAATAGTGTATAAGATTTTTGGATTGTGTTAACTATGTAGCAAGACACATCAGCCATTTTTTTGATAAAACCTCAGCAACCAAGAAATGTAAGAATGCTACACCGTTCTAATGGTCAAATGAAGCAAGAAAAGAAGTGAAGGTTTTGAAAGAAATCTATAAAAACCTATCCCCACTTGAACCAATATTCAAAGGTCCATTCATTCTCAATAAAAATGCAAGTTTCAAAGCTTGGGGAGCTGTGTTACCTAAGGCAAGAGAAGGAAAAAGATCTGAAGAGCTAATTTGCACTTATGCTTCAGGGATTTTTTCCAAAAATGAGCTTAATTACTAGCTAGCTGAAAACGAAATTCTAGCAGCTATCCGAGGATTAGAGAAGTTTCATGTCTATTTGATTGGTGAAGCTTTCATTTTGAGAACAAACTCCAGTAAACTAGCCACCCTGATGAAAAGGAAGATAACAACATCACCAAAGTTGCAAAGGTATGCATGGTGGCATTTTTTGTTGTCATAGTATGAATTATCAGTAGAAAACATCTCTACAACAAACAATGCTCTTCCAGATGTCTTAACAAGGGAAATGAAAATTTTTATGCTTAGAGCTCAGTCAAGTTTAGGAGAATCACCAAATGGCAAAGAATGGAAAAATTGGCCACTCAATACTCTTGAACAGCAAGTTATGTGGTGCAAAAATATTACGACTCTCTTTCCACAAGAGTCAACCAGTAGTGTTTCAAGGCTATATCCAAATATATATATTTTCATCAATATGGCTGGCAGAATTGATTGTATTGTCAACAATTTAAAATGGACTCAAATGGAACCAAGGTTGCTAAAGCATCTTCAAGACCACGAAGTCCTTGATATTATTTTGATTGCCCGTCATTGGCTCTAAACCAACCAGTTTGCAAGGAACTATCTCAATAATTTACTTTAGTGGAATGGTTGGGAATCTTCTTTGTGTTCTACTTTCCAATGCATCAACCTTTTCGGTGAAGTCAATGTCTACCATAATGAAGTAAAAGTTGAATGACCACAACTTCTTGAAGATGAGGATGCCCAAGAAGATCTAAACTCACTGCCAAGTTTCCTTGAAGAAATGGCACGTCTTGTCAAATAGTGTGTCAATTGTTAAAGACCTACAAGAAAAATGTGTGCTATACATAGAGCTATCCTCAAAGATCTTTGACTTTTATGTCAATGTATGATTATAGCGTGTGATGTATGCTAAAATAATGTAGTGAATGATGTGTGATGTGTCCATCAATAATGTAGCTCAAGCTAATCTAGTCGAGTGCCTCCCTGGTGTGTAACCTATATATACCCATGCTCTCCATTGTAAACATCATCACAGTTTGAAGGAATATAATTTGTAGTGTGTTTGATATACACAGTGTATTTTGCAGTCTCAATGATTGAGATTGAAGCTTCTTAAGTGAAGTAGATCCTCTGTTGCTTATGCTACATGAATTCATTTGATAGAGTTTTCAAACAGTATCAGTTTCATCACTCCACAACTCTCGAAGTGCTACGCAGAACATCTCAGAGAGTGTTCAATTTCTAAATTTCTACAATCATGTTGTGATTTTATTTTCCCTTTGTTATATTATCATCATCGCCATGGCCTTGCCTCTACCTACTCCACCAAATACTCCCGACACAGCTATACCATCATGTTCCACTCTATCCTCTCCTAGTTCTCCAACCTGCTCACTTCCATCTCCAGCGCACTCTTTTCCATCACCACCACTTATCATGCCCATATCAATAGTATCATTTTTGATCATTTAATGAGTTGCAACCTTGAGAACCATGACGAGTGGGTTCCTCCGCCAAGAAGAGCTTGTAGTCCTAAGAATTGAATGAAGAGATCCCAAAAAATTTATTGTACTTGACTAGGTAGAGTAGTTGAGGATGGAGCAGATGAACCATTTGATTGAGCAAAATAAATAGGTAGTAATAGAGAAGGAAAACATGGTATGAAATGCCTTCATAGCAAAAGCACAAACATATTCACATATTAAGGCACTTACCACAGTACAAGAGAAAAATAAATAACTTGCTACTGATAACATGAAGTTGACCACTATCAAAAGGTAGAAAAACATTTTAGAAGAGAGCATCCACCAATTAAGGCAACAACTGATGAGGATCAACCAAGACATTAGCTACCTCGTAAGGGAAAATTGAACCCTCTTAATGGAGGAGGTACAGATCATCCATCAAAAGTCAACCATTGAAATAAGTGCATGGAAAAATAAGGCAAAGAAACAAAAAAGGCTCAAGGAACACTTCTATGATTAGGTGGGCATGTACAAGCAAATCAACAAGAAAGATATCCAGATGGCCAAAGCCAAAATTAGCATCATTTTAGGAAAAAATCCTGATTGGAAACCCCTTCTAAATAGTTATGCCCATGTCCACTAAGTGAATGTAAAAAATAAAGACCTATAGATTCAAGACCTAAAAGATCATATGGGGTTATTTAACCTTCGTTATGTCAACTTAGCCATGCTGATAGTAGTAGGCCTTGGAATGAATTAGACTATTAAGTAGTAGCCACATATGCTCTACATGAAAAAGAGTTNAATTTTTCCTTTGTGCTTATAAATATCTCATCCATAATCTCTTTTCTTCTTCCTTTTCCTTCCCCTGTTAAGTGCTTATCAGTCCTTTCTGCCACAATCTTTAGGGTTTTAGCAAATTTTTCATCCACTAAATCCCAAAATTTCTCTACCCTAGTTACTATATCATTGACTAATTTTTTAATAGGTAGAGTATTTTTCTAGATAAAATCTTTGAAGGTTTCATCCTCTTTCTTGTCATATATTTGCTCATCTCTCTTTTGAATTGATGGATCTCTATTATATTCTTTAGCTAATTCCCTCTTTCTTAGCTCATCTTTCTCTTTTGTCATTTGATTGATTAGAGTTTGGATGTGATGGATGGTCATTTTTGATAACCTATCTTGGGTGTAAACACCAAGAGTCTCTCTAGTTTTACTCCACAACCCATCTACAATGTGCTTGAGCTATTACCTTGGTGAAAATCCGTGGCCTAGGCATATGTGCAATAGTGAATAGTATGTGCCCATTGCTTCATGAAGGGTCTCATGAATCCCTTGCTTCCATCCTTGGATCTATTTTCTTATATTAGACATTCATGAATAATTTTGGTATTTATCATTGAAGAGTTCAAGCATGGTACTCCAGTGTCTAATTGATTCAAGTTCCAATGACCTATACCAACTTACTATCTCCTTTACAAGTGTTATGGGAAATAAATTCAATTTTTTCCACTTACTTTCTATGTCTTTTAGGGTGTAGGCATCATGGAAATCATGAAGGTGATGTTGTGGATTAGCATTATAACCACCTTCAAATTTAGGCATGTTGTTCATGTCTAGTTGCTTGATTCACCTGTCACTGACATGCCTAGTTGGTATGTGGATGGTTTCCTAAATGTTTATCATGCTTCAAGTTATCATGAGGGATTCATCATCATGGTTAGGTTTGTATGCTCTCTTGTAGTGGCAACCCCTTATGTGCTCATATCTATCTTGATCCTCCCTTCAATCCCTTCATCTCCTTCATTCATATTCTTCATCTTCTATATTAGAGTATCTTGAATATCGGTCATGATGGTCATGAGTCCTCCTTTCTTTCCTATCATAGTCCCAGTACTTATGTTGTCTTCTATCAAAGTCCATTGATGACCATGGTAAGGTGGATGAGGTAGCAGGAGAATGATANCAAAGTCAAAATCTTAATTTGTAATAACCCCAAACAAGTTATGCATACTTAACCAATGTCTTAAGTTACAAACATGGCCTCAAACAAATATAGATCACCACATGCCAAGGAGACAAGAATAAGTAATGAAAGAATCATTGATGAGGAAGAATGGAGGATGCCAATGCAAACAAGAATCACTTATGCTCATACTGATCTTTATCATCTAAACTTAACTTTCATCTTTCATTAGGATAATCAAATGAGGTAGAGGGGCATTTAAGGCAACATATTCCTACCTTCAAAATGTGTAACACTTAACATGTTTCAAACTACATTAAGGGAAATGCATTTGGACTAGATCTTAAAAGGGTATCATGTGACTTAGCACATGACAAAACCCTATGAATCCACAAAGGACAAATAAGAAGAGATGCTACCTTCAAGATCAAACATGTAAACTATAAAGGAAATTAGGTCAACACTTCTGTTTTCTTGAAAGAACTTGATGCTGATGCATTTATTTCAAACTCCACCAAAACCATGAGGAGCCTTCAAGAAAGCCTATCACAAGACTTGAGGAACTTTTCAAAGCCCAACTTCATTCCACTCTAGTAGAGACACCTAAGGGGAAGGCTACTAACTCAAGGTATAAGTAGGACTCAAGGCCAAGGGTTCCTATCAAATCTTATAAAAAAGCATATAAGAGTCATGAAAGGAGAACAACTTGGTATCATTCTCCTGCTACCTCATCCACCTTACCATGGTCATCAATGGACTTTGATAGAAGACAACATAAGTACTGGGACTATGATAGGAAAGAAAGGAGGACTCATGACCATCATGACCGATATTCAAGATACTCTAATATAGAAGATGAAGAATATGAATGAAGGAGATGAAGGGATTGAAGGGAGGATCAAGATAGATATGAGCACATAAGGGGTTGCCACTACAAGAGAGCATACAAACCTAACCATGATGATGAATCCCTCATGATAACTTGAAGCATGATAAACATTTAGGAAACCATCCACATACCAACTAGGCATGTCAGTGACAGGTGAATCAAGCAACTAGACATGAACAACATGCCTAAATTTGAAGGTGGTTATAATGCTAATCCACAACATCACCTTCATGATTTCCATGATGCCTACACCCTACAAGACATAGAAAGTAAGTGGAAAAAATTGAATTTATTTCCCATAACACTTGTAAAGGAGATAGTAAGTTGGTATAGGTCATTGGAACTTGAATCAATTAGACACTGGAGTACCATGCTTGAACTCTTCAATGATAAATACCAAAATTATTCATGAATGTCTAATATAAGAAAATAGATCCAAGGATGGAAGTAAGGGATTCATGAGACCCTTCATGAAGCAATGGGCACATACTATTCACTATTGCACATATGCCTAGGCCATGGATTTTCACCAAGGTAATAGCTCAAGCACATTGTAGATGGGTTGTGGAGTAAAACTAGAGAGACTCTTAGTGTTTACACCCAAGATAGGTTATCAAAAATGACCATCCATCACATCCAAAGGCTAATCAACCAAATGACAAAAGAGAAAGATGAGCTAAGAAAGAGGGAATTAGCTAAAGAATATAATAGATATCCATCAATTCAAAAGAGAGATGAGCAAATATATGACAAGAAAGAGGATGAAACCTTCAAAGATTTTATCTAGAAAAATACTCTACCTATTAAAAAATTAGTCAATGATATAGTAACTAGGGTAGAGAAATTTTGGGATTTAGTGGATGAAAAATTTGCTAAAACCCTAAAGATTGTGGCAGAAAGGACTGATAAGCACTTAACAGGGGAAGGAAAAGGAAGAAGAAAAGAGATTATGGATGAGATATTTATAAGCACAAAGGAAAAATTGCTACTATTAAAGGATACACTAACTCTAATATAGAAGAAGAGGAAGGATACAATGTGTGCCAATATGAACATCTTAAGGAACGTTGTCCTATTATGGTCCACATGCAACAATCTAGGGTATATGTACTTAATCTAAGTTTTCTCAAGAAAAAAGTACCTAGAAGATTACCTTATCCTCAAGGTAATATTAGGAAATCCTTCCAACCAACATATTACCCAAGCCGAGCCTACCCTCAACCATATGAGCAATATCAACAACAACAGCATCAACTGCAAACGTGGGCAATGCGACTGCCAAGACAAAAATATACATAAAAGCAACTAAACCCTTATAGATATTATGTTCAAAATCCAATATCTCTAGAAAATACACTATTTTAAACTTCTTCTTCCTACTATCCACCAGAATACTAAAGACCTACTAGTCCAAGGATGAATCAATGTCCTCATACACATTTGCTAGGAGCTAGTCCATCAAATCCCCCTTTTAATCCTTTACCACCTATGCCACCACCTATTATGCAAGGTGAATTGCTATTATAATTTTAGTAGAGAAAGCTATAAATGAAGATTCAAATAGAGAATCTTACCAACAACACTAAAGAACAAATGAAGAAATATCCTTTCTTTAGGACAAGTCCCAACAAGGCTAGTAGAATTAGACCTTCATTGAAATTGACTTCCCTTATCACATATTTTCTTACAAACAAGAACTTTCTGTCATCATCCAATAAAAACATAAAAATTGTCATGCTCATTGAAATCATTATATAATGGATAAATTCAAGGTCATTTCCTAAGAATAGAATTGATCTAGGAATTTCTTTGATTTGTCTATGAGTAGTTAGAAATCTACCATGCAAAGTTGTATTAGACTTAGGTTCTAGGGTAAATTTGATCTCTTATGAAACATATCAAGCATGGAACCTACCACCATTGAAAGAGTGCCACATCAGGTTGAATATTCCAAATTATTTTGTCATCATTCCTTTGAAATAGATAGATGATGTAGTAACCACTATCAATGGGTGGTCTTATCCAATAGACTTTCTAGTAATTGATATGAAAGATGTTGATAGGAAATTTTTGATTATCATTAGGAGAGCATGGCTTAGCATAGTTGATGCACGTAATATTTTTTCAATACATGCACTTACTTGAGGACTACTAATGGTGATGTATGTATTCCACTCATACTCCACATATACCATGCATCCACTACTCAATAGAAATGGATCGGTATATGGTTTATCATCGAGAAGGATCAAGGCACAAGGACAACAAAGCTATCCATGCAAGAATTTACTATGTTTTTTGTTTTAATAATTTATAATTTTTTTTGAAGTAATGGTAAGGTGCTTAATCCTTTAGTTTAAGATCTCAATTCAAGCATGGGCAAAACCACTTTGAGTGGTTAGGCTTTTACTCATATACCAATCCTCTTGGAACCCTACTTAATAGGATGAGAACTATGGCTTTAGGTGATGATCCTTTTGATATTTTATGATTTTTATGAATATTTTATAATATTTATAAAAATAATTTAAGGTAAAGCATGAGTTAACTTAGCATTAAGTATAAACGAAATGCTACAAAAAGGAAAGAAAAGTATGCACTAAGCATCCACCCTCAATCTACATAAAAAATTATTAAAACTTACATCAAGGAAGATTTTGTTGTAAACACTTTGGCTTTTCTAGCTTAAGTTAGAGACTTTGATATGTTCTATGGCTTTTTGGCACTTGCAACCAACTTTTGTAGTCTAGATTTGACATCTGATGTTATTTGCAACATCATTTCTAATCTCCTATCTTTAGCATCAATTTTGAAGTCAAATCTAGACTACAAAAGTTGCAAATCTTGAAGTCTTGCAAATCTAGATTTTTGAAGTCTTGCATCAATTTTATATTTGACATCTGATGTTAACTTTTCCCTTCAACTTTCAACATTTTGCATCCAATAAGTTTTGATGTTTGCGTCAAGTTTTCAAAATATTATGTTAACTTCATCTTTTACATTCTAAATTAGCTTCCATCTTTAGATTTTGATGTTTTTCTTCAAATTAGTTTTGACATTTCACATTATATTTTCAACATATGGCATCAAATCTACTTTCAATGTTTAACATCATCTTTTGTCTTCATATTTTGACATCTTCCTTAAATTTTCAATGTCCAGCATCAAATTTTGTAGCTTGCATAATTTCTCCTATTTAGAATCATTTGGAGGCATTCAAAAGATTCTGTCAACCCCATTGCATAGTTCCTATGTGATTATGAGCATTTTCAGTCTATATATAGAAGGATACTCCAAAATGTAAAGGGTTGACATCTATAACCATTTAACTAGCATTTCAAATTTTTCAAATGTTAAAAGCTTATTAGTGCTTTGCTTCCAAGAGATTTGTTACTCATTTTAGTTTTTTTTTTCTTTTTCATTATTCCCTTGATGAGTAGTTGGGTATTCCAACACTCAATCATACAAGTCTCATGAGTATTCATGTGCAACTTGATTGTAATCAATGGATGGACAATGTAAGTATATAAGTAGTTGATATTTAGTTCACAATCATTATCTTCCTACATAGAGTTAGTGAGATTGAAGTCATATGATTTAACTCTTAGTGAGGTATATGATATGTTGATGTTGTTTCAACATGATGAAAATGGTGATAAAATCTACGTCTAACTATAATGAAAATAGAAATCTATTCTATCTTATGGATTATAAGTAATAATTCCTAGTTTATCATACATATCTTGGGCTAATGTAACCATTACTAGGATTACCAAGTGATCTTAGTACTGAGCAAATCACGTGAAGTCACTACTAGATTACCAAATAGTTATACTTTTTTCTTAAAACTATTCGTACTTATACCATCTTACTAAGAGACATTGGAAAATTAAAATACTTAGAAAATATAAATGACTTAACGAAACTGAATATGATGAAAAATATAATTATGCTAAGTGAGATGTTGTAATGGTAAAAAACAATCTCGATCTTTATTTTTGTTCATGAATTATGTCCAAAAATAATCCACTCAAACAAAGATTATGTACAACTGTTGTTCATCACACTATAGGCATTCATTCTAACTTTAACTCTAAGTTACAAAAATAAATTGCAAGAATTCTACTTAGTGTTGGCCAAAAGTTGTTGTTTCAACACGACAGTGGGTTGGTATTTATAGGCATGACCATGTCCCACTACATTGCATCTACAATGATGTATACAAAGCTATGGTGTCATAGATATGATAGCATAGCTACATGACAAATAGGTTGTATCATTCCTCTACTAACATATTATATTTCCATTAGGCTATCCTCCTGACATGTGAAGTTTTGCTGAGAATTGAGTTAAAACACTCATTTGATCTTTCTTCTGTAATTATCAACTATTGGATCTACTCTTTTTTTCTATTGGATCTACATCAATATGCTTGTTGGAGCAGGAATAGGTTAATAAAGCTCCTCATTAGATGCTTATACTCTTTAGTACATATCTCTGTAGGTTCCCTTCTCTATAATCTAGGTGTTCCAACGTTGAGATCTTTTGTCTCTATCTTTGCTTACATTTACTTCAAATTTATTCTATTTTTGATTTGCTTCTTTGTTTACATGCATTTATTGATAGATTTTTTTTTCTTTTCATGTTTTGTCATATATCTACTACCAATCATGTTTTCATATTATTGAGTCGTCGTTTAACCACATCGATGCGTGGTTTGCTACGTCCACATGTATGCGTCAATGTAGTGTCTTGTTTTGCTTATATAAATGAGTGTAGTAGTCACATTTATGACATTTTATCATTACTTGCTAGCTGAACTCTTGCAATTTTATCTTCCTAGAGTTAGAATATTCTCTAAGTACCTATAGTAGGAGTTGAGAAGTGTATGGATCTTTGTTTGAGCACTAATGTACCTGAGCACCTTGATGTGAATGATGATAAAGATGAGCTTTCTTGATAAACATTGCAACACCTTGGCTTAGCTTAATGTTTACTTCATGCATATATTATTCATGCAATTTACTTTAATGCATCTAAGCAATTAATTCATAGTGAGTAATTAATGCATATAATTATGACCACTTTCAGCATACCTTAATGCTTGGTAATCCTACTAGCACTTACACTTGGTAACCTAATGATGTGTCACACCATGGGTTACATCAACGAGGCCTCATCAACATGGTCCCATCAACACAACCCCATCAACATGGCCACGTCAACGTATGATTTAATGCATTGACATGAACTCATTGACACAGTGTCTATTTTCACCTATAAATATGTTATCACCCACTTTATTTATGACATATTTTGTCATAGTTGTAGCAAAGCTCTAGTAGTTTTTCAATTTAAAAGTTAGCATATTTTTTCTAAGTGTCTACATTAGGAGTCAAAGAGTGGAAATAAAAAGGATCTTTCTGATAAACCTTGCAACACTTTGAAATAGATTAATTATTCCCTTTATGCATTTAGTATTTTATGGAATTTCCTTTAATTTTTTAAGTAATTAAATAATTAATTATGAAATAAATAAATTTAAATTAAGCTAGATTAAATAGTGATAAATCAAGCACATAAGTACAAGCACTTCAAAGATACACTTAACACTTGGTAATCTTAGTAACACTTAACATTTGATAACCCAGTAGTGTTAAATATGTTTAGGATGTGTAAGATAAGTGGAAATGGATTCTTATGTTAGGATTAGTTAAATGTTAGCTAGTTAGATTAAATTAGCAATTAAATACCTTTCATTCTTTATTCTTTATTCTTTCGTGACTTAGAACATAAAACGTAAAAATGATAAAAATCATATGTCTCAATTGCACTTAACCATACCTTTACATTTCACAAGTGTAATTGGGAATACAATGATTAATTTCACTTTCTAGAGACCGGTGTACTTAGAAGGCTATAAGTCCATAAAATTTGACCAAATCATGCATGAACACTTAGTAATTTATATGGTTGGGCATAGGGTGTACTTGCCACTAATCATTGGTGCCATTTCTGAGGACTTGTAGTTTAGTATGTACACTACCTAGGACTTAGTGAATATTATTTGAGATCATTGGAACAAACCCTAAAGTCCCAATCATTTGAAAGATAAAAATAATAATTATAATTAATGCACACTAAATTTTTTTAATCCAAAATATCTTCTCCTCAGAAGCATGATGAATCAAAACCACCAATGTCCCAAGAATTCATGGTGGTGTACACTTATCTAGATGAGTTTGTACCTAATTTCACCTTCCTCTTGCATCAGGATGAACAATTGCGATGGAGAGATATGGAGGGCAATGTTGTGTTACCTCTCAACAAATCTTTTCCTTGGATGTTGCTCCAAACGCTTAAGAGGTTGGGCATCTAGGATCTCCATGATGAATACATTGTGCAATACCATGACTATCAAGACTACTATCCCATGAAAACACAACACAAATGAGATTGGCACTAGGAGAAGTGCCATGAAGCTATGAAGGGGAAACAGTTCACTAACCCCTTGTTCCTATTGAACCAAAATGACAAGGATGATCCTCCCTCTAAGGATTCTCAATATGAAGATTCTCCACCCCTTGACTTTGGTAAAGGGGGCTTGAACCCATACTTAAATCCCACTATCAATAATTTGGATTTAAGCAAAAGTGGGAGTCAAGCTAGGGGCTTCGGCAAGCATCATGATGATGATAAACCTAATGATCGTGGCCATGACAAGTAGAGAGAAGGTGGTAGGTACTGTGATGGTGGTATTCCTCCTTCCTCTTCATCCTCTTCATATGCATCTTCTTCTT
The DNA here is from genome assembly GCA_015680685.1 of Gnetum montanum. Classification (NCBI taxonomy): domain Eukaryota; kingdom Viridiplantae; phylum Streptophyta; class Gnetopsida; order Gnetales; family Gnetaceae; genus Gnetum; species Gnetum montanum. The sequence continues at coordinate 7,256 of MNCI01030298.1, read as the reverse complement.
CCTCATTTGAATCTAATCAAAACCATAGGGAATAAAACCATGATGTAGGTGAACAACAGGACAATGATCATAGGCCTCGCCATGATCAAAGGGATAGTAGGGAACATCATAGAAGTCATCAAAATCATGATGATGATGAAAATTTACTTGCAATTCAAATCATGTTGAACATTGTAGAAGTAGTCAAAATTCCAACTAGGCATGTGAAAGATCACAGAATCAAGACTTTACATATGAACAATATCCCAAAATTTGAGGGGGATATAACTTAGATCCACAAAACCATCTTCAATCCATTCACAATGTTTGTGCCCTTTAAAACATAGAAAATAATTGTCAGAAACTTAAGCTATTTCCCATGACACTCATAAAAGAAGCAAAAAGTTAGTACCACTTGGAGCTAGAATCAATTCATTAATGGAGTATGATGCTTGAGTTGTTCAATGATAAATATTAGACATACACTAGAGTGTCCAATTTGAGAAAGAAAATCCAAGGTTGGTAACAAGGAACACATAAACCCTTGGACACAGCCATGGGTAAGTATTACTCTCTGTTACATAGATGTCCTGGCCATGGTTATTCTCAATAAGAGCAACTTTGCCATATCATAGATGGACTTTGATTAGAAATGAGGTGAACTCTTGGGATCTATGCCCAAGGGAGATTGTCAAAACTAAGAGCCCATCAGATTCAAAGGTTGATTGAGCAAGTTATAAAAGAAGAAGGTGACTTGAGAAAATAGGAATGTGTTGAGAAGTATAATTGGGATCCTTCCATCAAAAAAAGGGAGGTCCAATTTTGTGATAGGGAGGGTGAGGCACCACTTGATGAAGTGGTGCAGTGAAAAAACTTGCTAGTTCAAAAATATGTGTTTGAAATTTTAGCTAAGGTTGACATAATGTGGAAATATTTGGGTGAAATATTCCAAATAGCTCTAAAAATTGTAGAGGAATCTGTAGAGCAAGGTAGTGATCATGACCATAGGAGAAAAAAGGAAGCTAAACATGCCTACCAAAGGGGTAAGGACAAAGCTACTATAGTAGAAAAGGTTATCAAGTAAAAATTAGATGATCATGGCTGGTGTGACATCTACCAATATGAACATCACAAGGAATTTTTCCCTATTGTGTCACACTTATAGGAATCTAGGATGCATGCTCTAAATCTTAGACTAGCATGAAGGGAATCACTTAGAAGGTTGCCTTATTCTCTAGGCAACCTAAGGTAGTTCCACTAGTAACAACAAGCTTATTATCTAAGTGGAGCTCCACCAAAAGTGTACGAGAAATACCATTAGTGGCAACTCCCACAATCATGGGGGATACCACCACCAAGGTAACAATACCCTTACTAAAAACCTAATCCATATAGGCACTGTGTTTAGCAACCCATGTCTCTACATGACTCTTCCAGTCACACTTCCTTTCAGCATCACAACTATGCTTCAGAGTACTACAAAACTCATTCTCCATCTCCTAGAGGGTAATCCCCATGTCCTTATCACCCTTCTCATCCTTTAGCACATGTTCCTCCACCTTCAATCCAATTATTTCCTACTTCATCCATGTAGGGCAAGATTCTCCCACAACAACAAAAACAACATAACACTACTAGGGCCATTAACTTACAATTGGTTCCTTAGCCGAGTAGCTTAAAAACCAAATCCTGTAAAAGACCATTCTTCCAAACCAATAGCCCCACAAATCCCTCACTGACTTATGCAACAGGTTTTCCTGTGTCTCCTTCATCCTCTACCTTAGTTTCTTATAAGAGCCTTTCAAACCAAACACCTCCCAAGATTCACACAGTCATGCTAACCCACAATATATCTAATTGAATCAAGGTTAGCAACATTTCTAGGAAAAGGATTGATCTAGAAATCCTCTCATCTAGTTGTAGATTGCTAGAAATGAGCCATGCAAGGATCTTCTTGATTCAAGTTCTGGTGTCAACCCTATTTTTCATAAAATGTACCAAGCCTAGAACCTACCTTCTCTCAAGAAGAGCAACATTCATTTAGAATTGGTAGATCAATCCATCACTATTTCCTTGGGATTACTAGAGAATATTATGACTGCTATCTATGGGTGGTCATATACTACCAATTTCCTAGTGATCAATGTTGAAAATTGTAAGGGGGACTTCCCAATCATTATAGAAAAGGCTTAGTTGAGCACTGTTCATGCACAAATGGGCATCATAGATCTTTCTCTAGATATTTTCACTGAAAATGCATTTCAAAAGATTAAGAAGAAGAGAGTTCCCTGCATCTCATATAGCGATACTAGGTGAAACTATGTGTAGAAGTTATGGTCTATCAAAATCACATCAATTAGAGCATGCAGATAGTGTGTAGATAAATCTAAAATCCAAAAGTGCCTATACAAAATAGCCACAAAATAGAAGGGCACCTAGTGGCTAATAGCTTATTCTAAAAGCAGCATGCATTGCATGAAACCTACTAAGAGCCTAACTTGTGCCGATGTTAAAGACATAGATGAACTAGAACAAGCTCATTGCCAACTCTCAAATGATGAACCTGAGCATACTAAGTTGGAAGAGTTGGAAATCCTTGATAGTTTTAAATAGGAACCCTTAGAGTTGAAAACTCTACCTATTGGAATGGAATATGCATTTCTAAAAAAATGGAAAGCCGATGATAATCAATGTCAACCTTACTCTTGAGTAGAAAAGGATGTTGTTGAAGGTGATCAAAAAATGATCAATAACCTTTGCTTGTTCATATCTTGAATTCATTGGGATTGATCCTCAAATATGCTAGCATCAAATTTATACAATTTGGCCATGAAGCCAAAGAGGTAGCTATAGTGGTGGTTGAACCCCAAATTAAAGTATACTATCAAAAAAGAAATTGAATAACTTCTCAAGATTGGGTTCATCTATACAATTGTGAATAGTGAGTGGGTTAGTCCACTTGTAATTATGCCAAAGAAATGTGTCAAGTGGCAAGTATGTATTAATTTCAAGCTGTTGAACATGGTGATGTTCAAAAATCATTTTCCATTGTCATTTGTGGACCAGGTGTTGGATACTATGTCTAGGCATTGCTATTATATTTTTTTGGATGGTTATAGTGGCTATAACCAAGTTTAGATCATGCCCAAGGATCAGTCAAAACAACATTCATGAGTCCCTAGGATGGTCATATACATGCTCACCCATATATTAAAAAGGGCATCTTACAATATATGAATGAGCATGAAACTAAATGATTCCCTCTAGGCCCACCACTCCACATGAAAACTCCCTATAGGCTACTCTCCCTATGAGCTAGTGTACAAAAAATTACCAACTCTTCTAATTCAATTCGAGCTCTATACACTTTCAATAGCCTATGATTTAGATCTTGGCCTCAGCCTAACATAGAAAGAGAGATTGATCAACCTCAACATGCTAGATGAAAAATGATTAGTAGCCCCATCCTTGAATGAAGTGCATAAGGCATTCAACAAAAAATGCCATAACCTTAGGATATGAAAGGTAAAATTTCAACTTGGAGATAAGGTCCTCTACTCGAACCCCACACACGTACCTCAATGAAGTAAGTTTCAAATGTTTTTAGAAGGGTCTTACATCATTTATGAAACCTTTCCTTTTAGGACCATGTTGATCTACAAACCTGAGAGCCCAAACAAGAAATAGCTAGTCAACATGTAACAACTAAAATGTTTTGATTAGTCCAAACAAGCTAGTGAAATCAACACCTCCTTGGATGGACAACCTTGCTCAATTTTTCAGATCTCCTCCTTCCATCTCAATCATGGGGGAGATGGCCATCTATACTAATCATTAAAATAGCTATTTAATTTTTCTATTTTTTTTATTACATCTTTATTTCTTTACACTTTCTTTGTTTTTATACCTTTTTTATTTTACACTATTATTTTTCCAAATTTTTTTACATCATTAGTATGTTTTATTTTTAAAAAATATTTTAAAATTCATTTTATATTTTTCTTTATTTTGGTGTGAATTTTCCTTATTTTCTAATAAAATTACTTGGTTGCCAACATGACATAGTAATGTTATAGTTGTTTGCAAATGGTGGTTGGTACCTAATGTTTTTGATTGCTAATGTCTAGTTTCTATTTTTGAATTTTGATGACTAATGACTAAGACAAAGCTTCTTTTTCAGGGAATACACAGTGAGTCCACATCATCCACCCATTCACAAACTCTATGGTTTTCCTTGTTTTGGAAATATGAGGTCCCTTTTCCATTAATGAAACTTTAACAAACTTATGACCTTGGTAGTTTCCAAACTTGGAAAAGATGCAAAGGTTTGAACAAGGTGTAACTTCAAGTGGATTCAGTACTTTTTATGACTCTCTACTCACTTGGGTGCATGACTATTTTCATGGGTTTCTTATCATTTCGTGTTGACTAATAATAGGAAGTTGAATAAATCTTTGCATGGTGTAGTTCCCATCCAAAAATCCATAAAAACATAAAATTCAAAAAAAAATAATGCAAATTTAGAGCACATCCCTTAGACAAACTAAACAGGATATAAGCACTAGTTACGGGACTAAAAAGGCATGTTACCAATGCCTAAAGGTCCACTCTAACTAAGGCCCTTTCTCACTTCTTAGTTCTCTTTTCTTCTCAAATAAGGAATGGTGTTTGATCTGTGGGAGCATTCTTATATCTCAATGGAATGAACTAGTCTTAAGATGGTGATGCAAAGTTACTAAAAGTGCTTGGTTTTGGTTTGGATTGAGGATGGATTTTATTGGGTCATCTAACCACATAATCTACAATGGACTTCATGTGATCATGATTCGAAACTCCATTTTACTTTCTCTCTCATCTATCTATGTTTTTTATTATTCACCTCACCACCAATTTCCATGTCTTGTTCAATGTCTTAGTTTGATGTATTGAAATTTTTAGCTAGATTCTTCTAAATTCAATCCTTAACTTTTCATAATCATTAATCAACTTTAGAATCCACAAACTCCTTGGGTTAAGGTTATGCAAGGGTAACAAGGGCATAAGCCTGCTATGGGAAGGACTCACTTACATAGCTCTTGGTTGGACTAGTTAAGTCCCTTATCCTTAGGCATTTTTATAATCAAATCATCTACATTCCCCATTGGTTGCATCCAACAGTGTGCTCCTTAAGGCATTTCTCCAATAAAATCACATTCTCCCATCAATTCCTCCATCTTTGTGAACTATCAAATCCTCTTCATGCATTTCATCATGTTCTTAGCTTCATGGGCTTCCAAAATACTTCAATTTCATGTAAAAACTCCAAGTATTTCTTAACTTTTTGAAAATTCAATGATGGTCAACAAATGTGTTGACACAACCTTGTATACGATGGCCTTTACATTGATGTAGCTAAGTCGATGCAACCCCATCGATGCATGGTAAAAATACTATAAATAGGATGCAACAATTAGCAATTTTTACCATTTTTCTTTAAACAAGAGAGGACTTTTGGTGATTTTTTAGAGCCCCAAAACTTCCAAAGCCTATATCTTTGACACCAGTTGTCCAATTTCAATCATTTTTTAGTTCTCTAGCTACCAAATGTATGCTTTACTTCATGGGGGCCACAAACCTTAGGTTTTTTATAGAAAATTTTTTCAACTTTTTCTAACTCCCCCATGAGTTTAATGAATAAAATAATATTAAATCATGAACCTATAGAATTTAAACCCTTCGAACAAACTCTAGTAACCTAAAATTAAATAAAGTAATATTAAAATAATGTTAAAAGATCAATCTGCCATGACCACACCTTAGCCAAGTGTAACTTTCCAAAAAGAGATAAGGTACTTAATGTTATGAGTTACATAATATATGCTAATCCCTAATCATGTTGTGATCATAGATGACACTAATAATGAAGCATGGACTAGAGGTAGGAGCATCCTGACCTAGGGGTAAGTAGCCTAGAATTGGAAGGGACCAACAAGAATAATCCTAGGAGTAGGAAGCTAAAACTCATGCCATGGGACCTCTTTGAAGTGGAATCTATTTATCAAATTCTAGAAGAAGTAGAAACAAAGTAGTATCACTAAGATGAGACACTAGGTCCCATGCCTAGACTTGAAGTTATCTTGACCTATGCTTACCTTGATCAAATCAAGCCTAGGGATGTTCAACATTTAGTTCTCCAAGAACTAAAATTTGGGATGTTTCTAGAGTTCACTTCAGAGGAAGTAAAAGCTCAATTGTGGACCTCTCCCATGTGGTCAATCATCACTTCCAATGGGAAGTGGTACATGGTAGAGACCTACCTTTTCTGGAACAACTAGTAACTAGGTGCCATAGTTAGAATCAAGGACATTCATGTGTCCTACTTAGTAGAATCAATTGCATAGGCTCTCAGCTTGCTTGATATTAGAACTAGCTTGGTAGAGACCTCAACCTAAGTAGACCATGAGGTAAAGAAGAAGTGGACCTAGTGATGCTATGGAGTGGACCACAAGGAGTATGATGTGCTTATTGTAGTAGAACACATGTATTTCAAGATAGGGGTCCATCACCTTAATCCAATAATGAGGCCTAGTAAGGTGATTATCTTTTTCACCTATGCATTGCTACTCTAAGTGCAAAATTCCCCATCAATATTCCACAACTAATCTATCTAGAGATAGATAAGCAGTTCAAAGAGTATGAATGTGGAAGGAAGGACCTACCCTTTTCCTACAACATCAGAAAACTATGCAAAAGGGAAATAATATTTTGCTAGGCCAATGATGTAATCAAGCATGCTCCTTCTACCTCTTGGATAGAAATGATGAAATACAATAGTCCTTCCACAACCAAGGAAGAGGAGCAGCAATCACCATCTCCACTGCCCACTCACAAAACAATGTCAAAGTCTCACGCTACCCTTGAACGAATGTGTAAGATCCAAGATTAGCTCTTGCATGAGCAAGAGCATCTAGTAGGAACAAGTGGTCGTGATCCATCTATCTATCATACAATGATGAGTCACCTTAACGAAGTGGCTAAAATCATTCGCTAAATGGAAGGAGGTGGACCAATTTTCTTAACCCAAAGAATATAGCTACCTATGAGATCAAATCCTAGTGCCTGACAGGTAATTGTATCTCCCTCACAAGGGCAGTAAGCCCAGAAATCTTAAGGAATGTCACTACTTACTTGGTACATCTAGAGGAGGGTCAGGAGGCAATTGTCTTGGTGATGGAGCACCATGAGTAGGAGATAGTAGAATAGATGTTTATTGATAGAATTTCCCAAGGCATTGAATG
>MNCI01030296.1:695876-735533 GCA_015680685.1 Gnetum montanum | reverse complement strand
ACGAGTCACCAATTCATGAACATCGAGATGAGGTAAATTGTAGAAGGGATTATAGAGATTGGGATATGAGGTGATTGACCCAGGGCATAATGAATCTTGAGTGTAGGGCATGATTAGTGTGTCATTAACTTGTTGCTCCAAAATCAAGACTAAGTCCATTCCTTCGATCAGTGACATCACATTATTTCATCCCATGGTAGACATTCATAAGAGGATCATGATAGTAAGGAGTACGATCACTTGGCGTTTTGTTCAAGGAAGGAGTGATTTGAAATTTCTTTGCAGCACTTTTGTCTTGATCTTTTCTTTCTCTTTTTTTTTTTTGAATGCTTAATCCATAGAAGTTGCCAACCTTCAAGCATGGGTGCATGTCTTTCCAATGGGACCCCCTAGAATAGCATTGGGTTTCTGTTATTGAGTGCCTTTATTACTCGTACTCCCATTTTTCATTAGATCTACAAGGATCTTAGTACAACTAGGTTACATGGTAACTCCTACAAATGTCACAAAAGAGAATCCACAAGTCTCCTTGATGTCACACCCTGGCCATTCCTGCTTAGTCCATCATTTTTTGCTCTAGGCATAATGAGCACAAAATTACTTTAAGTTTTAATGATGTCAAGAATATCATCATACCTAGAGTAGAATCTCTTATTAATAGAATGGGTGAGTGGATGTTACTCGCTAATCACAGTTCGCTATCTCCATGTGCTCACTGTCCAAATAATTAATTACCCGAGACTTGAGAGAAGAGAATAACACCTCAACCAACGAGTCACATGAGTTTTTTATTCATAGATGATATTACTCATAAAAAGATAAAAAGATGAAACAATAAATAAAAAGATAAAACAAAAAATTGAAAGATGAAAAACTAAAAAACAAAAAATTGTAAAATTAAAGTAAATGAAAAACATTTATTAATTCTATTTTTTAGAATGGGGGATATCCCCCATAACTAAAATTTTGATCATAGCGAGAATTAATAAATGGAAGGGTTGGATCCATGCATTTTAGAAATATTGGGACCTGGTCATATCCAAACCACTGGGTGTCTTTTGATGTCATGGTTGGAATGTACCCAAATTGGGGTGCACACACAGTATTAAAGTTGACATAGTGGGGTCAGTTAGAAGATGAGTTTAATAGATACAGAGTTAACCCACTATGGTACCCTTGATCGTAAGATGGTATGCAAGGATCGATATGCCTCCCTACATGGCTATATTCATTGGGCCGCACGGTTGTTGGAGTATTGAGTGATGGCCCTGATAAGGTAACATGAGGCATTGGGTTTGAGGAGGAGGATGCACCACAGTGTTGAACTTGTGCTGAGTTGGAGGATGCAATGGTCTTGGAACTATGCAACTCCTTTCTATGCTCATGCCTAAAGAAGGAATGTCTTTGATGTTGTGGAGGATTCTCACTATGGTTGACGGTAGCAGCACAAGTAGCATTCGTGGGTTGGTGCTGTGGTGCAAAACCCTTGGGTACAATTGATGGTGATGTAGAAGGAGGTGAAGGATGAGAATATTGAGGGTGAGGAGAAGTGTAAGGCACATGAGGTGGTGATCACGTTGGAAAGGACATGGGCTGATAGTACTTAGGAAAATAATAACAATGTGGTTGATGAATCGTGATTCATTAGGCCGCGATATCAAATCCACGATATCGGGTACGCGATATCGCAACCCACTAATGATATCGAATACACGATATTGTGACTCTTGTGTGAGCCTATAAATACACATGTAGGTGCACGAGAGGAGGAGAGCTTGGATGTTTTAGAATTAGTTAGTTTTAGAAGTTAGTTTATCTCTTTTTCTCTCTCAACCCCTTCTCCCAGTACATGCTTGCAGTGTGATGATTGTAATTGTACGACATCCTTTATTTGAGTGTGATGTACTTGGACATGCACATGATCGAAAATAAAGATTGAGATTACTTCATCATTGTAGCATTCACTTAGTTTAATTATTTAATTTTTATTATTATTTATTGCTTTCATAGTTAATATCTCTTCACCCTAAACTCCTTAAACACGAAATGAGTACAACTTAATCACAAGCATTTAAGTGTGACTACTTGGTAACCCAATAGCGTACCTAGGATCTACGCTTAGTAACCCCAGTGGTAGTTGTGCACGAGGTCCAAGATGTGTATAGATGATTAAGGAACGGATGCTCATCACACTTAGGCTAGCTTAGATTCTGTCTTCCTATCTCCTCTTAGTATATCTCTCTCTCTCCCTTTTCCCTCCTAGCTTAGCTAAGATTATTTTCCATCACCTCTAGGAGTAGCATTAGTTTAGGAACACATCATACACCTCACTCTGGACTAAACCATACGTGATAAAGAAAATACTAATCTAGGTGGGAAGACAACGAACTGTGATTAGCAAGTAACTATCTAGATACCACAACTAGCCCGTCTACAGAGTTCGACCGGATCGTGCATGGAACACTCGTATTCATATGGTTGAGTGTAGGGGTACCTCATCACTCATCATTGGTGTCGTTGCTGGGGATGGTGCTAGTTATTTAGATTAGTTACATCATACAAGATCATTGTAACAAAGTATTCACGATACATCTTTTAGAAAAGAAATTAATTTCAATTAAGTCACACACAAATTCACACACCATGCCTCTCTCACAAGACTATGATAATGCAACAACCAATAAGGCAATTCATTGGAGAACCAAAAAATTATATGATGAAGAAGATGAAGTTTGGAGTACCCAATCTAATGTAGGAGTTTCCTATAAACATAAACGAAGACAACATCATCCCAACTCACAAATGCATAACCTAGCCAGTGACGATGAACCCCTACTGGCCACTACAAGCCTAACAGAAATACAAGAGGTTGTTCAAATATCCCGTAGGCATCGCAAGGAAATTCATCTACCTAGGCTTGACTTAAACAACTTTTCTAAATTCTCAGGAGGCTATGAATTAGATCCACAACAACATTTACAAGCCTTCTACGATGCCTGTGCATGGAAAAACATTGATAATGGATGGAAAAAACTTAAGCTCTTTCCTTTAACACTCGTTGGCCACACAAAAGTATGGTATAGGTCCTTAAAACCAAAATCAATCTGACATTGGCCAACAATGGTAGAAATCTTCAACGAAAGATATCAAACTTATGCAAGAGTATTAGCCTTGAGGAAACAAATCCAAGAGTGGAAACAATCACAACATGAACCCTTGGACATGGCCTTAGAAAGATATTATGCATTATTAAACAACTGCCTAGGCCATGAGCTCTCCGAGTAGAGGCTAATGTACCATATCATAGATGGGCTTTGTAATGAAACAAGGGAGACCCTAGGGATGTATGCCCAAGGTCAACTATATGAACTACGAACCCATCAACTCCAAGATCTTATCAAGCGGGTAGCAAAAGAAGAAGGAGAAATGGCTAAGTGGGAGAATGTTGAAAAATCTCAACAGGCCCAAAACCTTAAATCAACAAGGGCCCATGATAATGAAGAGGAGAAATCAACTCACCTCAAGGAGGTGGAACCATCTTTTCCAACACTATAATCATTGGATGAAATTATGGCAAATATCAATAAGATGATGGAATGGATGCATAAAAAGTGTGGAGAATATGCCAACATTATTGGAGGTAGAGTCATGACGAACCAAGAAGTAAGAAAAAACACCCTTAGACAATTAGAAAGAAGGGTTGAAGAGAATAAGAGCTCAACTGCATATCATACGTATCAATGCAACATTTTCCTGTATGATTATCCCAAGGGCCAATGTCCAATCTTGTCACATTTATAGGAGAATTGGGGAAGAGTGTTACATCTAGAGTTCATATAGAGATACTATGTTTGATCATAGTGGCAACAATCCCAGTTGTGGGAGAGGTCACCCCCAAGCTAGTTATACCCTTCATACCATCCGAACCTAAGTGCTTATCAAGTCCAACATCTTGTTTCCCTGATTGGGTCAACATCCTCTATCTCACCACATGATTATTATTCTCCTCAATACTATCAACCCATATCCTCTCAAACACAACCACCACCATGGATACCTTACACTTCTCCTCAATTTCAAAATTTTCATCCTTCACCTCCTTCTACATCGCCACCAAGTGTTCCAGAGGGTTTTGCACCATAGCACCAACCCACGAATGTTACTTGTGCTACTACTGATAAAAGTAGTGGGGAATCTCCTCAACATCGAAGACGCCTCTTCTTTAGGCATGACCATAAGAAAGGACAACATAATTCTGAGCCCACTACACCTTCCAACCTAGCACAAGTCCAACATTATGGTGCAACGGCCTCCTCGAATCCAATGCCTCGTGTTACTTTCTTTGGGTCACCAACCAATACTCCAACAACCATACGGCCTAATGCATATAGCTCCATAGGGAGACATATCGATCCTTGCATACCATCTTAGGGTCACAAGTACCATAGTGGGTCAACTCCTTATAAATTAGCCACATCTTATAACTTGCCCCCACTATGCCAACTTTAATTCAATGTGTGAACCCCAATGGGGTAAGTATGATCAAGTCCTAATCTTTCCAACATGCAAGGATCCTAACCTTTTATTTATTAATTCTAGCCATGCTCAACCATTTAGTTATGAGGGGTATCCCCCATTCTAACAACAATAGAATTAATAAATGTTTTCCTCTTCTTTAATTTTACAATTTTTTTTGTTTTCCAATTTTTCATCTTTCAGTTTATTATTTTGTCTTTTTGCCTTTTTGTCTTTTTATGAGTAATCATTTAGGAATAAAACACTTATGTGAACCAATGGTTGAGGTGTTGTTTTATGCTATCAAGTCTCAGGTGACTCATTATGTGAACAGTGAGTCCACAACATCCATCCACCCATTCTATTAATAATATGTTCTACCATGGGTACAATGATATTCCTAATCACTACAACTTAAAGTAATTTTGTGCTCATTATGCCCAAAGTGAAGAATGATGGACCAAGAAGGAATGGCCAAAGTGTGACATCAAGGGGATTTGTGGATTCTCTTTGGTGGCATTTGTAGGAGTATCATGTAGCTTAGTTGTACTAAGATCCTTGTAGATCTAATGAAAAATGGGAGTAAGAGTAATCAAAAGGCACTCAACCAGAAAAAAATAATGCTATTCTAGGGGGTCCCATTGGAAAGACATGTACCCATGCTTGAAGGTAGGTGTCTTCTCTAGATTAAGAAATAGTTCAAAAAAAATAAAAAAATGAGTGCCACAACATAAAATCACTCATTCCTTGAACAAAACACCAAGTGATCGTATGCCTTGTTGTCATGGTGCTCTTGTGGTGGTCCATCATTGGATGAAGCAATGTGATGTCACTGATTAGAGGAATGGACTTGGTCTTGATTTTGGAATCATGGGCAAATGACACACTAATCATGCCTTACATGTGGGATTCATTGTGCCCTAAGTCAATTACCTGATGTCCCAATCTCTACAATCCCTTCTACGAGTTGCCTCACCTCACTATTTGTGTATTTTTGACTTGTGTCTCGAGTAGCATGGGATTCATATCTCATCGCGGTGATATATACATGTGTGTATTTTGTGAGATTAGTGTGGATTACATTTAACCCTTCTAGTGCCTACGGACATTTTAAGGTGTGGTTACGCAAGGGTACTATAGCTTGGGACCTGCTTTGGGGAGGATCCACTTGTGTAATTCTTGTAATTTTCACTTGTACCACATCTCCCGCACATCATCTTATACCCTCTAAGTATCACCAACATTCTTCTTTCCCTTATCCTCCTTCTGGATTCAAACATTCCTATGAGCTAACACATGTCCTTTTTCCTCCTACTCTTCATGATGCTCATTGATAGATTTTACACCATTATACTCTTTGTACCTTTAGGACTAGTTTGTATTACCCTAGACCCCTTTACATTGACCTACACATCCTCAGTTTATACCTTGGAGTTTCAAAAGATTTGTAAATTTTTCAAGTACCCTATTTTTGATAGGACATAATATCAAGTCCCCGATATCAAGTCTGACATGATATTGGGTCCCCACTAGCAGGTACGTAATATCGCATCCTTAATATATATATATATATATGGACCCCTCGGTGCATGTCAACATCATTTGCAATTTTTCACGCAAGGGAAGTTTTTCAAATTTTCTTCTACGACTTACAATTGCGCATCTCTTGTTTCAATAACCATAACTCACTCACTAGTGCTATGATTTTAATTCCGTCTGAACCTACTTGAACCCAGAGTATTCAGCTTAGTTGTGGGGGAGGGGTACATGTTGAATTGCATATAATTTTTTTTTGAAATTTTTCATCACCCGAAGGACAATATCAAGGGTAATTAGTTATAAACATAATAAACATGTGCCAAAAACAATTTCATCTCCTTATCTATACTAGGAAATTAAACTCTAAAACCACCTAAGCAAAGTGGACCAAATATTAAAATCTTTTGGGAACATTTCCATAAAAATTCCTAAGTTTAAAATCACATGGAATCAGAACAAACTCATTAAGGCAAGAAGTAAGGTATAACTTAACTTTGGTAAGCAACCTTACTAATGATTGGCCTTGTGTGATTGCAGATGGTCCCAAAGCATGGACAACAAGAAGGTCCCTTTCAAGGTGCATCAAAGCAACCTAGGAGAGGTAGAGGATAGGTTCCTACTGAACAACATGTAGATCAGAAGGAGCAATCATTCAGTATCCATCAAGAAGCCCCTACCACTATACAATTGGGACAGGCAGAAGGAGGAGCTACTACAGTGCTTGAACAAGGACAACACCTCGCATTGCCCTTGGAATGTGTCTAAGCCATCTGTGAAAGGTCCACATCAGCTACAGTGATCATGGAATTGAACTTCAGACCTTTCATGGAATTTTCTCCTAAGGCCATTAGGGACCACCTCAAAGGGTCTCCATTATGGCCTATCCTCTCCAAAAGCGGTGCCTGGTACTTAGGAGAAGTGTACCAATTTTGGCACAATAAAGAAGAAGGAACCACAGTTGAAATTTGTGGTGTGTCTGTTGATTTTTCTATCAAAGCCATTTCATAAGTGTTAAACCTTTTGAATACAGGGCCAAAGGTTGCTCGTCTGTCTACTCGCTTTGATGTTGATGCATGACGGGTTTGGCTAGACAGGGCATACGGTAAGGNCTTATCTCATCAAGAAGCTATGCAAGCATGCTAGTATTCAAGGATACACCAATGACATCCTCAAAAAAGCCCAAAAATGTTTCGTATGCCGAACTACTAAAGCCACCACCTACAAGAAAAAGTGCTAGTGAGATGTTGGAGTTAGAACAAGAGCAAGAATAGATGGTGGGGCCCATTGAAACTCAAGTTGCAGGGCCCAGCCAACTTCCAAGCATGGGACCCAGTCAACAATAAGAAGCAAGGCCCAGTACAAGCCAACAAGATCAACCACCACCACCGCCACAAGATTACTGACAGTCGATGAGCCATCTCAGGGCCATCGTTGAGACAGTCAGTTGGGGAAGTCATGATGATGCAAATATCTTTTACGTCATTAATGATACTGTACAATCTACTATTTCTATAGATCGCACACGAGGTGAGGTGTCCATTTAGATAGGAGGGGGAGACTTATTGGTCACAATAGATTTTAGGAAACACTGCATCTTTTCAAGTGCAATTGGAGATTGGTGATGGGGCCATAGTTGTGCTCATGTAGCACCAGGATGTAGCAGGAGCTACAGAGGTGGTCATAGACCATATCAAAGAATCTTTTAACATCCCTATTATGCCACTGGCATATATCATAGGAGCACGAGATGCTCAAACTCTAGCCGGTCCCTCAATGACTTCTGCAAAGTATGAGGATGTGCTTGATCGATTGCTACAAATAGGATAGGTGATGACATCCTTTTTTGACATTCCACAGGATGTTATGGTAGCACAATCAGACCTCATCTCCACCAAAGGAAATTTGGTCATGATAGAGATAATGGCCAAGCATGTAGAAGTGGAATTGGCAAGATTTTAAGAAAGGCTCATAACCCTACAAGCTGCACAATGAGATCCCTCTCAAATTGTTCTCGCAAACTAGCTGGACACCTTCAGGATTGAGAAACTCAACAAATTGCTGGTGGAAAATAAAAGGATGGTAGAGGAAAAAGAGAAGGCCAACTGGGATGCCTCCAAGGAACAAGCGCAAACCTACATGCACACCAAGGCACTTAAGGCCTTACAAGAAGAAAATAAATAGCTTGTTGCCAACAATCTTCAGTTGACCTCTGTGGAAAAACAAAAGAACGTTCTCGAAGAAAATTTTTAGCAACTATGAGAATAATTGATCAGGGTCAACTAGGACATGAACCATTTGGCCAAAGAAAATCGAACCCTCTCAATGAAAGAGGTATGCGTCATTCGTCAGAAGATGGCCATCGAAATAAGCATGTGGTAGAATGAGGCCAAGTGGCAAATAAATTTAAAAGAGCACTTCTGAGACCAAGTGGGAATGTACAAGTAAATCATCGAGAAGGAGATCCATATGGCCAAGGCCCACATCAATGCTTTTAGTGCTCAACACACTGATTGGAGGGCCATATTGGACACATATGCATTTTCTCACCAGGAGGAACTTAAAAGCCAGGACCTGCAAATTCAGGATCTCACAGAGTACATGGAGTTGGCAAATCTAGGGTATGCCAATCTAGCCATGTTGACAACAGGGTGCTCGAGGATAGAGCTTGAGAGGTAAGTAGCTACCACCTACACCAAGTATGAAGCAAAATTTGCAGAACACAAGAAAACATTACAGAAGCTGGAAGTTACAAATTTTTAATTAGAGGTGGTTAAAGTAAGCTACCAAGGATAAAAAGATGTTGCAACGAACTTGGCTTAATGGCTTATAGACTTTCAGGAGTACAAGGACAAGGTCAGAGCCTACAAGGAGGAACGATGGTTGTTTGCAGCCTGGTATGTCAAAGCAAACAAAATGTTTCCGCAACTACCATGCCCATGGGAGGTGTCGACTCCATTAAACATTGGAGCATCAACATGGACAACATAGGATCCCTGAACTAAAGAGGAAAAGCTATAGGCACTACTTCAACGTCATCAAATCCCAAAACCTAGAGCACAAGACAAGGGGAAGTAACCCATGGAGGAGCCACCACCACTTGGAACCACATGAGTTCCACAAAATGTTTTAATTTTATGATTTTGCATTTTTTCTGTTGTGTCCCAATTTTGGTCTATTGAGTTCTCCATTGCGGCATGAATGAATTCCCTATTAGTTAATAATCCCATACCTATCCACTGTGTAATCAATGAAGCTTGTTCTCATTTTGACTGGAGGACGAGTTTTCATTCAATTGTGGGGGTATGATGAATCGTGATTCATCAGGCTACGATATCAAATCCCTAATATCGGATCCATGATATCAGGTACACGATATCGTAGCCCAATAACGATATCGGATACACGATATCGTGACTCCTACGTGAGCCTATAAATACACATGTAGGTGCATGAGGGGAGAAGAGTCTAGAGGTTTTAGAATTAGTTAGTTTTAGAAGTTAGTTTATCTCTTTTTCTCTCTCAACCCCTTCTCCTAGTGCATGCCCACAGTGTGATGATTATAATTCTACAACATCCTTTATTCGAGTGTAACATACTTGGACATGCAAATGATCAGAAATAAAGATCGAGATTAATTTATCATTGTAGCATTCACTTAGTTTAATTATTTAATTTTTATTTTTATTTATTACTTTCATAGTTAATATCTCTTCACCGTAAACTCCTTAAACACGGAATGAGTATGACTTAATCACGAGCATTTAAGTGTGACTACTTGGTAACCCAGTAGTGTACCTAGGATCTACGCTTGGTAACCCCAGTGGTAGTCACGCACAAGGTCCAAGATGTGTATAGATGATTAAGGAATGGATGCTCATCACAATTAGGCTAGCTTAGATTCTCTCTCCTTATCTCCTCTTAGTATAGCTCTTTCTCTCCCTTTTCCCTTCTAACTTAGCTAAGATTATTTTCCATTGCCTCCAGGAGTAGCATTAGTTTAGAAACACATCATACACCTCACTATGGACTAAACCATATGTGACAAAGCAAATACTAGTCTAGGTGGGAAGATAGTGAACTATGATCAGCGAGTAACTATCTAGATACCACAACTAGCCCATATGCGAAGTTTGACCAAATCATGTGTGAAACACTCATATTCGTATGGTTGAGTGTAGGGGTACCTTGCCACTCATCAGTGGTGAGATAGAAGATGTTGACCCGGTTGGGGAAATAGGATGTTGAACGTGATAAGTGCTTAGGTTCAGATGATATGAAGGGTGAAACCAATTTGAGGGTGGCCTCCACCACAACTAGGATTTTTGCCACAATTATAGGCACATAACATCATCATATCATACGTCCCCTACTTTGAGTTAAACCATACACATTGATGACAATTGACTTAAGTGGAAAGATGATGATCATCTATCATATATTAACTCTATAGAAATTACATTAACATATCCATAGATTATGATTAGGTTGCATACAACACTTGTATGATTTGCATGGTTGGACATAGAGAACTCTTGCTACTCATCATCAATAAAAGAATCAAAGTCATCAACTTGAATTCAAGAATAATTTACCACATGAATTATAAACAAAGAATGTTTATGCTTATCATCAAATGTTTTAGCATTTTTACACAATCCTTAATGTAATGGTAACAAGTGGAACACCTCTCTCTAAGATGATAGTTGCAGGCTATGCATAGCTTCCTATTAAAAGTATGTAAATTTCTATAATAGTCTATATAATTATAAGGTTAACCAAAGCCACAAGAATGAAAGTTACTAGCAAAAATTCAATTTACATATTAATGTTTTCATTTGTAATAGAAATTTGAAAATGATAAATATAAGCATTGACCATGAGCCATTTAATAATTCGTTGAATAAAACAGTCTAAAATTAGTCTAATAGATTCAAAGAACTCTATGATGAAAAAAGAATTATTAGATAGTTAATGATTTCTGGAACTTCATAATAGCATGGTGTTGCTAAGAGAAGAAATTGTACCTTGCTAGACATGATAAGATCAATAATGATGCATGCAAAACTTTCTATCATTTTTTGGGGAGATGCATTCTTAACTACAACCTACATCCTCATACATGTCCTAAGTAAATTGGTACCTTCCACTTCATATGAGTTATGAATAGGTAGAAAGCCAAGTCTAGATCATTTGCAATCTTGAGGGTCAATATCCTATGTATATAACACTTATCATAGATATGGGAAGTTAGGTCCTTGAGGGAAAAATGTATCTTTATAACATACCTTGAATACCATAAGGGATATGTGTTCATTGGACAACCACCAGATGGACGTATGATTGAGATATAGTTAAGAGATATTAAGTTTCTTGAGGAGGATTGTCCTTATCAAATTAAAATAGATAAATATTTTACATTTTATGAAGTAGAGGATCCTAATTTTGGTATCACTATTAAGCTAGTAGAAATTGAGAAAAAGATTTCTCAACAATTTTGGGATAGTGGGAGTGACTTATGCATTAATAGATTACTTTCATAAAATGAAACTTCCTAGGAAGTCTAGTTAAACAAGAGCACTCATATAAGCATTCCTCATCATTTTTTTGCAATTAAAGAGAAAGCACTTATGAAAAATGTGCATGATGATGAGCCACGTATATATGATGAGGCTCTCTTATCATCACTAATAAGAAATGAATAAATGTTATGATGGAAGAGATAAAGTCTATAAAGACTAATCATGTCTAGAACCTGGTTGACCTTCCACCTAGGCATGAGACCATCAGAAATAAATGGATCTTAATGATTAAGTGGAAGGTAGATGCTTTCATTAAAAAGTATAAGATACACCTTATACTAAAAAAGTATATCTAATAGCAGAATATAGATGATCAATAACCCTTTTTAGTGGTTGTAATATTTACTTATATCCATCTCATTCTAGCTATAATTGCATATCTAGATTTAGAACTATACCAAATGAATATTAAGATTGCATTTCTCTCTAGCAAACTGGATGAGGAAATTTATATGACATAACCTTATTAGTTCATAGTGAAAGATTAAGATCATAAGATTTTTAGACTTTGAAAATATATTTATGGATTAAAATAAACATCTAGATAGTATAAATTTAGATTATATCAGGTCATGATGGGACGCGATATCACGTCCGTCCCTACGATATCGCGTATGCGATATCACAGCTTGTTACTAGTTCTATAAATAAGAGGCGGATGTCCCTTGTTTCAACATCTAGATCTAGACCGTTAGTGAAAATATCGCAGTTTTACCATTCCATATATAGAATAATTTCCATGTGCCTACAGTAGGAGTCTCAAAGTGAATAGATCTTTATTTGAGCAAATTGTACCTGAGCACACATTTGTGTACGGAAATAAAGATGAACTTTTTGATAAACCTTGTAGTGCATGGACTAAGCTAAATAGAAATTAATTAATGTTAAATGTTTAAACGCTTTCCTAGACACTTAATCTCTCTCAACCCTCAACTCTCCTAGTTAAGTGCATTCAGTACGACTACTTCAAGCACGTGTGCTACGCTTGGTAACCCAGTAACGAATAGCGTTTGGTAATCCTAGCAGTGTTACATTGGTTTAGGGTGTGAATGGCAAGTGGGAACGGATACTGATGCTAAAATAATTAGACTTAGTTAATTAAATGTTAGTCATTTAGTCTATTCACCCTTCACTTCTTAGCATAGGCGTTAAAAAGAGAAAAGACATAAAAATCGCATACCTCAAACTTACTTAACCATATAACCATAACAAATACAAGTAAGTTTGTGAGGACAATGATTGATTAAACTTAAGTTTTCCATAAGGCATGTAAGCACTTAATCCTTGGAGTTTGACCAGATCGTGCTTGAAACACTCATATTCATATGGTTGAGTATAGGTGTACCTCACCACTCATCATTGGCATTGTTGCCAGGGACTTAGTTGTTTGTGTGCTACATAGAACATAGGATATTAGCCATATCATTGGGAAGATTAAAAAACCCTTAGGGTTGATCATACAAAAAATAAGATAATGGTAATTAGCACACCGAACAAGACTAAAATGTCTTCTTCTTCGAACAAAAGCACTTCACCACCTAGGACCAACACTAGAGACAGTCAGTGATACAACACACATAACCAAAACCCACCAGTGCCTCAACAATTCCAAGTGGTATATATTCATCACGATGAATATGTACCAGACTTTACTTTTATCCTCCATCAAGATGAGTAACTGTGTTGGAGAGATTTGGAAGGTAACATTGTGTTACCTCTAGATAGAGT
Source organism: Gnetum montanum (assembly GCA_015680685.1). Taxonomy (NCBI): domain Eukaryota; kingdom Viridiplantae; phylum Streptophyta; class Gnetopsida; order Gnetales; family Gnetaceae; genus Gnetum; species Gnetum montanum. The sequence continues at coordinate 722,172 of MNCI01030296.1, read as the reverse complement.
AGTCCCCAACATGCTTCTTCGTGCTCTTGCATGGATTGGCATGACATAGTTATATGTTGAGTACATTGCATGCGAATATGATACAAGGGATTACCATCCCACAGAAGCATAACATCAATGGGACTTGTGGCAGGAGAGTTATCACACATCTTTGAAGGGTAAAGGCCCCCATAATGCTTCACCTAGCTTAAACGAAATTGAGGGTGGTGAACCTATCTTCATAGATTCCCCAAAAAATGATGTTCCCCCTCCTAATAGTGGTTAGGAGGTGGTGTATCAGAACCTACACTCCATGATTCACCATCTTGGTTCTGCTCCCCAAGAACACCAAGTGTTCAATGAGGGAACACAAACACATGATAAGGGTGAGCATTCTGATCGTCATCACGATCGGAGCCGAGACCATAGAAGAGAAGGTAGGGAACATCGTCATGACGATGGTTCTCCTTCTTCTTCATCTTCATTGCAACATAAACCCTCTCCTTCAACATCAGAATGTAATCATAAAGAGCCTAACGGTGAGGATAAGGGTAAACATAATGAGAAACCTCGACGAGAGAGTCGAGAAAGAGGCCGAGGGCACTCTACAGAGTCAAGGCATGAAAGCAGGGAAAGTAGGGAACCGTGTAAACATCACAGATGCCATGAAAGAGATGACAATGAAGAATCCCTACTTGCAACCCGAAGCATGTTAGACATAATGGAGGCTATGATAATTCCTACAAGGCACCAAAAAGATAGCAAGATCAAGAGATTAGACATGAATAATATCCCATGATTTGAGGGGGGATACAATGCTGATCCTTAAAACCATCTACAAGAATTTCATGATGCTTGTGCCTTGCAGAATATTGAGAATGAGTGGCAAAAACTAAAGCTGTTCCCAAGGACACTAATCAAAGAAGCGGAAAGCTAGTACCGATTCTTAAAACTGGAAACCATTAGAAGGTGGAGTACGATGCTAGAACTATTTAACAATAAGTATCAAACGTACTCCCGAGTGTCCAATCTATGAAAGAAAATCCAAGGATGGAAGTAGGAAAATCATGAATCCTTGGATGCTGCCATGGGTCGTTATTATGCACTGTTACATCGTTGCCCAGGCCATGGTTATGCATAATGGGATCAACTCTGCCATCTCGTAGATGGAGTTAGGGATGAAACTAGGAGAACCCTTGGAACGTATGCCCAAGGGAGATTATTTGAGCTTAGGTCCCATCAAATCCATAGATTGCTGGAGTAAGTAGCTAAGGAATAAGAGGAGCTATGCAAGAGAGAAAGTGCAGAAGAGTACAACCGTGATCCTTCGCTACGAAAAAGGGGAGTGAGATTCTATGAGGAGGAGGATGAGTCACCACTTGAAGTGTTGGTGAATAAGAAAACCTTGCCACTCTAGAAATTAACAATAGAAGTGTCGGCTAAGGTAGATCAAATGTGGGACTCCTTAGATAGCAGATTTGAAATCGTTCTAAAAATCGTAGAGGAGTCTAGGGAGCGAAGTAATGACCATGATAAAAAGGAAATAAGGGATTTGGATCATGCACATAACAAAGGTAAGGGTAAAATGGCTATCACTGAAGAGGTTTTGAATTCTGATACAGACAATGATGGTGGATGTGAGATATGCCAATATGACCATCCTAAGGGATGTTGCCCAATAATCTCACATCTGTAAGAGTTTGGGGTATATGCACTTAACCCACGACTTAACAAGTGGCAAGCACCCTAAAGGTTACCTTATCCCCAAGGTAACCCAAGGCAGTTCCACCAAATATTAATGTATTATCCGAGTGGAACTTTTCCACAACCTATTGAGCAACACCAGCAGTGGCAATACCCACAGTCATGGGGGATGCCAGCACCTAGGCAACAATACCCTTACTGGCAATCAGATCCATATGGCTACTACGTGCAGCAGCCAATCTCTCCAAGTGAATTTGTTGGTCATGAGACCCCACAATGTCACTACCAAGCTTAGGAGTACTATAGGACTCCTTTTCCTGGAAGAGAGACACTACATGCATACCATCCTCTGAATCGATCCACCACTCTCACACTGATAGCTCCGTTACCACCCACTCCAGCGATGCAAGGGGAACTCTCCACTCAACCGTAGCAACGTAATGCTACAAGAGCTATAAACCTTCAACCCACTACTAGTTTTGACAACCATATAAAGAGAAGATCTTTCTTTAGAACCAAAAGCCCAAACAAGCTCTCACAACCAAAAGCAGTTGAGCCTCAAAACGCCTCTCCATCAAATAGGGCTTTAGAGCTCCCTTCAAACCAAGAACAGAGCTCAACACATACGATTATGGTAACACATATCATCATTGACTGGATTAAGGTGGGCCACCTTCCCAGAATATTCTCTAATCCTGGAAGTCCCTTAATTTATCTCCAAGTTTCTAGGAATGAACCACATAAAGCTCTTCTAGACTCAGGTTCTGGAGTCAATTTGATATTGTAAGAAATGTATAAATCCTGAAACCTGCCTTCACTGAAGAAGAGAAATATTCACTTAGAGCTGGATGACCAGTCCATCACTGTCCCCTTGGGATTGGCGGAGGACATTGTTACCATTGTCTGTGGTTGGTCATACCTAGCTGATTTCTTGGTGATCCAAGTAACAAATGACAAAGGTGACTTCCCAATAATAATGGGAAGAGCATGGCTAAGTACCATAAACACATGCCTAGGAATCCATGATCTTTCCCTGGAAATATCTAAGGAAAATAATTTTGGGAAGATTGAGAGGAAGAAAGTTCCATGCATTACATATAGTAACACAAAGGGTGATAACGTGCAAGAATGTTCAACATCACCTACATGCAACCAGTGTGCACCAGAGATTAACATACAAAGGTGCCTATATGTAGCAACCACACAACAAAAGAACACCCAGTGGTTGATAGTTAATCATGAGAGCAACTTACCAACATGCATGGAACTAATTGGGGGACCAACTTGCAGCCATGTCGAAAGCATAGATACACTGGAACGAGAGTGTCGCCAACTTCCAACCCTTGACCTAAAAACATCAATTGGGAGAATTTAGACACTCATGAAAAATTCAAACAAGCGCTCATTATTTCAGATCTATCCCTTTCAATTCATTCATGGGGGAGATGGCTACCTATGATGATCAATCAAGGCCCTCAATTCCTTTTTAAGTTTTTTTTTTACAGATTTTTGTTTTACAAGTTTCTTTAACTTTTTTTATTTTTTGTTACAACATCTTTTATACTCTTTCATTTCTTTGTCTGTTTTTTTTTTTTGCTTTTGTTTTTGTTTTTGTTTTTGTTTTGTTATGTTTGTCACTTAATAAGTGTTCCAAAGATGGTATGGACTATATTCCATTGATTGCTAATCTTTGGTTTTTACCTCTGAGTTATGATGTTGATACTTTGGTATGGTGCTTTTGATATAACAAGCAATGAGTCCACATCATCCATGCATTCATAAATTTCTATGATCCCTCTTGGCTTGGAATGTACAATCCCTTCCTAAAACAATAAGAACTATCAACGAATCGGTGACTGGGTATTTCTCAAACTAAGGAAGGACTCAAGGATTGAAAAGGTTGTGACTTCAAGGGGACTTGATGCATTTGTGCTGGCCATTCGCTTGGGTGCTTGGATGTTTTCGTCTTGAGTTTTCCCTACCATTCTAACAATTGCTCCATTATCGGGAAGCTGAGCTAATAAAAATAATAAGTCTTTGCATGGTGTGGTTCTCACGCAAAAACCCAAAAAAAAACAAAACAAAAAAATAGTGAGAATTCAAATCACACCCCTTAGACGAAATAATCATCTAGGACTACAAGCACTGGTTATGGAACTGAAATAAAAATGTTCCCTCTACTTAGGGCCCTCGTCGCTTCCTATCTTTTCCCTTCTCATTTTGTCGGAATAGTGGTGACTCTTGGTGGAGGCATTCTTGTTACTTTAGGTGGATGGATTGGTCGAATGTATTAATGCAAAGTCATTGGATGTGGTTGGTTTGAGGCTGGATTTGGAATGAGATTTACTAAGTGACTTTAACCATTAATACACAAGGGGCTGTACACCACCTTGTTTTTGAGACTCCATTCCATTCTCTTCTTCCATCTTTCTTTCTCCATTTTACACCTCATTGCCGGTTGTATCAATAGTCCATATTTTGGTTAATGCATTATTTTCTTTTTGGTAAATTCTTATGGTTAAGACTTTAACTCTTGCTTCCAAATGACATTCCTAGAGCCTATAGACTTTTTGAATGTGGGATTGACAGGGCATTAAAGGCATGAGCCTACTTTGGGGAGGACCCACTAGCATTCCTATTTGATGCATTCATTAATTTCTTTCCCTTAAACATTTCGCAATCGCCATTTATTTTGTTCATCTTCATCTTTGACATCCATTTTTATCGACGTACCATTGTTTATTTTTCTCCATCTTTCTTATTCCTTATCTTTTTTCATTCTCTCACTACTAGAGGTTTGCTTTTAGTCGTGGGGGTCTTGGTCCAATTTTTTTGATTTTATCTTCACCCCTACACCTCGAGTAGTCACCCGTATTATATCTCTAGATCCGCATTAGCCATATCACAAAAATGGGCCTTACACCGAGGTAAGGTACTAACTGCATTGTGATTCATTTACCCTTGCCAATATCAGATTGTGTTGTGTGTGTAGATGGTAATCATGCAACAATGGATTGGATTTGGAGGAAATACTTGGAATGGACTGGTGTTGAAGCAGTTATGTAAGGAACAAGATTGATGACACACTTATGGATGGACAATGAAAAGCGTAATCTTGGCGTTGCCAACAACAAAATTCTTCTTTTTCTCTCTCTCTTCTCTCTTCTCTTTCAACTGCCAAAGAAGGATGGATGTCAAATGTGTATAGTGTTCACTCTTATTGTCATGAACACTAAATTTTGTCATGTATTGTAATGATGATCCATTCACGTGTCACCCCATCTACCATTAGTACCATTCAAGTCAATAATCTCATACCTTCCTAATATTTTGTAAGGAACTCAAGGACAAGTTTTCATTCAGTCATGGGGGTATGATGGGACGTGATATTGCACCCACCACGATATTGTGTCCGTCCCTGCTATATCTTGTACATGATATCGTAGCCTATTGCTAGTTCTATAAATAAGAGGCGGCTATCCCTTGTTTTGACATCTAGATCTAGACCCTTAGCGAAACTCTGGCAGTTTTACCATTCCAGAGATAGAATAATTTCCATGTCCCGCAGTAGGATTAGCGAAGTGAATGGATCTTTATTCGAGAAAATTGTACCTGAGCACACATTTGTGTACGGAAATAAAGACGAACTTTTTGATAAACCTTGTAGTGCATGGACTAAGCTAAATAGGAATTAATTAATGTTAAATGTTTAAATGCTTTCCTAGACACTTAATCTCTCTCAACCCTCAACTCTCCTAGTTAAGTGCATTTAGTACGACTTATGTAGTTGATGAGGACATCACCGAATCCATGTAAATTTCTAAATAAATTGTGATTGTGAATGTGTTCATATTGTAGGTATGCTTCATGTCTTTAGTATTTTTTTTCATATTTCAAGGGTAAGAAAAGATAATTGGAGTTCCAATTGACTTATTGGGACTTTCAAGAAGATGCCTAGGTTTTAATAGTTCTAACTTAGAAGATGTCTCCATGCAAGATAAGATGTCTCTTCCAAGAGATAGAAATCTTCTACAAAGTATAGATGTCTCTTGCTTTTAGCATCAACTTAGTAGAGATGTCTACATCTCGAAGAAGAAGTCTCATCTAAGATAGAGACATCTCCTAGTATAGCAAGACATCTCCTATAACTATTGTAGCTCTTGATTGGGATATCTTACACATGTCTTGGACATCTCATATGTTTGGAAAAAGAACCATAAATTTGTATTATAAAGAGGCATCAAGGCCTTTCATTTGGAATGAGGAGAGTCCAACATAATCAAGAGTGTGTGTGATGTGTGAAAGAGAGAACTGAGAATAGAGTGAGACTAAGCTCCAATTGAGCTTCCATGTTGTAAGGCTTCTTAGCGATTTTGAATGTAAATGTGTTGTTGTGATTTCTTGAGCTCTTTTTTGTCCTAGATATTAGCTTTTAGTTTTATATTTCTCTATCATGTTCTAACAAGAATAAAGAACTATTTTTTCTTTATCTCAACTAAATGTGCAAGTTTGAAGGCTTAAGCTACACTTTTGAATTATTGAAGCTTGGTTTTCACCAAATTTAATATCAGAACAAAGGATTGAAGATAATTAACTTAAGGAGAGGAATCTTCTACATCAACTCACATGAATTAACTCATCTCCAATTTTATTTTGGTTTGCAATTTTCTTAATGTTATTTTTCATGCTTATTTTGCATTTGATTAACCTTCTTTTGGTCATTTTGGGTGATCAATTGAATTGAGTAATGGAAATTCTTATTATTTAGAATACCCATAAACCAGGTTAAGATTAGAATTGTGGTAATTATGTGAATCCTAGTTTAGATTTTCATTTCTATTGTTGAATTCATTTGGGTACTCCAATATTTGTTATGGGTACTCTTAATTTCTTTATAATTTTTTGTGGGTATTTATATAATTTGTCTTTTAGGTCCGTTTGATAATGACATCCAATAAGAAATCAGTATAGGGCTTAGTCAAAGACATGGAAGACTTGAATGATGCACTTAAGATTCTTATGAATAGATTAAAAATTGTTGAAGCAAAGAAAGATCAACCTCCAACACTAGGGCATTTAGGCAAGATGTCAACTCAATATTGTCTTCATCTTGGGCTTTTTCAACACAACAAAAATCTATACTAGACATTGAAGATGACATTTCATTTGAGCATGAAGGCATTGAGGAAGATGAGGACTATGATGGAGACCTTGTTCTCCAATTGTTAGGTCAAGACTCCATAGGTCTAGATTTCCAAGAGGAAGGAACAATGGATCTACTTCTAGGCCTCAAAGAAATCCTAAAGAGGAAATGAGGATAACTCTTACAAAGGCTTTTATGCATGCCTCTAAAATGTCTCATGTAAAAGTGAAGAATTTTAATTGGATGGAAGATACTAAATCTTTTGTTTCTTAGCTAAAGACCTGGAACAAATCATTTGAAGTTGAGGATGTGAAGACCACCAAAAGGTATTATATATTGCAACCAAGTTATGGGTATGTCACATATTTGGTGGGATAAAGAGAGCTATGATTACATTGTAAGTAATGGAGCTCTTATTAAAGACTAGTCCCTAATGCAGTTCATGCTTAAGCAAAAATTTCAAAAATTTAAGGCTTTAATAGAGGTCCCAAATATTCTAAGGGAAAAAACTCCAAAGCTTCTAAGGGTGAGAATGGACCTAAGGAGAAAGAAAATGCTAAATAAGACATAAATGAGAAGTAAGAGAAGTCTAAGGAAGGCCAAGACTCTAAAAAGGGAAGGATCTAGGGAATAGTTATGCTTCCAGACTTGAATGATTCAATTACGGTGAGATGGGAAAAAAAATTGGGAGTGTATGAACCCAAACATTTCTTAGTGAAAATAACCTCAAACCTTGGAAAAGGAAGAGTCCTCCAATGAAGGTAATCCTCATGATCTTATGATAGAATATGTAACTAAAATTAATTCTTTCACTTTTATGGGAAATGTAAATGTTAATGAAGATCCCAGAAGAAAGATGCTATTTAGGATAAGGACTAAGTATCTTGATAGTGGTAAATGGATATACATTTTGATTCATGGTGGTGCCCAATAAAATGTGATTTCTTCTAAGGCTATTGCAAAGCTTAGCTTGAAGACATTTCTACACTGTAGGCCCTATAAAGATTATTAGCTTTCAAAAGATCATTTCTAAGAATTGAAGGAGAGGTGCATTTTATCCTTCAAGTTTGGTTCCTTTAAAGAAAAATTACATTATGAGATTCTTCCAATTGATTATGTTGATGTCATTTTGGGAAGACCTTAGAACTTTGACAATAAGGCTTCTATTGATGATGTAAGAAATGTTTGGTTAGTACCAAGGGAAGATGGGATACATGAATTGATCCCTATGACTTGGTAGTAGTACAAGGAAAATATACCTATAAATATCACAATGATCTTGCTAAGTGAGCAAGAATACCTACATGAAGAAGGTGGGCATGGTTTTGTCATCATGTCAAAAAATTACAAGTGAAGAGGAGCCTTCCAATGAACTTCATCTAGTAGTGCAACCATTAGCATTGGAATTTATTCATTTTTTTCACCAATGAAGTTAATTCAACATCAAATTAATTTTATGCATGGAGCTACCATTTGAAATAAGAGAGATTATTACATAACTTCAAATTAGAGAGAGGAGTTGCATAGGCAAGTAAGTGAATTATTCTCTAATGGCTTTATTAAAGAATTCATTTTCCTTGTGTTGTTCCATATATACTTGTTCTAAAGAAACACATGGATGAGATGAAATGTGCATAGATTCTAGGGCTATCAATAGGATCACTATTAAGTATAGGTTTTCAATCCCTAGAATGGATGACATTTTTGATATAATTGCCAATGTTGAAATTTTCTCTAAGATTGATTTAAAGAGTGGTGATTATTATCAAATTTTTATTAGACTAAGAGATGAATGTCAAACAACCTTGAAGATACCAAATGATTTGTATGAATGATTAGTCATGCCTTTTAAACTAACCAAAGCTCTAGCAAAATTCATGAAACTTATTAATGAGTAGTCGAGGTACCCCTATGCCCAACCATACAAATCACAAAGCATTCATGTATGATCTATGGACTCTATAGTTTTTGATAAACTAGTCTTCTAGGAAGTAAATGTTTTCCTAAAGGTCATTCATTGTCTTCCCAATTACACTTGTAATGCACATGGTATGGTTAAGTGTAATCGAGGCATATGATTTTTATTCTTTTGTGTTTTATGTTCTTTGGTGCTTAAAGTAGAGAGATGAAATAATTTAACAAGTAAGCTATTTTAACTAATTAACTATTCTCTAACTATTTCTAACATAAGCATTTGATCCCACTTTCTGTACACATCCTGAGCCCACATAACCACTGCTAGTTTACTAAGCACTACACTACTGGGTGCACCAAGTAATAGCACTACTAGGATTACCAAGTGAATACGTGTTTATGCTTGAAGTGATCGTACTCATGTATTTAACCTATTTAGATTATCTTACTTAATCACTTAATTAGCTTAATTACTAAGAAACATTGAACAAATAATTGAAAACATTCAATGCATGAATAAAACATTTAAACTATCTAGAATGCTACAAGGTTTATCAAGAAGCTCATCTTTGTTATCGTACATACTGGTGTGGTTTAGGTACAACAATGCTCAAATAAATATCTGTACACTCAATGACTCCTACTATGGTCACTCGGGAAAATATTCTAACTTTTGAATGTAAAATTTGCAAGAGTTTGACTACTACTATAACTTTTATTCCTCATAAAAATACTTGAGAGCTCATATTTATAGCTTTTGCTATAGTATTGCATTGATGGGGCACCATAGACATAGTAAATGCTACATTGATGTAGCCCCATTGATAGGGCATCACCACATAAACAAGAGCCCATCAATGATGCCATGTTAATAGGGGCTCATTGATGTGACACTTTGACGCTCATCATACCCCCACAATTGAATGAATACTTGTCCTCAAGTTCCTTTACAAAATTGGGAAGGTATGGGTTATTAATTGACTTTTAACAAAACAAACTAACTTGACAAAACTAAGTGCCCGAGTGTACAAATAAAAAATTTACAAGAATTGTGGTGTTCATGACACAAAATTGAACACCATGATATGACTACACAAAAAATTTGGATAGCACAACCTCTGATGGCATGAAGAGGGTGGAGAAGATTAGATAGTCCTAGGCAGTGGAGGCTCTTGAGGTTTTGAAGGACCTTCATCGACTCTAGGCATGCACGGTAGCTAAGGCAGTTGTGGTTGTCTTGCTATGGCTACAACCTTCGATGGAAGGTGAAAGGTACCTAGTAATGCCTTCATCTTCTCGTCCTTGGTTTGGGGATCATTCAAAGTTCACACAACATTATCAATGTGGGTTGGAATGAGGACATCCCATGGATAGGGCATTACCGAGAACATCTCCTTTACATTAACAAACCAAACAGTGAATTATTTGTGTTTGATGTTAAACACCTTGATTGCATTCTGCAGCTCTTGGTAGTCATTCATCCTTTTGTCAAGGTTCTTGAATTAGTGAATCATGCCTTGAGATCTTCAAGTTTAGTATTTACCACAGCAAGCTTTTGCTTAGTGTCTTTGTGATGCTTGAACTCAACCTCATATAGTAAGTATGAGCTGGCCACCAAATTCTCAAGTTTAGACTGTGACTGTCCAATCATCAACATGGTCAAATTTTCATAACAAAGATTGGAAAGCTTCATGTACTTTGTCATCTCCTTTATTTACAATTCCTTTTCATGAATTTATCCTTTTTTGTAGGCATCTATCCCATCAATGATGGGTTGCCATAATTCTTTCCCTTGCTAGAGTTGCTAGAGGGCTTTATTTATTTTTTCCTTCACTAACTAAATTTTCTTTTCATTTACTTTCTTTTGTAGATTAACCTATTCTCTATAATGATCTTTGACCCTCTCAAATTTGAGAGTCTCTGATTTCCAAGTGGCTACCTTGATCATAGTTTTCTGGTGAAGCACACAGACCTCCTTAATGGAGCGATTTCTATTTTTTGCTACCAATCTTGTCAATTCTGTGTTTTCTCTAGCTAGTTGCTCCTACTATTGATGGATGAAATTAGTTAATTATTGCTTGTGTAAATCAACATTCTATAGGCAATGAATTTTTGTGGTCAATTAGACATTCTCCTACTAGGTTTAATCCAAGGCCTTCTAAATCATGTGTTGTGTGGCCTTGGACAAGGATCAATAGAACACTGCCATCTCCATTTCACCTTCAACCCCTTTTAGTTTAGTATGAAGCTATTGCATATCTTCATCTCTTGTCAGTGCTAGGTTGAGAAATGCAAGATCAACAATCTGGGCTTTTAACTCAGTAACTTCTACAACCAAGCATTTGTTCTACTCCTTGGCTATTTCAAGTTGCCCTTCCAATATGATGTTCTTGCCCCTTGCCCCAAGTAGCTTTGATTGGATTATAGTAATGTTATTCGGAAAGTCAAAGACATCTAGAAGTGATTGCTCAATTCCTACTAGTCGATCTAGCAGATCTTCATTTTGTGCTACATTTATTCTATTGCTTGTGATTCCTGTGGATATTTGCACATCTTTGATTATAGTGATGTGTGGTGAAGATGCCATAGGTGTATTGCATGTTTTGACAATATGGTTAGTGAATACTTTTGCTTTAGTCTCCTACCTCTGATGCTACATCACCAAATATGTTACCCCATCACCCTTCTCCAAGTGCATAGACAAGGTCATAGCATTCCCAAAGATTTTTGGGGATGGTTGTTATTCTGCGAGAGATACTGTAAACTCTCTAGCACTTGGATTTGACCTTGCGAGTTGCTACATTCTTTGGGCTGAAAAGATGGATCCACCTCCACCCATCAAACTAATTATCCAAGACACCTCATTTAGGTGATTCATTGCTAGTCTATACATGGATGAGTCCCTACCACTTATACATGCTTTTTGCTCTTGTTCACTCAAGAGCCATTCTTGGTACTCATGTAACCATTGGGTAGTTGCAACAATGTCTGGCATAGTTGTTTGAGTGATAGGTTGAGGTGGTGGTCATTGATCCTTTTCTTGGATAATGGTTGCAAGGATCTTATCCTTCATCATTTCTGACCAATTAGTAGCTAGAATAGTTCTAATAGTATCATTGGTGTAACATATTATTCCTCTCCTTCGATAGAGTTTTTGATGAGGCATGGGAAGGGGATTGGCTTCCTTCCATGTTAGTTTTCTTTAAATTGTTTCTCGATCTCTATATAGATTAGTTGTGGAAGATTAATCAAGAACCTCCCACTCAGAGTGGTACATACTTAGGCAGAGAAGGTGATGATTTTTCTTAGCCTCAATGTGGGATTGAGATGTAAGGCCACAATCTTGTAATGAATCCTTTCTATCAATGTAAGTGCATCAAACTCCTTGTGGTCGACACCATAGCACCATTGCATTCATTCTTTTTTGATACTAGAATCCACATGCATTGGGATATCAATAAGGTTTGCCCCCATTTTTGGCAACCTAAGCATCGCAACAATGGCCTGTGCTAAGTAGGACACTAAGATGTCCTTAATTTTTACTATTGATCTAGGATGCCTATTATTCTAGAATAGGAATGTCTCTCCCATGTACCACTCCCTAGTGAAAGTGATGATTGGCCACATGGAAGAGGTCCTTAGCTAGTCCTGCACTTCTCTCGATGCATGATCAAGGAAAGGTCCAAAGTTTAACTCCTAGAGCATCAATTTTTGGACCTCCCTTGATTTGATCTAATTTAGGCAAACCTCTATTAAGGTAACCTCAAGATTTACTAGTTGTGTTGATGCATCATCCTAATGGGAGTGTTCTATTACTACTATTGGTTCTAGAATCCTTCAAATAGATTCCACCTCTACCTCTTCCCTAAGATGACCTATGAAGTGGGTTGTGAGTGGTTCTTCTTGAGGTTATTCTTAGCCCATTCCCATTCTAGGTCATTTCTCCCTTGGTTAGAATGATCCTACTTCCTATGTGTGCTTTTCTTTTGGTGTCACCTATGGTCACAACACATCCATGGATTAGTAGATATAATGTGTAACTTTAAATTTTTAAATACCTTCCCTCATTAGTTAGTTACACTTTGGCTAAGGTTGGACCATGGTAGATTGATTATTTTATTAATTATTAATTATAATTGTTACCAAAGCTTGTTGGAAACATTTAACTCTTGCNATTTTATTAATTATTAATTATAATTGTTACCAGAGCTTGTTGGAAACATTTAACTCTTGCAATTTAGTGTTTAATAGTTGATTTTTCAATTAAACCTTTGTGGGAGTTAGAAAAATGGTAAAACATTTTCTATCAAAAATGGTACATTTGTGGCCCCCACAATGAAGAGCTTACCTTTGGTAGTTTTAGGCTCAAAGAACAAAGTGATTTGGATAAACAGTATGGAAGTTATTGGCTTTGGAAGGTTCTGGGCTCTGAAAATTTGAAAAACTCCCTTGGTGTTCATGAGAAATGGTAAAAATTTCTAAGTGGGATCATGCTTATATGTAGCATTTTTTCCTTTCATTGATGAGGCCCCATATATGGGGCCTTGTATATGGATCTACTCTGTCAATGAGGCCTTATATATGGGGCCCATCGACAAAAATTTTCAAATGTCAATATCTCAAAAAAATATAAGGAATTTTCCAAGGAATTTGGGTTCCATGAAATCCTAGAAAAGCCAAGAACATGATAAATCATTGAAGAGGATTTTTAAAAGCTTAAAAATTGAAAAATTTGATGGAGAATGTGTTTAATGAAAAAAAAAATATGTAAAGGATCTCATGGTGTGATCCAAAAGATGGAGGTATGAAAGATTTTTTTTGTAAGAATGCCTAAGGATAAGGTACTTAACAAACTCAACCAAGAGATATACAAGTGGGCCCTCTCCATAGTAGGCACATGCCTTGTTTGCCCTTGTATAACCTCAACCTAATGATTCCGTGGGCCCCATAGGTGATTAATGGTCAATGGAAGTTGAGGACCAAAACCTAGAAGATTCTACCTAAGAATTCAAATACATTAGACCAAGACATGGAATCAAGAACATGGACACTAGCAGTGAGGTGAATTACAGTTAGCATAGATGGATGATGAAGAAGGTGGAATGCAATTCCAAATTAAGGTAATAAAAAGTCGGTTCTGAAGTTTGTGTTTAAAATGATCTTAGAAAATCTATCCTAGACCAAAACCAACCTCTTTTAGTGACTTTGCATCACCACTCCAAGATTGATCCACCTCCTGAAGACACAATAGTGCACCCATAGAACAACCACCATTCCATAAATAGAGAAAAGAGAAGCAGGAAGTGAGAGAGGGCCTTAGTTAGAGGGGACCTTCAGGCATGGGTAACATGTCTTTCTAGTCCCATAACCAATGCTTATAGCCTATTTATTTATCTAAAGGGTGTGCTTTGAATTCCCATCATGTTTATTTATTTATTTATTTTCTATTTCTTTTTGGATGGAAACCACACCATGCAAAGACTTTATTTGACTTCCTAGTATTAGATGATATGGAACAGTAAGAAGAACATGAAAACACTTAAGCAGCCAAGTAAGTAGAAGAGTACCAAGAGTATTGAATCCCCTTGAAATCACATCCTATATAAACCTTTGAATACTTTCCAATTTTGAAAACTAATAAGGTCATTAATTTATTAAAAGTTGATTTAATGAAAGGGACCTCAAAGTTTTACAACAAGGAAAACCATAGAGTTTGTGAATGGGTGGATGTCATGGACTCACTACTTGTTCCATGAAAAAGAAATCATGACTAAGCTATTAGTACAAAAATTCAAAAATAGAAACTAGGAATTAGCAAACAAAACCTTAAGCACAAACCACCATTAGTAACAACTATAGCACTATTGTGTCCTATTGACACAAATCACATTTATTAGCAAAAATTTGAAAATCACACTCAAAGAAAACAAAGTCAAATATATAGAAAATATAAAAATATTCAATAAAGATTCAAATGTACCAACGATGTTGTAGAACAAAAAATGGTGTAAAATAGGAAGAAATTTTAAAATTAAAAAAAGATGTAAAATAAACAATTATAAGGACAAAAAATGTGTAAAACAAAAAAAAATTGAAAAATTGAGGAGCCATATGGATTATTAGCATAGATGGCCATCTTCCTCACGACTAAGTTGGAAGGAGGAGATTTAAAAAATTGAACATGGTTGTTCATTTGTTGAGGTATTTGTTGCACTACCTTACTTGGGCTCATGGAAAAGCTTCACTTATTGGATGTTGACTAACTGCTTTTTATTTGGCTCTCAAGTTTGTGTATGGTCATGGCCCTAGAAGGAAAGGTTTTGTCAATTATATAAGGTCACTCCCACAATATTTGAAATTTTTTTTTCTAGGATACATGTGTGGGGTTCTAGTAAAGAACCATATCCCTGGTTGAAATTTTACTTTTCATATTCTAAGGTCATGTTGTTGTTTGTTGAATGCCTTGTGCATTTCATTCAAAGATAGGACCACTAATCGATTTTCATCTAGCATGTTGAGGTTGATTAGTTTTTCTTTTTGTGCTAGACTTAGGTCAAGGTTTAGTTCATAGGCTATTAAGAGTGTACAAAGATCTAATTGAATTGGGAGTAGTGGAAGTTTTTCATACACTATCTCATAGGGAGAGTAGCCAATAGGGAGTTTCTATGTTGAATGGTAGGCTTAGAGGGCATCATTGAGTTTCTTACTCCACTCTCTCATATATTTGCTTATAGTCCTTGTTAGGATCTTTGTGATATCCTTATTAGTTATCTTTGCTTAACCATTGGCTTGGGGGTGATAGGGTGTTGTTAATTTATGTTTGACCCCCAACCATTGCATAAGTTTTCAAAAGGTGGCACCTATAAAATGAGTTCCATTATCAGAAATTAGTGCATGTGGCATCCCATATCTATTTGCAACATTTTATTGTACAAGTCTAGTAGCAATGGATGATTTATAGTTGGTGATGGCTACTACTTTTACCCATTTGGTGTAGTAGTCAACTGCTATGATGATATACACCCTTCCATTGAACATGGGTGTGATGGAACCTATGAAGTCTATGCCTCATATGTCAAAGGGCTCTAGTGGTTGAATCCACTGTTGAGGATCCTCCATTCATGTGGTCATCCCACCATCTCTTTGACAATGTTCACAAGATCAAATAAACTAGTGAGCATCCTTGAAAATTGTAGGCTAAT
Source organism: Gnetum montanum (assembly GCA_015680685.1). NCBI lineage: Eukaryota > Viridiplantae > Streptophyta > Gnetopsida > Gnetales > Gnetaceae > Gnetum > Gnetum montanum. The sequence goes on along the minus strand of MNCI01030296.1, from coordinate 706,230 downwards.
AGTATCTTGCCATTATGATTTTTATGCCCATACATCTCCCTACATAGTGGCCTCCACAAGAGCCTTCATGAGCATCCTAGAAAATGCATAGTTGATCTACATTAGGGACACATCATTGAACTCAACCATTGGCACACACTTTGTAAAGGTGTCCATTGATTTCCATGAAGTACTTTGCTTAATGAAAAATTTTTTGTTCCTTCCTAAAGTCTAGACTTTGTGGCATCTCCTAAGTAAGAAGGTAAGTGGGAATGTCATCATACCATTTTAATTTAGTAGGAACTTAGTCATTTATTACTCCTATAAATAGGAGTTCATTTGAAAACTAATCAAAGAATTAACTCTCCTCCTCTTTGTTATCCCATCTTATTCGAGAGAGGTGGTCAGCAACCACATTCTCAGTCCCTTTCTAATCTACCATTGTGAGATCGAATTTCTTCAAGATCAAAAGCCACCATATGATACAGGGCTCATCATTGGCTTATTCATTAGGAAGCAAATGGCACTATGATCTATATGCACAAACACCTTATAGCCAAGCACATAGTACCTAAACTTTTCAAGATCATACATAACTACCATTACTTCTTTCTCGGTTGTGGTGTAATTCAACTATGCATCCATCATGCTTCGAATCACATAGTGAATGTAATATGGATGTTTCTTATTATCCAACTATGTAAGCATGGCTCCCAAGGAATAATTAGATGTATCCATCATTATGTGAAATGGTCTAGACTATTCTAGTTCTTGTAGAATTGGAGTTTCTACGAGTTTGTCCTTCAACTATTGGAATGCATGTTCACATTCCTTGGTCCATATAAAAGCAACATCTTTCTTCGTAAGCTCAACCAATGACTTTGCAATTTTAGATAAATTCTCTATGAACTACCAGTAGTATTCAGTGTGTCCAAGGAATGATCAAACATCTTTAACTATCTTTGGTTGACATGTGATTCCTTGGATGACCCTTATCTTTTCAGGGTCTACCTCAATCCCTTCTTGTGAAATTCAATTCCCTAGTACTATGCCTTCCTAGACCATTAAATGGTTTTTCTACCAATTGAGCCTAAGGTTTATTTCAAGACATCTCTTTAGTACCTACTCAAGGTGGTCTAGGGCTTGCTCAAATTTAGCCTCATAGCTAGATAATTCATCCATAAAGACTTCTACCCCGCTACCCATCTACTATTGAAAAATGCTAAGGACCAGGTGTTGGAATGTTGAATGGGCATTGNGCCACCTTTCTTTGGCACAATTACCAGTGGGCTAACCCACTCACTATTTGCAATGGGATAGATAAATCCTACCTTGAGGAGTTATTCTATTTCCTCTTTGATGATCTGCTTCAACTTGGGATTTAGCTACCTTTGTGATTGCCTTCTTGGCTTCATGGTTGGGTTAGTGTAAATGCAATGCTAGCATATCCTTGGATCAATTCTAGTTATCTTGGGATATGACCAAGCAAAGGTTGTTGGCCATTTATCAACCACTTACAATAGCTTGTCTTTTTGTTTAGGAGAAATATTTGTAATGACTATAACCAACTTTCCATTGTTTAAAAATGCATACTCAATGCTAACTAGTAGAGTTTTTAACTCTAGGGGCTCCTACTTGAAATTATTAGAGATTTCCAACTCTCCCCAACAAGTATAATCGTTTTCATCATCAAAGAGTTGGTGATGAACTTGCTCAAGTTCATCCCTACCTTCTACATAGGCACATGTTAGGCTATCAATGGGTTCCATGCATAGTGTGCTACTATTTGAGTCAGCTATAAACCATTGTATGCCCTCCTATTTTGTGGTTATTGTGTACAGGCACCTTTGGATATTTGTTTTATGTGCATACTGATTGCATGCCTTGATGAATGTGCTTTTAACAGACCAGATTTTCTGCACGCAATTGCACTTGTTATTACTGTATATAATGCATAGAACATGCTTCCTCTCTAGTTGTTTAAACTCATTTTCCTTGGATATTTCCAGGGAGAGGTCCCTAATGCCCATTTGTGCATCAACAGTGCCTAACCATGCCCTTCCCATAATGATGGCAAAGTCACATTTGTAGTTCATGACCTTGATCATCATAAAATCATCTAGACATAACCACCCATAAACTATGGCCTAATGTCCTCCACTAGTTCCAAAGGAATAGTGATTAATTGGTTAGCCAATTCCAAACGAATGTTGCTCTTCTTGAGAGGTAGTACATTCCAAGCCTTGTACATGTCATGGGAGATGAGATTGACACATGAACCAGAATCAAGAAGAGCCTTGCATGGCTCATGTCCAACGATTTGTAAGTAAATAAGAGGACTTCCCAAGTTAGATCTCTTCATGGGAAGGCTGTTAGCCTTGATCCAATCAGAAACAACATGAGTTAACATCATAGTGCAGATCTGAGGCAATGTTTAGTTTGAAGGGTACTTGAATGTATTTAACATAGAGGATGAGGGTGTTAGAGATATAGGGAAACCAACAACATTAAGTTGTGAGGGTTTGGGAGGATTTTTGGATCAAAAGAAGGGTCATTTCCTAGATCGATTGTCCGAACCACTTAGCTAGAAGTCTGGTTGTGAATGTATAACCCTTGTAGCATTTTGTTGTTGTAGCTATGGGGGGATTTTTCCCTGCATGGATGGAGTAGTAGGTAACTAGGTAAAGAGGGATGTTTATAGATGGATGCAAAGAGTGGTAAGGATATGGATGCTTCCCTTGAGTAGATGGTGAATGGGTTTGATGGTACTTTAGAGGGTAATAATGGTGTTGGAATGAGGCATGGCTGGTGAAACTTTGTGGAGAAATAGGCTACTGAACATAGTACTTGTATAGAGGGTACTATTATCTTGGCAGTGGTATTCCCCATGACTATGGTTGGTGACACTATTGGTATTACTCATATGGTTGTGGTGGAGCTCCACTTGGATAGTAAGCTTGCTATTGCTGGTGGAATTGCCTTAGATTGCCCTAAGGCTAAGGCAACCTTTTGGGTGCTTGCCTCTTTGTTAGTCATGGATTTAGCATGTACATCCCAAAATCTTGTAAGTGGAAAACCATAGTAAAACATCCCTTGGGATGTTCATGTTGAAAGATGTGACATCCAACATCATCATCAAATTTTATCTCCACAACTTCTTCTACTATAGTAGCTTTGCCCTTACCTCTTTGGTAGGCATGTTTAGCTTCTTTTTATCTCCTATGGTCACAATCACTATTCTTCTCTTTGGATGCTTTAGCAATCTTCATAACAGTTTGGAATTTTTCATCCAAAAAGTCCCATAGTTTATCAACCTTAGCTAAAATATTTGAAATAGATTTTTGGATAGGAAAGGTTTTCCTATTCACCACTTCATCAAGTGGTGACTCCTCCTCATCACAAAATCAAACCTCCTTTTCCTAATGAAAGGATCCCTATTATATTCTTCTATACTTTTCTTTTTTCTCAATTCACCTTCTTCTTTTGCTTCCTACTCTATCAACCTTTGTATCTAATGAGCTCTTAGTTCAAATAATCTCCCTTGGGCATAAATCCCAAGAGTTCTTCTATTTTTTGCTCTAAGCCCATCTACCATGTGGCAGAGTTGTTCCCTTTGAGATAGAATAAGATATGCCCATGGCGACATCCAAGGGTTTATGTGTTCCCTATTTTCAGCCTTGGATTTGCCCTCTCAAAATAGACACTTTGGATTACGTTTGGTATTTATCATTGAATAGCTTGAGCATTGTACTCCATTGATGGATAGATTCTAACTCTAAGGACCAGTACTAGCTTTTTGCTTCCTTAATGAGTATCTTTGGAAAGATCTTGAGTTTATGCTAATCATTTTCAATGTTTTGCAAGGCACAGGCATCTGGAAAGATTGTAGATTTGTTTGCAGATCAGAGTTATATCCCCCCTCAAATCTTGGGATATTGTTCATGTCTAAGCACTTAATCTGACTATCTTTCACATGCCTAGTTGGAATCTTTACTTCCTTTGCAATGTTAAGCATGCTTTAAGTTGCCAAAAGAGGCTCATCATCATCATTATTACATTGTCATTAATGATGTCCTCTATTACACCTTCATTCATTATAGGCTTGATGGTTAATATTGTTGTCCCATTGAGCACCTCCATCATAGTTATTCCTTCTGTGGTATCTTTCAAAATCAAAAGAATAGGAAGAAGAGGATGCAAATGAAAAGGATGAAGAGGGAAGAGGACTGGCACCATCATGGTGTCTACCAACTCCCATTTAGTTGTCATGACCATGTTCATCAAATTTCTTATTATCTTGATGCTTACCCAAGATCCTACCTTGACTGCCATCTTTTCCTAAACCTAGAATGTTAATAGTAGAATGTAGATTTAGGTTCACATCCCCATCATCAGTAACTAGGGGTGGAGAGTTATCATGTTGAGAGTCTTTAGAGGGAGGATTCTTGTTGTTATCTTGGTTTAGTAGGAACAAGGGATTGGTAAAGTGTTTCCCCTTCATGGCCTCATGATGCTCCTCTTGATGTCAATCTCTCTTGTATTATGTGTTAGTGGGATGGTAGTCTGGATAGTCATAGTCATACACAACATACTCCTCTTGAAGATCATGAATGCCTAAATTCCTTGAAGTAGCATCACAAGCACAAATAAATTAGAGGCCATTACAATTTTGCCCTCCATATCATGCCATCACAGTTGCTCATCCTGGTGTAGGATGAAGGTGAAGTCAAGCACATACTCATATGGATGAGTATATACCACCTTGCACTATTGTGGGATTAGCAGTTTGAGATCTTCATGCCTACAAGAAGAAGAAGACATTTTACAAACAAATAAAATATTAGTGTGCTTTTGTAATTATATGTCATTGAAAGTGATGTTGATCTTGGGTTCATCCAATGGTATCAATAATGTTCACTAATCCTAGATAGGGCATGCTTCAACAAACAGAGTCCCTAGCAACAACACCAATGATGAACAGTTGAGGCACTCCTACACCCAACCATATGAATCATAAAGCATTCACGTGTGATCCGGTCGAATTCCATGGACTCTATAGTTTCTAGTACACTAGTCTTCTAGGAAGTGAGCTTTTCCCTAAAGGTCATTCATTGTCTTCTTAATTACGCTTGTGATGCACATGATATGGTTAAGTGTAATTGAGGCATATGATTTTTATTGTTTTATGTTTTATGTTCTTTGGTGCTTAAAGTAGAGAGATGAAATAATTTAATAACTAATTTATCTTAACTGATTAATTATTCCCTAACTAGTCCTAACATAAGCATCTAGTCCCACTTTCCATACATGTCTTGAACCCATGTATCCACTACTAGGTTACCAAGTGCTACACTGTTAGGTGCACCAAGTAATAACGCTGCCAGGATTACCAAGTGAAAACGCGTTTATGCTTGAAGCAATAATACTCATGTATTTAACCTATTTAGCTTATCTTAATTAATCACTTAATTAGCTTAATTACCAAGAAACATTGAACAAATAATTAAAAACATTAAATGCATGAATAAAACATTAAACTATCTAGAATGCTACAAGGTTTATCAAGAAGCTTGTCTTTATTGCCCTACACACTAGTGTGGTTTAGGTACAACAATGCTTGAATAAAGATCCGTACACTCAATGACTCCTATTGTAGAAAATCAAGAAAATATTCTAACTTTTGAATGTAAAAACTACAAGAGTTTGGCTACTACTATGACTTCTATTCCTCATAAACATGGTTGGGAGCTTATATTTATAGTGTTTGCTATAGTACTATGTTGACGTGGCCCTATCGATGGGGCAACACCACGTAAATGGAACCTTTCGATGAGGCCATGTCAATAGGAGCCCATCGATGCAACACTTTGATGCTCATCATACCCCACAACTAAATGAAAACTCATTGTTGAGTTCCTTTACAAAATTTGGAAGGCATGGGATTATTGACTGACTTTTAACAAAACAAACTAACTTGACAAAACTAAGTGTCGAAGTGTACAAATCAACAAATTACAAAAATTATGATGTTCATGACATAAAATTGAACACCATGACATGAATATACAAAACATTTCGATAGCACATCCTCTTATGGCATCAAGATGGTGGCGAAGATTAGATAGCCCTAGGCGGTGAAGGCTCCTGAGATTTTGAAGAACCTTTGCTAGCTCCAGGCACATGTAATAGCTAAGGTAGTTGTGGCTATCTTGTTGTGGTTGTAACCTCCTATGGAAGGCAAAAGACATCTAGTAATGCCTTCATCTTCTCCTCCTTACTTTAGGGATCATTCATAGTACATGCAACATCATCAATATGGGCTGAAATGAGGACATCCCATGGATAGGGCATTATCAAGAACATCTCTTTTACATTTACAAACCATGTAGCAAACTATTTGCATTCGATGTTGAACACCTTGACTATGTTCTATAGCTTCTAGTAGTCATTCATCTTCCTGGCCAGGTTTTCAATAGTTGATCGTTAATCAATGAATCATGCCTTGAGAACTTCCAGTTCAACATTTGCCACTGCAAGCTTTTGCTTGGTGTCTTTGTGATGCTTGAACTCAACCTTGTACAGCAAGTACGAGCCAGCCACCTACTTTTCAAGTTTAGATCATGATCATCTGGTAGTCAACATGGCTAGATTTTCATAACAGAGATTGACAAGCTTCATATACTCCATCATCTTCTCAATTTGCAAATCCTTCATGCAGATTTTCACTTTGTTATAGGCATCTATCCCATCAATGATGGGTTGCCACAATTCTTTTCCTTGTTGGAGTTGTTGGAGGGCTTCATTCACTTTTGCCTTCACCAATGAATGTGGTTTTTGTTTACTTTCTCTTGTAGACTAACTTGCTCTCTGTAATGATCTTTGATTCTCTCAAATTTGAGAGCCTCTAATTTCCAAGCGACTACTTCGATTGTAGTTCTCTAGCAAAGCACATGGACCTCCTCCATGGATAGATTTTTATTTTTTTATTTCCAATCTCATCAATTTTGTGTTTGATTTGGCTAACTACTCTTGCTGTTTATGGATGAAATTAGTTATTTGTTACTTGTGCACATCAACGTTCTGTAGGCAATGATTTTTTGCAATCAACTTAACATTCTCCTAGTGGGTTTGATCCAAGGTCTTCTAAATCTTATGTTCTATGGCCTCTACCAAGGATCAATAAAATACTATAATCTCCATTACACCTTAAACCCCTTTTAGTTTGGTGTGAAGCTGTTGAATAGCTTCATTTATTGTCAGTGCTAGGTTGAGAAATGTGGGATCGGTAATTTGGGCTCTTAATTCGGCAACTTCTGCAGCCAAGAATTCATTCTTTTTTTTGGTTGTTTCAAGTTACCTCTCCAATATGATGTTCTTGCCCCTTGCCTCAAACAACTCCAACTAGGTTGCAATAATGTTGTTCGAAAGTTCAAAGACATCCGAAAGTAGTTGCTCAGTTCCTACCAATCGGTCTAGTAGATCTTTGTACTGTGCTACATTTATTATATTGCTTTTGATCCCTGCAGATGTCTACACATCTTTGAGTGTAGTGGTGTTTAGTGCAGATGCCATAGGTGCATTGAGTGTTTTGGCAATATAGTTAGTGACCACTTCTGCTGTAGTCTCCTACTCCTAGTGCTACATCACCAAAACTATTGCCTCCTCCTACAAGTGCACCAAGAAGGTCGTAGCATTCCTAGAGATTTCTAGGAGTGGTTGTTGTTCTACAATAGATACTGTGACCTCTATGGTGCTCAGATTTGTCCTAGCAAGTAGCTACATTCTTTGAGTTGAAAAGATGTATCCACCTCCACCCATCAAATTGATTGTTTGGGCCATCTCATTTAGGTGACTCATTGCTAGTCTATACATGGATGGGTCCCCATCACTTATGCCTACTTGTTGCTCTTGTTCACTTAATAAATTATGATTATGTATGTTTTCTTTGTAGTTTAGATGTGTTTCATGTTTTTGGTATTATTTTCTATATTTCAAGGATAAGAGAAGATAATTGGAGTTGCAATTGACTTATTAAGACTTTCAAGAAGAAGTATTAGTTTTGGCGGTTCTACCATAGAAGATGTCTCCATGCAAGAAAAGGCATCTCTTCTAGAAGATAGATGTCTCCTAAGAGAGATAGACATCTCCCACATTTAGCGTTAACTTGGAATAGATGTCTACATCTTAAAGAAGATGTCTCCTTTAAGGTAGAGATGTCTCTAAGTATAACAAGACGTCTTCTGTAACTATTACAATTGTCGAGAGACATCTCCCACACATCTAAGACATCTCCTGTGTTTGGAAAAATAGCCATAAATTTGTATTTTGGGTACCAAAATATTCTGAAAGGATTATAAATAGGCATAAAGGCCTTTCATTTGGAAGGAGGAGAGTCCAAGAGAATTAAGAGAGTATGTGATGTATGAGAGAGAGAAGCAAGGAGAGAGTGATATTGAGCTTTAATTGAGCTTCCATTTTGTAAGGCTTCATAGTCATTTTGAGTGTGAATGTGTTATTGGGATTTCTTAAGTTCTTGTTTGTCCTAGGCATTAGCTTCTAGCTTTGTATTTCTCGATAATGTTCTAGCAAGCATAAATAGCTATTTTCTTTCTTGTATCAATTGAATGTGCAAGTTTGAACACTTAAGCTCACTTTTGGGTTATTGAAGCTTAATCTTCACCAACAGTCCTATCCATCATGAAGGAAGAGTTTGTTACATACTTAGAAGCAAAAAAAAAAGAAAAAATCCATTTGGTTAAGGAGGTTCCTTCAAGTACTTAGAATTGTTGAAAATGCATTAGAACTCATGATGACCCATTATGGTAGCATGGAAATACTTACATATTTAAAAGACTCCAAATACCATGGAAAAACAAAGCATATTAATATAAAATATAATTTTATTTAAGAAGCAATGACAAAGGAGGAAGTAAACCTACCACACATTTCTATAATTCATATGGTAACAAATCCTTTGACTAAGCCTATTTGTATAATTGTATTTACGACTCATGTTAAAGCCTTAGGGCTACATAGAATTTAATTGCATGTATAAGTGCTCACTTCTTATAAGGATATTTTTCATTTCTACATATACTTTCTCTTTCATATGTATCGTTTTTCTTGCAAAATTATTTTTTTTCTTTTTTTGAATCCCACAAGAATACCTCCATGAACTACGTGTTAAAGTACTAAATTTGTAGCCACAAATAATCTTCAATTTGATATAACCTTTGTTATTATTTATGCATAAATTTTGGCCACACCAACACTAGGGAAGAAAACTCATTTTAGGAGACTATTGCCTAGGGTGCCTCCCATATGGGTACGGAAACCCAAGAATAGTCTCAACTAGAGAGGGCTACGTGGCCTTTTGAAAATAATAAACTAGAAAGAAATTTGGAATTTAAATTAAAAATTAAATAATTGTCTTTAATACAATAAGTAATTAAAAGAACTAAATTTTCCCTAGTCTTGCTGATGTTCCTGGTCTATGACTGCCGATGGTATCCATTGTTGAGTAGGAAGATTGTGATTGCCATGAGAGAGGGAGAGAGAGAGAAAGAGAAAGAGAGACTACCCACCGCAGTCCACACAGGGTAGCAATTGCAATTCTTAAAGCCTACTACCATCTACCACCTTTTGTGCACTGCCGTAGAGAGGAAGATTGTCCACCCACGTCTGCACCACCAAGACAAGCTCTTGCCATCGCTAAGAAGACCCGCAAGGATCTGATTTTGAGCCACTGGCTCCTACCTTGGACCCTCCTTGAAGATCAACTAGAAACTTGTAAAGAAAAGAAAAGAAAAGACGAAGCTACTACTTAGTGGAGAGGAAGCTTCCCCTCCAGACTGATAGCCATAGCCTATTTTGGGACTCCCTCAATCATTGATCCCTAGAGCCCTCCTTTTCTCCCTAGTTTTATAGCCACTACATCCATCCATAATGATGCCTACATTTCATGTAATGGCTTAGAAACCACCACCACTTCTTGTGTAATAATGCCCACGTTCTCCAATTAAGTGCACACTTATGTCTATAACTTTTGAAATGTCTACCACTAATGATTGTAACCACCGTACCTTCCAAAATGTTTGCCACTAATGATTGTAACCACCGTAACTTCCAAAACGTTTGCCACTAATGATCGTAACGATCGATAGTTTAAATTCCCACTACTCACATGATTTTTATTGTGGTTATTAAGAGAGAGATAGAGACATTGATAATCATGGCCCTATGAGAGCATGGGAGTGTTGACATCAACACTTAGCCCCCAAACCTTTAATTGCATGCCAGTGCAAGGAACAAGACCACAAAAACTTTAAAATGATGCAATAGGTAGGGAATCACAAACATCACAAAATAAGCAAAT
>MNCI01030296.1:537055-694380 GCA_015680685.1 Gnetum montanum | reverse complement strand
AGATGAAATCCATTGTGTTATTGATAAGAAAAGGTGTCTCCATAGCTTTCTTCACCTTCTCTAGAACTTTGATAGGATTGGGTGGAATCTACATGAGAGACAAGATTTAGTTTTGTACTTCCACTCACATATTCACTACGCTCAACCTCAATAACCCCAACATAAATATTCATATTTTGATATTTCAAAGATTGATTTTGTTGATCCAAGGCTGTAATTACTCGTTTGTAGAAGGGTTCTTAAGGTATAGTCATGTATTCAGATTTTCCTTTGATAGGGATTAATAGCTCTGAGAAATATGACCTAAAGAAGCCCCCAAACTTGGCTCCAAAAGTCCTAGATAGGAGCACACCATAGGTAGGTGACATGTCAACTACCAGGATATCTAAGTAACATGTGAACGTAGGATATCTAGTACGTCAGATCCATCTAGTTGAATCACACTTTTTGTTTGTGGTATCATTTGTGCTCCTAAAGCCTTACATACCTCAAGTGGCATGAAACTAACAGTTGCTCCAAAATCCATCAAACAATTGTGAACATTCTTTCCTAAAATAATTAGAGTTGTTAGGAAAGGAGGTTGCTCATTCTTGCTCATCATGGAATTGTTTACATTTTGTACCAATAATGTGTTAGGACTTTCAGTGAAGTGAAGTTGCCTTTCAAGGATTGAAGATTCTTTTTCGATCACAAGTGTGTGAACTATGTTCTGAATCACCTCTTTCATTTCATTAAAATGTAAAAGTTCATACATTGAGATGTTAGATTTAATTTTCTTCAAATCCTCAACTAGATCGTAAGTCTTGTGTACGTCTTTGACTTTTGGTTGAGGTGGAGTTCTTCTAAGTATAAAAGGTGGATTTGGTTGTTGTGGGGTGTTTGTTTGGGATGACTCAGTTTGAGTATTTATGTTATTTTGACTAGGAGCTATTCTATTTGGAGGAGTGTAAGGATCATTCCTAGTTTGTTATTGTGGGTTGTTCATAATGTCAGCAAGTCTATAGTAGCAAGCATTATGTGGGTTGGGGTTGTTTACCATAACTTGCTCTAATGAGGAAACTTCTTCATTTTTTGTTTTACGAGGTACATTAAGGACCATAATAGGAGGTTTTCCATTTTTTTGACCTTGGGTTTGTCACCATATAATGCTAAAAATTGGGGATAAGTCTTCTCAGAATGTTGCCTAGTGTTATGGAGATGACAGTGATCGTCATTGACTGATGAACTAGGCTTTTCAAGTTGTATAGGACCCTTGTTGTTGTTTCTCTTTAATTCAACTACTTCGTTGGAAATCTTTTGAAGCAAAGTTAATATCTAGGTCATTTGATCTTGAGCTTGAGTTGTGGATTCAACAAGATTAGATACCTTGTTTGGGTTTATGATAGACTAGATTAAGGCCTTTGATTGATCCTCATTCAAAGCAATGTTAGATGGTAAGAATGGAGAAGATGTACTTTGAAAATAGCTATTTGTAGGTTGAGTCATTAGAAGGGGAACGAGAGTTTGGAACATAGTGTTGGCCATTGGGAAAGTTGGTAGAGATAGAGGACTATATTGCATAGGATTGCTAACGCTCATCATTCCATAGTAGGTTTGAATGATGTTCATAAGGGTAATCTGTTCTAGCTCCATGGCTTTAGACATTGCCCCTTGTATTTCTATTATGTTAGGGTCTGATTTGATGGCATAGGTAAAGAATGGGTCAATGGTAGAGAGGTAAAAGTTGAGGATGTCATCAGGTCGTGGATGCATCTCGCTTGGCACATAGGCCAACTAGTGAAGGAATCTAAGGTTATAATCCTTAACATTTTCCCCAAGTAGCTTTCTTAAGCTGGTGAAGTTACTTGACGCTATGGCAGGGCTTATGAATTTGTCAAAAAAAACTTATTTTTGAACTCTTGTCATGAGTTAATGGAGGCATTGGGGAGCATCAGAAACCATTGGGTTGCTTTGGTTTTGAAATTTGTCACAAATACTCTACATGCCACATCATTTTGGATGATGTTGTGGATCCTAAGTAAGGTTTCAAAACATTGTACATGTTGCCATGCATCACTAGTAGGGTTTGTCGGATCGTAGAACAAATTTATGTTCTAAAGTGATTTTGGGATATCATGATAATTAGTGAAGTTGAAGGGGTTGCTAACCAAGGGAGCAGGGGCTTGATTAGCTGCCATCCTAGTCCGAGTTCTCCTAGGAATAAAACTTGGGAAATGTGAAGCTCTTGTTTCCTTAATGTAAAGTGATGAGTAACTGGTTGGTTAGAAGCAGAGGGGATTTCACTCATAAAACAAAACTATAAAATATAATTATTAGAATAAAACTATAAAATTGCGTAAAAGAAAAGAAAATATTGAAATAATAAATTTTTTTTTGATAAAAAGAACACTAAAATATGCTATATTTGTTTTTGAAAAGAAAAATAAATGTATAAAATTGCAATACTTATAAAATTAAAAGGCAAATAGTAAAATGCAAAATTTTAGAGAAAAATAAATTTAAAATTGCATAATTAAATAAAACCACCTTACCTATCCTAGTACTAAGGTAAGGAGCACCAAAACATGAATTCAAAAATGAGACTAAGAAATGAGGGGGTTTTTTTTTAAAAAAAAAAAAGGATTAAAAAAATGGGTAATGAGACCCAAAAATTTTCAAGAAATGAACTTTGAGAATAGGAAATAAAGGGCTCAAAAATTCTTTTTAAAAAGAAATTTTTATGACAATGGCTAGAAACAAAAATTTTAAATAAAACAAGTTTCAAACAAGGGAAACGAAATTTTTGAAAAATAAAAATAGGGATTGGAAAAGAACAAAAAATAAATATTTTAGAAAATGAGATAATAAAGGTCAAATAAATGACAAGAAAAGCCAATAAACAAAATGCAGGAGAAAGGCCCTCCTTCTAGCACCAAAAAGATGTTGATGCATAAGTTTTGGTCACACCAACACCAGGGAAGAAAACTTGTTTTAGGAGACTATTGCCTAAGGTGCCTCTTGTATGGGTACGGAAACCCAGGAATAGTCTCAGCTGAAGAGGGCTATGTGGCCTTTTGCAAATAATAAACTAGAAAGAAATCTAGAATTTAAATTAAATAACTATCTTTAATATAATAAGTAATCAAAAGAACTAAATTTTCCCTGGTCTCGCTGACGCTACTGGTCCATGACTACTGATGGTATCCATTATTGAGTAGGAAGACCACGATCACCACGAGAGAGGGAGAGAGAGAGAAAGAGAAAGAGAGACTACCCACCACAGTCTGCACAGGGCAACAACTATAGTTCTTAAAGCCTGCTACCATCTACCACCTTTTGTGCACCGTTGTAGAGAGGAAGATTGTCCACCCACGTCTACACCACCAAGACAAGCTCCTTTTGTCGCTAAGAAGACCCGCAAGGATCCNTCATCCATATGCCTATCCTCCAAAAGTTCAATTCCACTCTCCAAATCCACATTTTGCTCATAAATTATGTTTATCTCACTTACAATTTTACTTCAACACTTGTAGTTGGACCTTCTTAGGAGACAAACACTTATTTTTTAGCAATAAACCATTTTCTTATTTGAGAAGGAAACCAAAACCCTTTCCTCATCTTAGAACTCTCATATTCTAATATTTTATGCTCTTTTATTCATGTCTTACACTTAGTTTTTATTCTATCTCTTGTCATTTATTCCATAGTTTATTTTTAGTAACACAAATTTTAGTATTTTCACCTAATGCTTTTTTCATTTCCTTGTCATTCCTAGTTTATGTTTAGTAGGTCAAGTTCACATTTGATTGAAGATCTATATCTCATTGTACCATTATCATTGACATAATTGTTGATGTCAACACTCCCATGCTCTCATGGGACCATGATTATCAACGTCTCTATCTCTCTCTTAATAACCACAATAAAAATCATGCGAGTAGTGGGCATTTAAACTGTCGGTGGTTACAATCATTAGTGGCAAACGTTTTGGAAATTACGATGATTACAGTCATTAGTGGCAAAAGTTTCAANAAGGTCCAACTACAAGTGTTGAAGTAAAATTGTAAGTGAGATAAACATAATTTATGAGCAAAATGTGGATTTGGAGAGTGGAATTGAACTTTTGGAGGATAGGCATATGGATGAAGAATTTGCAAGAACTTTCAAAATCAAATCAAGGTCAAAATAGGACTATTTTGACTAAGTATCCCATCACTAATGCTCAAGCTGACAAACTTCTAACTTTGGAGACTGGCACCAATGCTAAAAAATTCTTAAATTGGAGTTTTGATGTAGATGCTGCTTGATTGATGCTGATGCTACATCAGCATTAGTGCTGGAGCTTGAAGGAGCTATGGTGGCTATGGAGCACACAAGAGATACTAGGAGATCTATTGTACATACTCTTGATATCTCAAAATCTTGATAGGTGGTTTAGATCTCAAGAAACTAGCTTGAAATATGGATTTTTATCCCATATTTATAAGGTTATGGTTGCCAAAATTGACCATAGAGTTAAGTGAAATTTACTTGAAGTTTATGTGAACTTCAAAATAGGTAAGTTTGACCTTTGAACTTAACAAGGATGGGAACATGGATAGGTGACATTGATGTTGATGTCAATATCACCAACACTTTGAAAAATTTTGTTAGTTTTGCCTAAGTATTGGTCCAAGCCTTTCAAGGCTTTGTGTAATGCCTAAACTATGCCAAATGATGTTGAGGAGCTTGTGAGGCTAAGGAATGATGTCAACTAGTGAAGATGAATATCAGGGATCTTATTTTGAAGTCATTGAAAGTGGTGATGTTGATGTTGATGTTAGTATTAGCATCAACATCAACTAAGGAGTTATAATTTTTCCTAACATTTTCCTAGACTAATTTCTCATGTTTCTAGGATGCTTGAACTAAAGTTGGAATGAGTCATAATGATGGTTTCAAGACCTCGAGAAGCTTGTAGATCAAGGGAATGTTGGTAGATGTTGTACTGAGATACTTTGGAAGAGGATGACATCATAATGATGATGTTAATACTAATGCTAATGTCAGCATTTGTGTTACTTGCATAAGACAAAAAAATTTTATGCCTTAAGTACCTAATTTGCCTATAAACTTGCCAAAATTGCTATTAGAGTACCAAAGTTGATGTCGACTAGTTGTTGAAGAGCTTGGGAAGCTGATGGATGAGTTAGAATGTAGGTGAGTTGGACCATGGGGGTGCTAGGGATCATGTTACCAGTGATGACACTGACATTGATGTCAATGTCTGCACCATACTTTAGAAAAATTTGTTCTTGGGGTTATAGTATCAAACAACTCAAATGCCAAATTTGAATCCTATGATGCTATAAGTGCCTTTGATGAACCATTTGAAGTCTAGCAAGGTCAAATTAGAGGCCAAAATGTAGTTTTGGTACAGGTGATGCAAACAGGATGGTCTAGGGTTGTAGCTAATGTGATGTTAGTGGTCAAGGGGAAACATTGATGTGGAACTTGTGTCACCTCAACACTTGAAAATTTTTTTATTCTTAAACTTTTTCTAAGTTACCAAAAATGAGGCTCATAAGTTGGGTTATGAGCTCGAATGGTTCTTGGAGGCCTTTGGGAGCTAGGAATGTGTCTAGTGATGTTGTCTTTGGAGACTTTTCTACTCAACCTCGCATGGGTCAATGTCAAAATCACATGTAGCCTTGATTACTAGTGAACCAAAATAGTGAATGTAACAATTAATACTATTTCTTTTTGCATGTATATGGATCTTCATTAAGCTCTATTAGTTTACTCACATGAACAATTATCCTTTGACACTTGTAGAATATTGAAGCAAAGATGAGACATCTAATGTGTTCCTTTGGTGTAGAGACTAAGACAAAGTCCCTATAAAGAGACTCTAGAGACTCTATTCACATTAACTTGAATCTTAAAAGGAGAGATATGAGTTCTTTTTTCATAGTATTGTAAAGAATTTAGGTTATTGACTTGAGAAGTAATTGAATGTTAATGTAATGGTTCAATTCAACAATGTTCAGTTATAAATTTCTAATTGATCTTAAAGTGTACTTATATCCACTTTCACGATGAAAATGATCCATAAACTCAATGTTATGCAGCTTACGTGCAAGTTTTATCCGCACTTACACGGTGGAAATTGTGCATAAGCTCAATCCAGCTTACGTCCAAGTTTTCTCTTGCAGTGATCTGTCCTGCTGCGACCTGCTCTCTGTTGCAGCCTTCATCTCGCCGCTGCTTCTCTGCCGCTATGCCTTCCGCTTGCGCTGTTTTATGCTCGTTGCAGCGCACGCCAAGTCTGTTCCACCGTGCTGCTCCCTGCAACTCAGCATAGGGAAATTTAGCGTTTCAAGGTTACGAGAACACATGGAAGTTACAAGCAGGAATTCAGTTTACATGATAATGTTTTTATTTGCGAAAGAATTTTGGAAACGATAATAAGCATCATAAACCATAGGCCAGTCACTAACCGTGTGAAATAACATGTACAAAAAATTTTTCAAGGACACAATAACACATGAAGTTTGCAAGAAGGAATTCATTTGACACACTTGCCCACAAGAACACATGAAAGTTATTCATTTTTCATGTTTAATATATTTATCTGTGAATGATAGAATCCTTGGAAATGATGAAAAGCTTACAGAGAAACAAACAAACAAACATGCAACAGGCGAGAAGATGAGCAATGCGAGGCGACTTTCCGCGGAGAAAAGAGATCCAAATCTCAGGGCAGGGCGTTAACGCCGAGGAAGAGAGGCGGTGGGGCTGGGGAGGGTGAGTTCAAGGGCGCTAGAGCAGTGCCTTTGGTGGGCAACGAGGTTGCACTTGAAGGCAAAGTGAAGGCCGCAGACGCAGTACAGAGGACGCCCGCATACTTTCACGTGGTCGCGCAGATCCACCTCAACGTGGAAACGCTTGGGGCAGCGCGGACAGCCATAAGCTTTATCGCCCTGCGAGTGCCGTCTCCCGAAGTGCCGCCGAAGCTCGTACAATCCCACGAACGTCTTCCCACATTCTGGACATCGCGATGGTGTTTTCTTGCTCTTGCTGCTGCTGCTCTTGTTGTTGTTCGTCGTCGTCTTTTTGTTATTGCTGCTCCAATTGTAATTGTAAGAGCTACTGTTCTTGTTGTTGTTGTTGTTGGTACTGATGCTGGTATGGCCGTGTGTCTTGAGATGCATGCGAAGCGTTTGCGGATTGCGAAAACAGCGGCCGCAGCCTGCGTGTTGGCACTCGAACGGCCTTCTGTTGCGGATCACCTCCACCGGCACCGTCTGCGCATTATCGTGATTTTGGTGATGATCTTCGTTGCTTTTGCTGTTGTTTTGGCTATCGTGTTGGTGTTCCTGCTCTTCCTTGTATTCCAGCATCCATGTGATTGTTGCGACCAGTCGAGGATGCATCCGCGGAAACACCGTCATGGCCCTTGTCGTTGTTGTTGTTGTTACAGCCCGGCCGAGGATGTACAATGCGTTTTAAAGGCGCTCACCTGCGTCGCTGTCGCTGCGCGCCTACACATGTGCAGTTGCATGTATACTTGCGTTGAATTGAATGCTGATGGCGACAATAACCGCCGTTTACCGTGCCCAGCAAATCTAGCTGCACCGTAGATCTAGCAAGTTTGTGACCGTTTGCTTGCGTCGCTGCCAATCGACGCTTGCCACTTGCTTTCTCCGTTGCTGGCCGTTCTTACGAGTCACTGCTAGTAAGTTGTGGGTGTGTGGCTGTGCGCCAAAGATAAATCGGAAATTTCGGCAGCGGGATTAATTTTGTTCGGTTTCCAAAACTTTTCAACAACTTTCATTGTTTTTAACGTGTGTCCTGTAATCAAATCGTCACACTACCTTCTATCACTCCTGAACTCAAACTAACACGCACCGTAAAGTCGGTGAAATCATTCGCATTCCATTTGAGCAATCTGGTGCGTTTTTGGATGGATCACATAAAGGCTGTGCTTGTGGTGAAGAAGAGTAAGCAGGCGTTGGTAAAAAGTTTTTTAGCGATTAAAAACACAAGGGTGCAAGAACAAAAACTCGGCCTTTTTACCTATTTAACCGAAAATTTTTAGCATAAAACAAATGCATTTTCAAAGAATTTTTAACATTATCGAAAATTTAGCCTGTTTTACCAAATTGAACCTTAGGAGAAGTCTGACTGCAAGTTCTTTCACCATAGATTTTCTATATGACCCTGGAAAGGCATGGCTATAATTTGCCCATGAAAAAAATGAAGCGGGACCCTGAACTCTGAAAAGAAAAGAAAACACGACGCAGCCGCAAGTTGCATGAACGGATACACGCAGGGTGCGTTTGAGGAAACAGGAAAGGAAACACAGTAACACATCGCATACACGCACAATGCGTGATACAGCATGATGCCCAGTGCTTATTTGTTTTGTTTTGGCCTTTTTTTGCTCTTCCATTCTACCACCACCGGCAGTGCGGCTATAAGATCAGAGACTGGACGCAGGCAGTTTAGGAGGAGTGAATCGCGGACGAAAACAACAGAAGAAGCAACAGCAGCAGAATCACAAGTGACGATGGCGGCAGCGGCAGCGGAGGAGACGCTGGTGGAGGACATCCCAGGCTTTCTGCAGGTCTACGCCGACGGCTTCATCTCACGCTTCGACTATGACGTGCAGCAGCCCTCGCCGGACATGCCAGTCCGGGGCGTGCTTACCCGCGATATCACCATTCCCATTCCAATTCCCGTTGCCGATGCCATTCCGCAGAAACAGAAACAGCAGCAGCAGCAGAGCAAGAACAAGGAAGATAAAGAAGAGGAGGAGGAGGAGCCCCTGCGACTACTGCGAGCGCGCCTGTTTCTTCCGTATCCGGCGCCGAAACAACGTCGTCCGCTGGTGCTCTACTTCCACGGCGGCGGTTTCTGCGTGGGCTCCACAACATGGGGCTGCTACCACACCTTCCTGTCGGACGTGGCCGCCGCGTTGGACGCCGTGGTCCTGTCGGTGGACTACCGCCTGGCGCCGGAGCACCGCCTCCCGGCCGCCTACGACGACGCCCTGGCGGTGCTCACGTGGGCCGCCACTGCCTCTGCCTCCGACCCGTGGCTGCGGGACCATGCCCAGACCTCCATGTGCGTGCTCGCGGGGGAAAGCGCGGGAGCCAACATTGCGTACGCGGTGGCCACGCGGGCAGCGCCGGCACGGGTAGCGAGCGTGGTGTTGCTGCACCCGTTCTTCGGCGGAGAGCAACGCCTGCGGAGGGAAGCGGAGGTACAGACGGCGGAGGACAAGGCTGCGCTTGAGTACAGCGACATGTTCTGGCGACTGGCGCTGCCCGTGGGGGCCGATCGCCAGCATCGTGCATGCAATCCCTCTGTAGTTTCTCCTGCAGAGATCTCCGGCGTTTCCCTGCCTCCGGTACTCGTGGTGGTGTCCCCGCAGGACCTGCTCATGCCTCGCGGAGTTCTGTTTTACGAGCACCTCCGCTCCTGCGGCAAAGCCGTGGAACTGCACGTTGAAGAAGATGATGATGATGATGATGGAGAAGTAGGGCACGTGCACTTTCTGTTCAACCCCGTCTCCCACGCCTGTGATCGTCTCTTACGCCGAATCACCGCCTTCGTCTCTGCTTCTGCTTCTGCTGCTCCTCGCTCTTCTGCTTAACTAAGTCGTGTTCCCATTTGTCTTGTCTTCGCGCAAAAATTCCGTCAACAACCGTGCATAGTTCTCTCTCGAAAAGAATAATGCATGATCACGATTCATAACGAAACCACCCACAACCAATTTGCTGTCACGTTTGTTTCGTGTGATTTATATCCTTGTGCTATCCGTGTTTGTGCGTTCTTTGATCTTCATTGTCGACTTTGTTAACGTTACCGATAATATTTCAATTCAAACTAATTCCGTTTCCCTTTCACCGTTCCAGTTGCGAAAATTTTGTTATGTGTATTATCAAAATAATATTTAAAATTCCTAAAGGAAAACTTCAAACTTAACCCTCTCAATTACCATTGTAAGGGTGTAGGACCCCAAAAACTTACGGGTGCAAGATTATATGTTACTATTTTATTTAAAAGTGCTTGTGGGAGAAGGGATAATGGTATACATGAAAGATAACATTATCATGGTAGCTATTGGAACCTCAAAATAATTGTAATATAAGTATGTCTCAAGATATATAATTTAGCATTGTCTACCCAATGACTTCGAGTTTTCAAATTAAGAGTATTACCACTAGGTTAAAGGAGAGCCCTAAAAAATGAATAATAGTATTTAAAAAATTCAAAGTATATTAAATCATCAAAGAGAGAGAGTCTAAAGAAAAAGCCCAAAGGTTTTGTGGATGCCATTTCAAGTTTTCATCATAAAATAAATCTTGAAAAACATTTCCTCTAGGCTAGGAAAAGGATCAAACCTTACCTTTATTTAGAAGCACTCTCATGGAAAAGAAATGATGTAGACAAAGCAAATTAATCACCATGAATGACTTCATTGATGCTTGGTTGAAAGTTCTTACAAATTTTGGATGTCCATTTCTAAGCATATTGAGCAACAAAACACTCATAAAAAACATGAGAAAATTAGTTTTTACTTCTCTAAAGAGGACATTGAGGAGAAACATTTCTTATATATCTAAGATGAATGCTAATAAAAAAACCCTTGTTGAATAAAACACTATAAAAAATATGAATTTTAAGAAATGTAAGAGCTCTCCAAATATCTTTCATTTTCCTTGTCCAAAAGTGTGATGGTAATTTTATTTTGCAATCCTCATTAAATTTATTATGAATAAAATCATTCTTTGTAATAATCTCATAAGAAACTTTTGAATTAAAAGGAAAAACATATTTTCCATCCTTTTAAAGAATATCTAGACTAATGCAAATTGTTGTTAACTTTAAATAAATTCTCAAGGTTATAAATTAATTTTTAAAAATTATTTTTATTCAAACCCATAAAGGCTAGAAGCTTCATTCCAAGTAATTTATCTATCATGCATGCATAGATAAGAAACTGCAATGATACTAAATCTGCTCCAAGTGGTACATAATCTAGATGCATTAGTTGTGATGTCCGAAAACATCGGTGGTTGGAACACCGAGAGGTCGTCAGGCACACAGCCTAACCCCAAGTTCTTGGGAGGGGCGTGTTGGAGAAAACGGAAACGAGGTGCCCTGAACAGTCTGGCCAATCAAACAAGGACTTACAAGGTGTAACAATAACCATCCACAAAAAACTCGAAAATAGTGTCGTGAGTAAACAAAAGTACATGTTAGCAGTAGAAAACACAAGAAATTATGCTAAAATTTGAAGCAAATGCTAAAGGAAAACGAAATGAGAATTTAAGTGAAGAAATGCACCATCCCATGGTTGGGGACCGTAGCTCTTGATTAAACAGTGTATAGAACTAGTATGCAGTGTTAGACAAGTGCAACAGGGTTGTGTGGCAGTGTGGTCACAGTCTCTGAGATGTGACAGACATGATGCTAGCAGTTGCAAAAGGGGTTGAACCTATTGAGCTTACAGTTGTCATGCTATGTAGTTGCTGGGTCACGGTGCTCAAGTGTGGGAGTGATGAAGGTGCTAAGAATGCTTTAATGCCTAGTGCTTACAGTGATTTTGCCAATCATCAGCCAACCCCTAAAATGTTGATTATAGGGGTATTTATAGAGCTAGGGTTGATGGGAGATGTGGATTGAGTGCCACGTGGCTTGGGTCCCATGTAGCATGGGTGTGAACAAGTCACACTGACATGCTATGCTCAAGGTGTCAAGCTCAGTGGTGTCATGCTCTGCAAGATAGGAATAGGAACTAAAGATCTACCAAACTATGACCATACTGCCTAGACTGCATGTGCTAAAGTCTAAGGGACTACCATGTACCTACAAACAATGCCAAAAAAAATGCAATAGGACCCTATTTTCCAGGACTACGTCTTCCCCCTCTTTGGAGTAGGGTCAAGCATAGCAACAATTTTGGGGATCAATAGGGGATGCAAAAACAAAGCAAACTACTGATCTTAGCTACCAGAGGGACGTCAAATCTGAAATGAAGGTTGATGCCAAGTTCTGGGAGCTTCTAGAAGCATTTGACAACATTTTCCAAGTGTTACACTGTCTACGCTGCACAGCATAATGGAGTGTAGCGTGAATACTTAAAAAAAATTGTAGTTTTTGCCCTATTATGCTGCCTACGCTACGCAGGGTAGTAGAGCGTAGCACTTCTATTTTGATGAATTTTACCAAAATTGGAAATTCCACTCTGGGATGTAGTAAGACATGCGACTTTAGCAACCAGAAAATGCATCTTCCATGTCACAATAGCTTGATACCTTCTCGTTTCATGCTTAGAAAATTATTGGCCTCGAAAACCTATCACGCTAGCTATGCTATGTAGCGTAGTAGAGCGTAGCAACAATTTTTGGATGAATTTTGCCAAAATTCACAATGTTTCTTCATGGCATCCTAACCATGCTCTGAAGGTGAAGCAGGACAGGCAACCTCAGTAATAAAAAAATTGCCAAATTCGACAGACTTCTGGTTCAACACTTAGAAAAATTTGACCCCTGAAACTTGTGCTACGTTGTCTATGCTATGTAGTGTAGCAGAGCGTAACAGGCCCAAAAGATAGAAAATTTGCCAAACTATTTTTTCCATGCTAAGCACCTTTAACAACTCCTAGCCTTGCACTTGGGTGAATTGGCAACTGGGACATGTGTCAAGCTAGGCAAGCTGAAAAGCACAGAAAGCTTGATGGCCTAGGAGATAGAAAATTTGCCTAACTGTTTAGTCCATCCTTAGTGTCCTTTTTACTGCTTCTAGCTTGACATTTGTCCAAAATAGCCTTGGAAACATGTGCTATGCTAGCTATGCTGGGGAGCGTAGTAGGCAGACTTATAAAAATATTGCTAACATTAGGACTTCTAGTGTGCTACGCTGTCTACACTACACAACGTGACACCAAACTTAAAAATATTTTGCCCAAGTTTTGACACTTAGATAAATCTTTTGTTGAGTCATAGGAGCCCGAAATTAGTGGTGTTTCATTGGCCCCACTTTGTCAATGTCTAGAGGATTGACTCGAGAAATGTCGACAAAGAATATGAAATACCATGATGAATTTGACCCCAACATCGTTCGTTAGTGCCCGCTTGGACTATGCTTTGCTATGCTTGAGAGTGCTGAGGAAATGAAGTGTGAAGGGAAAGAGTTTAGGAAAAGATATCAAGGGATGGAAAGAATAGCTGCGGGATGTCATGCGATGATGGCTTGTTGCCATAGCATGATCCCTCATCAGAGTGCTTGTGAGGGAGTTGGCATGTGAAGTTGTCCTACCCTTTGGATTTCGACCTCTTGTCAGCATGCTTATGAGATGGTCAATCCAAGGCCAGACCAATTGCAAGACGGTAACTGTGCCATTTGACTTAGGTGTTTAGCTAGTCCCATTTTCTTTCTTCTTTTTCTTCTTCTCTTTTTTTATTTTTATTTTTTATTTGTTTTATTTTTTCTCTCTCCTTGCTTCTGTTCTTTTTTTATGCTTTTTTTTCTAGGAAAATTGTGCACCCATATCCACTTAAAGGCAACTGCATCATAGCTGTAAGAGAGGTGTTTCCTCCCTAGGATGAGTTGTGTTACATCCATGTGGGGCTTTGACAAGCCCACAAAGGCTTCCCATGGGACGAGTTGCATTACGTCCATCATGGGTTCAGCGGCTAACTGCAAGAAAGGGTTTCATATGCATTAGAAAAGCTTCCAAGGGATGTGGAAAATTGCAAGATCAAGAGGTAGAGGTTAGGTTGGCTGAGAGGATAGGAGAGGTGTGCACTCTTAAGTAGCTAGGTGAGCTAAAGCAGACACATTGGAATAATGTAGTGTCTTACCATCATGGTGAAACACACACTTGAGCAATGCCACCTAGGCTTCATCCTACAAATGCAACACAGAGAAAACAAAAAAAAAAAACAACCACCATGTGAGATGGGGGTGAAGTTTTTCCTACTTGAGACATTGCGAGGGTCGTGAGTGCTACATCATGTGTGTACAATGTCCAAATCAAGAAGGCCAGTGCAAGCATCGACAGTGGCAAGTTGGAAAGCTCCAACATCCACACCAAAAGTGAGCACTCAAGGGGCTAGGAGAAATGGTGATGCATGTGCTTAGGCATTCTCACCAAAGGCAGGAGCTAGGAAATTCAATTGTAGGGTGAAGGGCCATGTAGCTGAATGCTCTTCAAGACTCTATTAATGGTGAGGGTTGGAGGATGACAACATTGTGGTTGGACCATAGTACTGCTAGGACTCTAGCAGAAGTTACTGATGATGAGACCTACAACCAAGCCAATTGGAAGTGGTGGTGGTAGCTTTAGAAGGTTAGCAAGATGCCAAATGGAATATTTGGAAGATGAGCAAGATGCCAAGGATGGTGACATTGCAAATGTCCTAGAGGGTTTTTCCTTAACAACGTGAACTTCATTCTAAAACTACAATTCTCCACTCTGTCATGTTCGAGAGGCGTGGGTAGGCAATGGACGATTGAAAGTATTCTCGCTTGCTTGTCTGTAGAACCATGCATGTTAGACTAGTGGTGCTGAATTGCAAACCCAATTTTAGGCCCTGGTAGAACACTGGTTGTGCTAGTTTAAGGTCCTAGTAGTAGCCTAGACATCTAATTTTTACTGCCATTACCCTAGGAGCTATATGACCTCCACATAGTCCCTCATGGACTTGGTCAACAATCTTTTATGCTTCTTGCCACTAACGCAAGTTAACAGTATCCCATCATAAGATCTACGACATAAGGTACTATCACCTAAGAGGATGTACTGCCACGATCATTTTGGCACTGCATCCTTTTGGGTAGATATTAAGTTTTGTGGGGGTCTCCTTGTTGGAGGTATGTCTTAATGTCATCATACCATTCCTAGGCATGAGGTGTACTTATGGATGTAATACTTATTGTGTGGATTATAGGTTCAATGCAATCCATTATTGAAGTGGGTAAAGTAGAGAATGTATTTGTCGATACACTTAAGGCTAAGGTAGCCAATGCATCAACTATGGCATTTTCATTGTGGGGGATATGTTGGACATCTATAGTTGCAAGTTGTTTCAGTAAGCACTTTGCCAAATCATAGTAAGGTTGTAGGGGTTGTGCTTTACAAGCATAAACCTCTATGACTTGGTTAATGACTAGTTTTAAATTGCCTTGAATTGCTATATTTTGGATCCCTAACTTCTGAGTTGCTAGAATGCCTCTAAGGAGACCTTCGTATTCCACTACGTTGTTTGTACAAAGAAACAAAATAGTGGTACGCAAAAGGTCAGATCTCTCCAGAGGGAAATGTGATAACAAAAGCGGCACTACCACCTTGTGTGGTTGAAACACCGTTAAAGTGTAAAATGGCCTCAAAGTCTACAAGTACTGGGCTTATACTACTAACATGCTCGTCTGGGAATTTTGGATCTATCGTTGTCTAATCATCTATGGGTGAAGCAGTGAGTTGCGTGGCTATTGCTTAATCCTTTGTGGATGACTACACTATGTAATGTAGGTCAAACTCCATGGTTATTTCTTTCCATCTTGCTATTCTACTACTTTCATATATGTTACTTGTAATGGCCCTAAGTATGTTACTTCTGCAAATGATGTTGACTTGACTACGAAAGAGGTAGTGTCTCCATTTTTTAAGTGCAAAGACTAAGGCAAGACAATTTTTTTTCAGATCATTATATTTTGCCTCGTGTGCTATTAGCACATGACTTAAGTAGTAAATTGGAGTCTCAAAACCATCATCTCTCTTTTGAAAAAGTAGGGAAGCAATGGATGTATCTGAGGTTGCAAGGTAGATGTAAAAAGGTTTATCTCTTTGTGGAGGATAGATAATTGGAAGGTGAGCTAGCTCCTTTTTTAGGTTATCAAATGCTTCTTGGCATTGATCAGTCCACTCAAAGTTGACTCCTTTTTTGAGTAGGTGTTGCATTGGGTGTAACTTATCATTCAACCTTGCGATAAACCTATGTATGAATTGTATTCTACCTTGTAATCCACATAGCTCCTTAAGGCTTGTTGGTGGTGCTAAGTTGATAATAGCCTTGACATTGTTGAGGTCTCTGTGTATTGCTATTTTTGATACTACAAAGCCTAACATGCGATCAATTTTAACGCCGAAGACACACTTTTTGGGGTTAAGGCGAAGGTCATGCCTATGACAATGTTTAAGAAGAAGGTTCAAGTTATTTGCATGATCATGAGCCTTCTTGGACTTAATCACTATGTCATCAATGTAGTCATTTAGCCTTTCTAGAAGATAGTCACTAAAGATGTAGGTCATCACACGTTGGTATGTTGCTCTAGCATTTTTTAATCTAAATGGCATCATGGTATAACAAAACATCCCCCAAGGGGTCATGAAAGTAGTAGTAAGTTGGTGTTCCGAGTTTATGCAAATTTAGTTATACCCCGAGAACCCATCCATGAAGGATAACAAGGCATGATCGGTCATAGGATCGACCAGTTGGTCAATATTAGGTAATAAGAAATCATCTTTGATGGTTGCCTTGTTTAAGTCTCAAAAGTCTATGCAAATGTGTATACCTCTAGTTTTCTTGGGGACAACTACAATGTTTGAAACCCAATTTACATAGTCAACTGCCCGGATGAACCCAGCTTGGTAAAGTTTAGTGATTTTGTCACGGACAAACAATGTGATTTTTGGCTTGATTTTACAAGCCTTTTGTTTGATTAGCTTAACACGTGAATCTAAGATAATGTTATGTTGTATTATACTGGGTCTAGGCCCAGCATATCTTCATAAGACCACGCAAACACCTTAACATTGTCGTTAAGGACTCTAGAGATACTCTGTTGGATTTGAGGCTCCAATAAAGAGCTAAGCTTCAATGTTTTTGCCTCACCTTTACATGTTGTTACATGGATTTCTATGAGTGGATCCTTAGTCATGTCACCTTCTTCTAAGTCTAAAGCTTGGACTAGATGTTCTAGCCAGTCTAGTGATGTTTCTAAGGATGCTATGTTGGTGTCATAAGGAGGCGGTTCAAAGTCCAAAAGTTCTGTGTTCATGCATCTCATGAGTCTACCATAAGGTTCATTCAAGTTTAAAGGCGAATGAAGATTCTCGTATGTGCTCATTTTCTCAAGAGATCCTGCAAGATAACTAGAAAAACGTTAAGCGGTACCTATTTAATAAAGCAAAATGAAGCAAAAAACATAAAATAACGAAGGTAATGCTATAAAAATTAACTATGTAGTATCTCAAAATTGCATTCAACTAATTATTCTACAGTTGTTATGCTCCATGGGAGCATGATGAGTACTTAGAAAAATTTTTCATAGAAAATTGTTACGCTCTACAAGTGAGTAACTAACACTTAGAAAAAATTTCATTCAACTAATTGTTCTACAGTTGTTACTCTCCATGGAAGCGTGATGAACACTTATAAAAATTTCACATAGAAAATTGTTACGCTCTATAGGATCGTAACTAACACTTAGAAAAATTTTTAAATTTTTTTTTCATAGTTTGTCCACTATTTTTGTTATTTTGTTGCCATAATTATGCCCTGACATTTTCATTGTGACAATGTAAGGTTATGCTGAAACTGGTCCTCATTGTGGTTGAGCTTGTAGGGATCTTATGTTGTGTAAGTGCCCCTGTGCCCAATGTCCTTGCACCACATGCATGCATAGGAGACCAGGTGGTCTAGTTCCAAGAGGGTGCACAAAAATTCTTGGAATTCTTGCTTCACCACTTCAGCATGATGATGTGGTCACACTTATCTACTAAAGTAGCAGGCATCCTAGTTGAGAAATTATTTCTTGGGGTAAATCAAGGCATTTTTAAATTCATGATGAATGGACTTATTGAGGGTGAAGAGGTAGGGAGCTCAAGTCAATGGCCAAAAGACCTAAGACCCTTGTCTTGGATCTACAAAATGCCAGAGGTTAGATGCTACCATAAATACAATACTTTGTTCGTTGCTCGCCATGTGGGCACAACCTTCCAAAACCCACCTAGAATCGTCTACTGCGCTGGAGGGTGAGTCCTATTGTGATGATGGAAATTTCATTTTTTTGTATGACTTGCAGTGCTTATTGTCATTTTATCTATTGCCAGATTCTTGATTGATAAAGACTGCCTTCATGATAGAGAAGGGGTGTTAGCCCTAGTCCAAACAGCACTACGAGACTTCTCATCTACTAAAAATATGTGTGCTAGTGTCATAGAGCAACTTGGGGCAGATATGAGAACTTACTCATCCAAGTACTCCAAATCCTATGTGAAGTGCTAGGATCTTGAGTGGTTAGATGGTGAGTGGGCATCCTATCGGATACCCACTATGGAAGAAGTGTCAGTCCAAGTACCACCATTCCCCACATCATTTGTGCTAGGTAAGTTGTCATCCATGTAGTTTATTTTTATGCATGATTTTTTTTATTTTTATGTTTCCATCACGTTGTTAATTTTATTTTTTACTACAGTGGTTGCCAAGTCCAAGGAGGTCATAGTGATCATCTCAGGACACACTGAGGCCAATCTTCTTTTTAAATATGGTGAGGTTGATGGCTCACAATGCTGGTTATGCCATGAGGCCTAAACAACGATTACTCAAAATGTTTAAGAGGCTAGGCTCATGGACTTCTTTTTGGCAATGATCCCAAACATCCCAATAGTAGAAATGATTACCCTTGTTTACTCATTTATAGAGAGCACCAATCGCTTTTACACATAATTTCACAACGTGCGGGTGGTCTTTGAGATCACTGATGATTTCTTTTCAAACCTCTTTGGTGTCCCCTCTGAAGGTTTACCAGTGGATGAAGAAAATAGCAAGGACCTAAACCACAAAGGGAACATCGAAGAATGGTTGGACACTGAGAAAGATTGCAAAGGCATTTTCATGAAGAAAGTCAAATTGTTGGTGGCCCAACATATTTATCCTATCTTCTGGGCTCGTGCTTTCCCTAAGCTACTTTCCCAAGGAAAATGTTTTGGGATAGCGCAAGCTTGGATCATGAGGGATGTGATGGAGGAAGGGACTCAATACAACTAGGCCAGATATCTTGTAGATGGCTTGTAGGTTGAGATGATCAAACTGCACAGCAAACTTGAGGCACATTCTCATGCTCATTTTGCATTTTTTATAGCGTGCTTGCATAGGTTTGTGAAATTTCTGGTAGTCCATGAAAATGGGATATGGGTGGTGCAAGATAGCACCCAAATATCCAAGTTGTGGATCCACCATATATTCCACAAAACTCAGTCATAGGACCCTCTGGAGGCTATTGGCGAGTCCTTTTTGATGACCACCAAGGACCATGTGGGATCATCCTACCATGTGCATGATAGTCTTGGAGAGGCTCCTTCCATCAACATAGGAAACACAGTGAGGGGGGAACATCTCATTACTGAGATAGTGAAATCAAAATTGCAAATCAAGAAGCCTCATCTCGCAGAGGTAGCCATGCACGCAATCAAAGAAAGGGGCAAGAGGTTATGTCTTAGGGTCAGCAATGTGCAATCTGAGTTTGCTGCTGAGTATGCCTCAGTTAGCATATTCGCTGCTTCTTTCTTTCTCTTTTTTTTACATATATATGTTAAACAGGTGTTCTAACTCTAGCTTATGCATCGTAGGTGAGGAGAAGGCCTCTACCACCAAAGAAGAGGCCCTTGCCACAAAAGAGGAGGCATTAGCAGAAGAGGAGCCTTTTGTAGAAAATGTCCCACAACCTAAGGGACATATGATAATTGAAGACACTTCTACACTCCTAAGGCAACTTGAAGAAGAGGGGCTGCATTTCAAGGATGGTGAGTTTGATGGTTTTTTTGACAATGTGTAGATGGGTGATCCCCCCACTCTCATCCCTGAGGGTTTGTTGGGTAGGAGCTTTGCACTGCCATTTACATTATGCTCTTGCTTTCCCTCTTTCCTCTCATCCTCTTCTCTTTTCTTTTCTCCTTTTTCCCTTCTTTTTTTATGATGCTAACATGCTTTATCATGTAGTAGGTGATGTTTCTGCTAGATGTCATGAATCTTCATCCACTTTCCGCTTACAACCATGGGCAGAAATCCCAGACAAGTTTTCCTTTATGTAGAGCATAGTGGATGATATGATTGATTGTTTAAAGCAAATAGATCCTAAGATAGGTATATTTGGGCTGTTGCATTTTTTTTATGTTGTTTCATTTTCACCTTTGTGTTATAACTAACATTTCCTCTCTTTGATGTAATAGCATCGCAACTTAAATGGGACTCGAGAAGGGCAGTCAAAGTTGAAGTTGTGCTTAAGCTCCCTTTTGAGGTAGTAGAGGTGCCTTGTCATATATATGGCAAGGCAAGCAAATGTGCACTACACTTATCACGATCGCTATGGGAGTGTAGGGACATAAATGAGGACCTCTAGAAGTGAGTTCAAAAACTCAAAAAAGAGAAAGTGAACCAGGCAACTCGACTGGAGGATTTGCAATTGCGATACAACTTCTTGATGGCCCATGATAAATTCGATGGTATCTATTGCACGGCCATGATTGATTATGTTAGATATTGGTTGACCATGAGGGGCAAAAATGAAGCTACGCATGAGGTAATTGAGCAATGCCTATAGATGGATCTCTTGGCTCAAAAGAACCAAGACTGGAAAGATTACAGTGCCAAGGTGTATGAATGGAGGAAAGTGCAAAAAAATCACAAGTATCAGTACACAATGGAACATGTTGCCTACCACAAATAATATAGAGATGAGTCTGTAGAATGTCAAGGTCATGAACTATTCCTTGACATAATCAGTGCTACCCAGGCTTATAATAGATTTGCAAAGCCCTTGGTAATTAGTGAGTCCCTAGAGAGGGAAATGACCATGCCTTCTAGGGTGGCCACATCTACTACGTTTTCTCTAGGGCCACCTGTATAGATAGCCATGGAGAAAAGGAAGATCCTAATAGGCCTTAACTTAGGAGAGGAGGACTGGGCAAATATGACAGAGGAGGAAATCCTTTGACGCTCGAAGTCTAGCCTCAACAAGATGCCTTCAAACATGGATGCAAGCCCATCTCAAGTTGATTAAGTTTTCTTTATTACAATCTATTTCATGATAGCTTCATATATTATTTTACTTACTAATTTGTTTATTGTTTTTTCTTTGCTTTGTGTAGGATCTAGACAAGGATGCAGGACCTAGCAGAGTAGTGGATAAAAATGGAGGAGAGGAGCCATAGTTCATACATTGATATTTTAAAACCTTGAACTATGTATTTCATTTACATTTTGTTAAATGAAAAACATGATACTTATTTTATCTCTTTTTGCTTGGGATTTTTGTTGATGTAATTAGGCCCCTCTAGATGTTCTAGCCATAGCAAGCTTGCATTTTAGGCCATGCTATAGTTTAAGGCCATTTTGGGCCATGGCTAGTGTAAGGCCATTTCAAGTTGTGGTTAGTTTAAGGCCATTTTGGGCCATGCTGTAATTTAAGGCCATTTTGGGCCATGGCCACCTATAAGAGGGAGTGGGTTGCTAGTTTTAGGCCTTGGTGAACTTTGTGATAGTTTAAGACCATTTTGGGCCATGGTTATTCCTTCTTTTCTATTTTTTTATGGTTAAACAAAAGCATAACTAACGCAAAAAGTAAACATAATGCAAAATTGAAACTATATAGACAAGAGAACTAAAGACAAGTTAGGGGAACAACTAAATTACGGTCATACCCTAATCACATAGATATTTCCTAACCAAAGGTTAGGTGATGCATAAGGCCTAGTAGACTTAAGACAATACTCTTCTAGGCTGTAATCCTTGATTGAAAAATATAATTCTACCCATAGAGTTTCTTCATGTAGATTGTTAGTTTTGCTTGGTTCACTTGCTGAACAACATTGGGTTTTCTTGCACACAGGTGGTGCATCTTTGGAGACTTCTATCTTTGACCATTGCTCAGTGTCTATATTGTTGATAGCCTGAGGGGCTATGTCATCACCAAAGATCATCACTTCTCCACCTGTATAGGGTAGGTGGATCTCTTGGTGGATTGGTGAAGAGACAACCCTTAATTGGGCTAACCAAGATCTTTCTAGGATTAAATTGAACCCAGGCATCTCCTCTACCATGATGAATTCTACATTAGTGGGGAATCAATCCCCTACCACAAAATCAATGGTGACTATTCCCTTAACCACAATGTATGCCCCATTGAAGGACTTTAAACAAGTGGTTGTTGTTGGCCTGATTTGGTCCACCAAGCCAAGCTTGTCGATGACAGGGAATGGGATAATGTTGGTTGTGGTCCCATCATTGACACACATCTTGCAAATCCTGTACTAACCCACATGAATTGTTATCAACATAGGGGCAATAGTTACTTGACCCCTTTTAGGATCATCTTTAATGGATTCATCATGAAAAGTTAAGAGGGTTGACTATGGTTCTTCAGTTGTAGGTGGAAGCATCATGACATGAATGTCATTTTCTTCTATTGGCATGTCTTCCTTAATAGGAATGGATGTCAACATGTGAACCAAAGCCTCACAATGCATAGAAGAAGTCATAATTAGGTTGTATAGGCTAAAAGTTGTATTCTTTTGTTTCAGAGCTTACTTAACCTATGCAAGTGCATCTAGAAAATCTTGCCCACCATCTAGTTGTTTGGTGGTCCTTATTTCCTCCATGCACCCTAAGAAATAGATTTCTTGAGAAGGAGGAGACATGGCTTTTGGTTGAACAATGGGTTTTTGAGCCTTAGTGGTTGGTTGTTGCACATGTGTGTTTGTGTTAGTGGCTTTAGGCAATAGGGCCATGGGAACTGCTAACAAGGGGGTGGGCTTAGGGGGGCCTAGTTTAGTACGTTCTCTAACCATCTTGTCAACCGAGCATTCATCATGTTTCCTCAAGAAAGAAGGTTGTGATGCAATCCCCACCACTAGACTTTGGGTAGATGGAGGGTTCGTATGTTTTGACACCTTTATGACAAATAGTGCTTAGGTTGTGGCTGCAACATGCTATGGGTCCTTGACCACAAAAGGTGTTACAGGTGCCCAAGATGGTACCTTGATGATAAAGGAGGCCTGTGGCCTAGTTGACATTAAATCTTCAACACAGCAGGAAGGCATACGGACCACAAATGACACATGTGTTGCCTCTGCATTATCATCAACACTGATAGCATTAATGGTGTATCCAGCATTGCTAACATTCAATGGGTCCTTATAGATGTTCATAGATTAGTTCTCTGGCTAGATAGGACTATTTTTGTCAAGGACCAACTTACCTTGATCAATCATGCATTGGATATCATCTTTCAATGCTAAGCAATAATCCATGTCATGGCCACACAACTAGTGGTAGTTGCAGAATTGATCCAGCCTAAAATTTTTTGGTACTAGAGGCTCATTCGGCATAGCTATAGAGGGGTCTTGGAGGATCTCGCAGTACCTCTCGTGACATTTGTGGGCATCTTCTAACATTTTCTTATGTTGAATACGCCCAGCACTTAGCAGTTGATCCAAGAGCTTTGATAACTTGATTAGCAAAGGGGTATATTTTGAGCGATCCTTGTGCTCAAAGTTTGGCCTCAACAAAGCTTGCACCATGGCCATTGACAATGTGGGTTGGTTGGTTCCAGCGTTGCTAGAGCTTGACATTTTGTTGGTAGTGGGCAGGGCCTTAGGTGCCTTAGGCACCTATTTGTTGTTGTTGGGCTTAGCTTCATCAGCCATAGCCACCACAGTGGTTTTCATGGCTTTTCCCTTTTCTTTATCTTTCTTTGCATGTGTGTTCTTGTAAGCTATGTAAGCCAAGTCTTTGCTAGCCTTTGCCGCATCTTGTATGCTCTTTGTTTGAGCAAAGGCTTGGCTAAGGGAGCATGAGGCTACATAATATAGCTTGGATTTAATGAAATTTTTTATGGCACCCTTAAAAATGGCCAAAAAGTGGGTTTTAGCAATGGGCTTATGAATCTCATTTAGAGAAGTGCTCCAACATTGTATGAATTTCTATAGAGGTTTTAGCGTTTCTTGCTTAACATTCATGAGATGGTCTAACATGGCTTCCAGCTTCAAGTTGTACTTGAAGTGGGTTATGAACTAGCTTAACAACTCATCCAGAGTTGAAATGGAAGCTCAAGGAAGTGCATAATACCAATCTAAGGCTTTGCCAGTTAGAGACATGGTGAAGACACAAATGACCGCATGTGGCCATGGTTGCAATAACAAAGATTCGAAATGAAAAGTGACTAGGTGGGCATTCGGGTCACCTTATCCATTGTATTTTATAAATTGGGGAAGCTAGATTCTAGGAGGCAACATGAGTAGAGGAATGATGAGGCTAATAGGATCATCCTGATAGAAATCCATTACATGGATTATTTTGGAGCTAATGACTTTAAGCTACTTGACCTCATTGGTGAGGTTTTGGATAAGCTAAAACACTTGATCTAGACTCAAGGATGTTGCAGAGGATTGCATTAGATGCATTGTTGGTAGTGCCATCAGAGTAGCTACCATGGGTGATGTTGTCGATGCAGCTACTAGCCTCATTGGGGCAGTTATTGGAGCAGCTCCCATTGGTGGTGCCATTAGGGCAACTATCAATCTTGTGGGCTGTGCCGTTGGGATGGCTCCCATTAGTGGTGCTACTGGAGCAGCTACTAGCCTTATCAGTGGTGCTGTAGGAGTGGCCCATAGTCCCATAGGTGGTGTCATTGGAGCAGCCCACAACCCCGTAGTTGGTTGTGCCATATGTGACGCTTGGTACATTTGTGACTATGTATATGGTGGCATCTGGGATAATTGAACAGTAGGGAAGGATATCGTCACCCACCATGAAATTAAGGTTGGAGTTGTTGTTGGTGGTGAGACTAACATAGGAGGGATAATGGAAATAGGGCTTGTTTGTGGTTGCGATGTGGGCATAGTGTGCATGTATGGTAGTGTGGGTGTCATAGACACTGGCTGCAAAAATTGAACAAAATGCGAAGGAATAATAGAGGGATAGGAGGCCGAAGACCCTACATGATGTTGTGTTGATAACATTTCATGGCTACCTATCATCAACAAAGGTTTGGACTACAGAAGTGTCATAGCCGTCGCAAAGGAGGGGGAAGACTATGATTGGTGTGAAAGGAACACAGAGGTAGACTATGAGACTGAGGCATAGAGCGGGCCACCACCTTTGAAATGGGATTCAAACTTCTCTTGCCCATCTTAGAGGGGCTCATCATAGTGGGATGTCATGTCTCACTCTTTTGAACCACTTATTCAAATATGTTGGTCCAAGATCCATTGGAAAGTTTCAGTGAGCGGTATAACTACATCAAGGGTGGGAAGGAACTCCCTTCCATTCCGGTGGATGATTTCAAAACTATGCTTTTCTTCCACTTCCTGGTGATCCAATGATAGGCTTACTTGGATCTTCAGGTATAAAAAGTTGTATTGCTCTTCATCATGTGCCATATGTTCAAGTGATTGATGTTGTAGTGCAAGAGACTACCATTGTGGTCACACCGGGCTAAGCTGTCACTCAATGCCCCCCATGTGTTGAACAGGGTGGACCACCTCTAGACTTAGGGGGTAGCTGAAGTGCTAGCAGGGTTCATCTTCACTATGTTAGAAGAGATGTGAGAAGGAGAGAGCTTGCAAGAAACATTTAATTGTAGTAAATTTTAAGCTAAATGGTTAAATATGAAAACTGTAAGGAAAACAAGCCAAAAATGGCGAAGTTTGAAAATGTTGAAAAAATGGTTATCTCTATTGTTACACTTGTTACACTGGGAGGGACTATTATGCTAATAGGGTTGGCATGCTATACAAAACATAGAGAGCTTAACATAGTACACAATTTTGGGCTTTTTGTCCTACAAGGTTCCAGGGAAACCATCAACAGGGACTAATCAACATCGACTAAAATGTAGACAACTCCTACGCTGGCCTATGATCCAACTACTATCATAGTAGGTCCACAGGGGTGTTATGTCTATGCTAGCCTATTACTAGTAATGGGGGTATAGAAAGCATGTGGGACTACCCATGGCATATAGAAAGAATAGGAAGGCCCTCCTTCTAGCACCAAAAATTGTGACGTTCGAAAATGTCCATCGCTAGAACACTGAGAGGTCATTGGGTACACAACCTAACCCCAAATTCATGGGAGGGCTTTGTTGGAGAGAATGGAAATGGGGTGCCCTGAATGGTTTGGCTGATCAAATAGGGACTTACAAGGTGTAATAATAACCATACACAAAAAACTCAAAAATAGTGTTGTGAGTAAACAAAAGTACATGTTAGTAGTAGAAAACACAGAAAATCATGCTAAAATTTAAAGCAAATGGTGAAGGGAAAAAATGAGAGTTTAAGTGAAAAAATGCACCACCCTAAGGTTGGGGAATGTAGCTCTTGATTAAATAGTATATAGAACTGGTACCCAGTGTTAGACAAGCATCGCACAGTAGTCTCTAAGATGTGGANATGCTGTGCAGCATAAATAGTGTAACATTTGGAAAATGCCACCAAATGCTTTTAGAAGCTCCCAGAACTTGACATCAACCTTCATTTCAACTTTGACATCCCTCCAATAGCTAAGATTAGTAGTTTTCTTTATTTTTGCATCCCCTATTGATCCCCAAAATTGTTCCTATGCTTGACCCTACTCGGAAGAGGGGGAAGACATAGTCTTAGAGCATAGGCTCCCATTGCATTTATTTTGGCATTGTTTGTAGGTATATGGCAGTTCCTTAGACTTTGGCACATGTAGTCCAGCCGGTGTGGTCATAGTTTGGTAGATTTTTAGTTCTTGTTCCTATCCTACAAAGCATGACACCATTGAGCTTGACACCTTGAGNTGCCATATACCTACAAACAATGCCAAAATAAATGCAATGGGAGCCTATGCTCTAAGACTATGTCTTCCCCCTCTTCCGAGTAGGGTCAAGCATAGGAACAATTTTGGGGATCAATAGGGGATGCAAAAATAAAGAAAACTACTAATCTTAGCTATTGGAGGGATGTCAAAGTTGAAATGAAGGTTGATGTCAAGTTCTGGGAGCTTCTAAAAGCATTTGGTGGCATTTTCCAAATGTTACACTATTTATGCTGCACAGCATAATGGAGCATACAGTGAATACTTAGAAAATTTTTGTAGTTTTTGGCCTATTACACTGTCTATGCTGTGCAACGTATCAGATCGTAGCACTCCTATTTTGATGAATTTTGCCAAAATTAGAAATGCCACTCTGGGATGTAGCAAGATAGGTGACTTCAATAGCTAGAAAATGCATCTTCCATGTCAGAATAGCTTAATACCTCTTCATTTCACACTTAGAAACATATTGGCCTCAAAAACCTATCACACTGGCTACGTTATGCAATGTAGCAAAGTATAGTAATAATTTTTGGATGAATTTTGCCAAAATTTACAATGTTTCTTCATGGCATCCTAACCACACTTTGGTGGTGAAGCAGGATAGGTAGCCTTAGTAGTCAAAAAATTGCCAAATTCAATAGACTTTAGGTCCAACACTTAGAAAAATTTGAGCCTTGGAACGTGTGCTACGCTGTCTAGCTGTGCAGCGTAATAGAGTGTAACAAGCCCAAAAGATAGAAAATTTTCCAAAAAAAAAAATTTCATTGTGAGAACCTTTGAAAACTCCTAGCCTGACACTTAGGTGGATTGGCAACTGGGACATGTGTCAAGCTGGGCAAGTTAAAGAGTGTAGCAAGCTTGATGGCCTAAGAGATAGAAAATTTGCCAAACTATTTAGTCCATCCTTAGTGCCCTTTTGACCACTTTTGGCTTGACATTTATGCAAATTGGCCTTGAAAACATGTGCTATGTTGGCTATGCTAGGAAGCGTAGTAGGTAGACTTAGAAAAATTTTACTAACGTTAAGACTTCCAGTGTGCTATTCTATCTATGCTACATAGCATGACACCAAACTTAGAAAA
This sequence comes from Gnetum montanum, assembly GCA_015680685.1. NCBI lineage: Eukaryota > Viridiplantae > Streptophyta > Gnetopsida > Gnetales > Gnetaceae > Gnetum > Gnetum montanum. Next base: position 666,479 of record MNCI01030296.1, on the reverse strand, counting down.
ATTTTACCCAAGTTTTGACACTTGGACAAATCTGCTATTGAGTCACAGGAGCCCGAAATTAGTGGTGTTTCATTAGTAGCCCAAGCTCCTTCATTAAAAGGAAACCACCATGGGCTAATTTTCTTAAGCATATCTTTTGAAATTGTAATATGATTGTAATTCCAATATTTACTAAGCTTGTACTATATCTTCTAAATTTGTTCAAGAATTAGAGAACCAAAAATAGTAATGACTTGAGGAATAAAAATACAATGAAAAAAGTTATTGGAAGATCAACAGTTATCATTCTTAGGTTTTTCTTATATAAGTATGTTTCTTAAATGGATGATCCAAACATCATCTCCATTAATACACTTTGCAATGCATTTTACTGCAATAGAAATATCTTGGTTATAATAAATAATGAGCCTAAGTCCTCCATCTTTTTGGCTACTAGTGAAAATATCCCAAGCAACTCTAAAAAAACCTTTTCTATGTTGCTTAATGAACCAAAAAATATAACCAATAATACAATAAATTCTACATAAGAAGTTTTAGAAGAAGACTAACAACTAGAGTACTAAACATGAGTTGATTGAAACATTTGCTTAATAACTAAAACTTTTCTAGCAAGGATAAGATTTTTTTTTTCTTTTCATTTATCAAGGTTTTTTCTCATTTTTATCAACCACATAATTCCACAATATAGTAAGATTAGGCTCAAAAGAAAATGCTATTCCTAAAATTTTGAAGATAAGAATATTTTTTGAAGATTTTCCAAGGCTTGTGAGTAACCCACTCATAAATATTGCCTTTATAACAAATAGCATATTTTTGCCAATTGATCCTAGAGCCACAGTAATCCTGTACTATAGCTAAAAGAATATTGATATGTTGTAGAGAATTGTTGATTATAAAAAAGAATCATCTACACAGTACATGTTAAGCAATTACATACATTGATCATCAATTGAATCCTTTCTAGATCATAATGTAGATTATGTGAAAGAAAGTCTCCATCCATAATAAAAAGACAAAGGGCTAGAGGACAACCTTGAGAAAATGACCATTAAAACGAAAAGAAGAAAGTTATCCAAAATTAATAGCAAGTTGAGCATTAGCATCAATGAGGAGGGTATGAACAAAATAATCATTAAATCATAATTTATAGAGACAAAAAATAATGAAATTATATTCAATCATATCATAAGCTTTGACATAATCTAATTTACTAAAAGAAATGTCTTGGTTAGTATCAAAAGCCCATTGCATTTCCTCCCCAGCTATCATAACATTATTTAAGATATGTTCACTTTTAATAAAACTAGTCTACTTAGGTGTGATAACATCTTCAATAAACTTTTAAATTTGGCAAGTTATACATTCAACTAAAATTTTATAACTATTGTTAAGAATTGTAATAGGCCTCCAATTACCAATATGTTAAAGATCTTCATTGTTAGGAAAAATAAAAATCATACCATTAATAATATTTTTACCAATAGAAACTTTTTAATGGTTTCTTAGAAAACATGAAAGAGATTATCTCCAATGACATCCCAATGCTTTTTAAAAAATTCAATAGGAAAACTATCAAAACCTAGAGCTTTACCATTTGCTAAACTAAAGGTCACTACTTTAATTTCTTTCGTTGGAATTTTTACTTCAAGAATACTTTGATACACTTTTGTTATAAGATATAGAATATGCATACTAGAGGCTTGGATGATTCCTTGTTAAAACCTTCAAAAGAAAAAGTCTTAGGATCTTTGGATTATTTGCTAGAAAAACTATCAATAGTCTTAGGATCTTTAATAATGAAATATTTTATATAAAGCAATTGTAGTTTAGGTACTTGACCCTTTCCTTTTAGAAATTTAAAAAATTCTTTACAAGGTTTTTCAATTTTTAGCCATTCTATACAACTTTTAGTGAGAGCACTTTTAGCTTCAAAAGTATCCAAATATTATTTTGCACAATGAGCTTTAAATGAGGCTCTTTGAGTTTCTAAATTAAAGGGATTTTAGTCTAAAAGAATTTGCATTTGGTTGACAAATTGTGCAAGATCTTCAACTTGATACTTATGCTTAGCAAATTACTTTCCAAATCATCTAGCATACTTTTGGACTCTACCTATAGTTTTTTGCCACTAGTCAATCCAACCAATCTCACTAGTAGGCATTTTCTTTTCCATTTCATAAAGACTTCAAAATATTTTTCCTACTAGGTCCTATGAACATATTAGCTTTCATAAAAAAAGCTCCTGCTTTCGAAAAGATGAAGAATTAATACTAGATAGAAAATGTTAATAGGAAAATGATCTAATAAAGTAGCATTTGTATGTACTTCTACTTTCCTTGTAGGCTTATAAAAAGAAACATTAGAGATGTAAAAGCTATCAAGTTGACAATAAATTATATCATTTCATTGTTGATAATTACACAAAGTATAATGCTTCTCATTCAAATGAGATGAGAATAAAGAGCTAACATTAGAAAGAAAATATTTTTCTTTAAAATGACACCAATCTTGTTTTTCTTGAGAAGACATATTAGGGGGAAGACTACCAAGTTTATATAAGTATCTTTTAACCATATTGAAATCAACTATAATAATCCAAGGAACTTTATATAGAGATAGAAGATATTTCTAAACCTCTGAATAATCTTTTGAATTTTTAGGAACATAAATATTATAAAATTCAAAATTACTTTTTTTACTATGATAAATAATCCAAATAACTCTTTCAAGGTTGTCAAAACTAGAATTTAAAACTTTTATAGTCCAATTATTATTAATAAGAATAACAACACCTTTTTTTATTAATTTCATGATTAGTAGAAAAAACAATGTAATTTTTTAAAATACATTTATCAAAAAAACTAATATCATGAGCTACAAAATTAATTTCTTACAGGAAAAGAAAATTTAGAGATAAATGCTAGTTTGAAAGATACTCCCTTATATTCTTTGCTTAGGACCTATTAGAAAGGCCTTGAACATTCTATGATAAAACTAATGTTAAGATGTCAAGGAGAAGGCCCCCATTCTTAATTTTTCAAGCTGAACATTTGTATCACAATTCGTGTCCATAATAAGTAAACAAGCATTATCTAATAAAAAAGCATTTAGAATAGTAGTGGAAGTAGAAAAATAATGAGATACCTTTAGGATTTTTAAGTTAAAAGTAGTATATGCATACCTTTTCTTTTTATATTACACTGAGTGAAATCCATCTACATTAGTAATTCCATTGCTAGTCCCTACTAAATTTTTTTTTCTGAAGAGGAATTCTCTTTAGATATTAAGAGTTACTAACATCTTTAGAAATATAAGAATTAGTAAACTGTTGAGAACTTGTTGAAGAAGATTTCATTTATGCTTGTTGAAAACTACCATTATTTGCCTTTTTTGAAAATTGTTGTTTCTTTTTCTCACAAGCAACTTTTTTACTAAGAATATGATAGATTCCAATAATATGGTCCTCACAATTATTATAGTTGCATCAAACGCAAAAATTATAATATGTAATTTTTTAGGAAAAATATTGATTACTTACCTTGAGTTTTAATTTTATCTTATTATGCCATAAATCAATTTCTACAAAATAAAATATGCACTACACATTATCTAGTAATGTTTTTAACTTTATCTTTAGGATTGTATCAATGCTTCTAATAATTTCACTCTCAACACTTTGAAAAATAAGAAAAATATATTTTAATTTAATCCAACAAGGAATTTTAGTGTAATGAAAAGTATAGGAATCAAAATCCACTTTCCATTCTTGAGCAATAAAAATATTGCACTAATCTGTAAAAACATTAAGATCAAATGATTTCTCAACCATTTCAGAATAAGCTAGTTTGATAAACAAAAAAGTTTTGAAAAAATAGCAAGAATGCAAAAAATTAATTCCATAGTGTTTAAGGATAACTTGAATCACTATTGTCTTATTCAGGTGAAGAAATATAATAATCTACAGAAATATGTATCATGAAGTGATATCTTTTGATAATGATTCATATAAAGCATTAGGTAAAACAAAATTAAAAGCTTTAGAATTTTTCATAATCTCTACAATTTGAGAGATAATATTTTTCATCTTTAAATCATTCCTTGCCAAAAAAATTTCTACTACAAAAACTCTGCAAGAAATCCTCAAGAGCAATAGACCACTGAGAGAATTTTCCATGCTAAATTCTTAAAACCAATAAGTAACTTTTTGAAATTATGCAATCAAATGTGAATGTGAATATATGTGATGAGAGAGAGCTGATGCATTACTTAGATTGTAGTAAGTGAGAAAGTGACATAAGGATGATTCATCAATACTAGTTTTACCGCTAGGCTAATACTATCATGATTTAGTCTTCATTCCATCAAGATCTAATAAGGATTGGATTTTAATTTTCTTTTTTTTTTAAATAAGCATCTTATCATTAGTCCAAATAACAGTATCATGATGTTCCAACAAAATAGGGTCAACTATGACACTCTCATGATCATCATGCATCTATTGATACAATGATGTGTAATAATGGTATTTGTTCATATATACTTATTTGTTAAATAAATTTTTTTAAAAAAATAGAATACTTTATTACATTATCTATGCTTAGAACATGCCTCCAAACTAGCATGTAACAAACATGTAAGCCAACCAGTTGAAGTAAAGCCTATGTTCTTCCTTTTATAATTTTAACTTTAATAATGAAAACAAAATTAAGTAACACAAGTAGGTGAACCTTCAGTAAGAATAATTATGTTGGGAATTTGTAACATTTTTGGATAAGTGAAGCATGTGCTGGTGTGCACAAATAAGAATTATTTGATGGAGCTACAATTATCTATATTAAATAAAGCCATGTGAATGAGGCATAGTTTAAGATTTTTTTAAGGAAAACCTAAAAAGTGCACTTACATTTACATAAATAAAAGGTTACACAAATGAATATAAATTTTTTAAGCTAAATAGTCTAGTTATGTGGCCCAAACCAAACAAAACGCTACTAATGTCATAAGACTAAAAATCATTTTTATGATTTAATCAATAAGTTCATGGAACAATGGAAGTGCTAAACTCACATAATTTTAGATGTTTAATGACATACTATGAAGCTTTGGAAGATAATCATAAAGCATTAGAAAATAAATTTGGATTTATGCCAAGGAGATTTATTGTAAAGGTGATTTTCTTAATATGACAATTGATGTAGAAATTCAAAAAAGAAAAAGAAAAAATGTAATATAATATTCATTAACTTAGAAAAAGTATATGAAAAATTGTTTAGAGATATTACTTGGTGGGCCTTGTAGAGGAAAAACATCCCTGATAAATGTATTAAAGTCATTCAAGACATATATGAAGAAGTTAATAGTAAAATTAAAATAGGTTATAGAATAACATTTGATTTTTCAGTTAGAGGAGATCCACATCAAGGGTCTGCACTTAGCTTGTATTTATTTACTATTATTATGGATGAATTAACAAACAATATACAAGATGAAATCCCATGGTGTATTCTATTTACAAAGAATATTATGTTGGTGGATATAGTTTGAGAAAATATAACCTTTAAAATAGAAAAGTGGGGACATTGTTAGAACCAAAAGACTTAAAAAATAATAAAAAGAAGACAAAATATATAAAATGAAATTTTAATAACACCATAAATAGTAGTGAAATAGAAGTAACAATTCAAAGCCAAAAAGTCCCTCAATGCAAACAATTTTACTACCTATGATTAATCCTCCAATCAAATGGTAAAATTGAAAAAGATATAAGAAATAGAATTGAGATAAGATAGTCCAAGTAAAGACAGTTTAGTGGTGTTCTATGTGATAAAATAAAATCAATAAAACTAAAATAAACATTTTACAAGATAACAATCAGTCCATGTTATATGATGCTAAATATTGGGCGTTACAAAATAAGCATGAATAATAAATTAGTGTGGTAGAAATATGAATGCTTAGATGGATGTTGAATATTAGTTGAAGAGATAAATTACATCATAAAGATGTTAGAGGAAGACTTGGAGTGACTTCTATTTTAGATAAATTACAAGAATAATGACTTAAATGATTTGGACATGTACAAATAATATCATACAACTAATCTAGAAAAAAGGTTACTACCTCACTATTCTAGGAAAGATAGTAAAAGGAAGAATAAAAAAGATATGAGAAAAAATAATTGAAGATGATTTGAAGAAATTATAAATGAAAAAATATCTAGCTATTCATAGAGGCAAATGATGTAAAACAACTCATGTACATGACTCTATTTGGTTAGGACAAGGCTAGGATGCCAATGATAGCACCACCAGAGCCCTTTGGCTTTTATCATCCATCTTGTTGCACTGCCTACCTAGGCTCATCTTTCCTAAGGATCACCTAGACATTTTCCTTCATCTTGACAACACACTTGAACACAATCAATACTATGAGTTTTAGCTAATGGACCTCTAGAAGGGGAACATGCTCAACTCAATCAATTTTAGCCAAGCTTCTCTACCCCTTCAAGGTGATGATAACAATGCCTTAGTTGTTACTAAATCATCCACTTACTACCTACTTGTTACCCCTCAATCCACCAATTATTGCTTATAGTAATAATTTCATCATAGGCATAGCTTAATATTGAACAAGGATTTGTAAATGAGACATATTTTACTTAAGTAGAACATGTCATTTGTCATTTATAGGCTATGGATTTAATCCTAAGATGCATGTTGAAATACATAACACATTTATGATTATATAGCCTTAAAAAGTAAGTAAAAATGAAAATAATAAAATCAAGTATGATATTTAAAGTCTTCTAAACTATGTATACTTATGTCATTGAAAAAAAGTACAAATGTACAAGAAAACACATGTAGTAGGATAATAATCTAAAAAATAGCCAAGAATTTAAATAAGTTAAAAGAAGATGAGTCTATAGTTGTGGTAATAGCTCATTCTCCTAGAGGCATGGTTGTATCATGTGTGAAGCATTTCGATGTTGTGGAGGTTCACCATTTTTGTGGTAATAAGTTGATTCAGATGGCAAAGCACAATGTTTATCCTCAAGCTAGAATTTCTTTCTCTTAGGATGAGTTTATAAGGTAGCCTATAGGTATTTCATCCTAGATGCTAGGATCACCTCTTTGTTTGACATCTACTTTACACTTTTATGTAGGTTTTTTTTAGGAAATTTATCAAACAATGTGTTAATTTCATCACTTGTAGATAAGGATCTTTGGTGCAAGCTAATGAAAATGATGCAAACACTTATATTCTTGATTCTTCATGAAGGCCTTATTGGTCTCTTTATTGATGCCACTATAGGCCTTTCTTTCTTCCACTCCTAATGTGTCAAGGTTTAATTATATGAATCTACAATGGTGTTTCCTTTCATAATTCTGCAATGTACCTTGTGGTACATTCTTGAGCCTTAAGACAAGAACTAGTTTATCAATGATAAGACTAATTGTTTATATGATCAACAACCTTTTTTAGATATCATACATGTAAACTCCTATAATGGTTTTCATTTAATGTTGTTTCTTTTTGTTTTTACTATGTCATACTAGTTTCAATGTGATAAGCTAGTACTTTTATTATATTTTTTTTGTTAATGGATTTTGGAGATGACTATCCTAGTCTTATTAGTAAAGTTTAAGATGTAGCCTTCTTTTTAAATTTTTTTTTTCTTCTGGCCTTCCAAGGTGTCATGCAATTTTCTAGATGTCATATACCTCTTTTTTACTCTTTTTTAATATAAATCTTTATATCATTATTTCTTCCCAAAAAGATAAAATAGTTTTTAAAATAACACATCAATCCTTTATAAGACACTATACAAAAGTAAAGGAAGAGGAGTCAATGATAAAGCTCCAAGTTTTGATGGAATTCCCATTGAATTTTTTAAAAATCATTGAGATGTTATTGATATGAACCTTTATTATGTTTTTATTGAAGCCATTGAATAACATTCTTTTAGTCAATATTTGAATAGATGAGTTATTAGACTTATTCCTATGGATGGTTATCTTTCTCACAGTGGTAATTAGCATCCTATTCCTCTTGTGAATTCTATATATAAAATTTTGGCTAAATATCTAGCTAGACGATTGAAACCAATTCTTTCTCAATTAATTACTCTAGTGCAAACTAGCTTTGTCAAAGGTAGATATATTCTAAACAATTTTGTTGTAGCTTGGGAGGGTATGCAGTGGGCTGAGGATTCTAATCAAGACATTACTTTTTTGAAGCTTGATTATGCTAAAGCATATGATAGAATTGAATGAGAGTTTATTATTTCTCATCTTCACAAACATAAATTTAATGAAAAATTTATGAGGATGGTGGAGACTCTCTTTGTAGACACTAATGCATTTGTGGCTATAAATGTTGGCATGGCTAAGAGTTTCAAGCTTGAATGTTAGTTAGGCAAGGTTACCATCTTGCTCATTATCTCTTCGACTTTGTTATATATTTTTTATGTCATGCTATATAGAAGAACCAAGAACATAAATTTCTACAAAGCATCTTTATTGAAAATAATGTTCCTACTTTATTAAATATGCATTTTGTAGATAACTCCTTTTTTATAATAAAAAATAACAAAGCTATTGGAGATTATCTTTTTTATCATGTTGATCATTATTGCAGACTTTTAGACTCTCAGATTAATTAGTTCAAATCTTATATCTTTTATAATAAGGATGTTTAAGAATGAGCTTTACCTAAATCTTGGCATTTCTTAGAATAGTTAAATGTTTTCAAATTATTAGGAATTTTCTTTTCCTTTGGTGGATCTTCAAAAACTTTATGGAATGTTGCAATGACGAAAATTCAACAAAAAATTATTAAGTGGAAGGAGAAGAAGCTCTCAATGGTTGGTAAGGTTATTGGTTATAAACATATCATTTAAGCTACTCATGTGTATTATTATTCACGTTAGAATCCTAGTATTTCTATATATCACTACATTAACAAGTGATGAAGAGTCTTCAGTTAGCTATGTTGATGAGATCCCGTCGACGTAGGATTTCCCACATTGACATCCACCCATTGATGTGGCACCCTAGTAGGTCTATAAATACAATGCCCCATCCATGTTAATGGAGAGTTATAATTTCAATTGCTAGTAGAATTCTTGCAGTTTGTTTTTGTAAGAGAGAATAATTTTCTAAGTGGCTGCAATAGGAGTCAAGGAGTGTATGGATCTTTATTCAAACATTATTGTACCTAAGCATCACAGTGTATGCAGCAATAAAGATGAGCTTTTTGATAAACCTTGTAGCACTTGAACTAGCTTAATGATTTATTTATGCATTTATTGTTTTTCATTAATTAAGCAATTAATTAAGATAAGATGATTAATAATTTAAGTAATTAATTAAGCTAAATAAACTAGCACACATAAGTACGATGACTTCGAGCATACACATAACACTTGGTAATCCTAGTAGCACTTAATGCTTAGTCACCCAAAAGTGTTGTACACGTTTAGGATGTGTACAAAAAGTGGGACTAGATGCTTATGTTAGGATAGTTAGTTATTAATTAGCAATTAAATTAGTTGAACTAGTTAATATAAAATAATAAACCTTAGATGAACAAAATATAAAATAATAAAAATCATGTCCTTCAATTACACTTAACCATACAATTGAGCCTCACAAGTGTAGTTGGAAAGACAACGGTCGTTCCAAAATTAGATTCACCTTCTAGATTGAATCCTATGTACGAAAACACTAGGGATCCACAAAATTATACTAGATCATACATGAATGCCTTAGTGATTCATATGGTTGGGTGTAGGGGTACCTTGCTACTCATCATTGGCACCATTACCAGGATTCTTAGCTAGTACTATGCACTACCAATCTAAGATTACTGAAAATTACTCAACATTGTTGAAACAAATTCAATAAAGTTAAATCATAACAATTAGTCAAAATTAGACTACAAGCACATTGAGAAACTATTTCTAACAAAAATGTCTTCTTCTTCTCATAAGCAAGATGATTCTAAGTCAACAGTGCCATAAGAATGTAGAATGGTGTACACTCATCTTGAAGTGTTTGCATCCAATTTCACTTACGTCATCCATCAAGATGAACAAATGTGATGGTGAGACATGGAAGGAAACATTGTATTGCCACCTAACTAATCTATTTCCAAGATGTTTCTCCAACCTCTTACAAGGTTGGACATTGAGGAGCTTCATGGACAGTACATTGTGAAAGATCAAGACTTTTGGAACTACTATCCCACTAAGACAATGCAAATGAGATTGGCAACAGGAAAAAAGCTGCAAAGCCATGAAGGGGAAACAATTGCCCTTATTCCTGCTAAATGAAAAGGATACTAAGGAAACTCTTTCTGAGAGTTCTTAACATGTAGATTCTTTACCTCTTAACTCTAGTGAAGGGGAGCCAAACCCAAATCCTAAATTATGGATCAACAATCCAGGTTTTGGTAAAAGTGAGTTCCATGATCATGAGAACTCTAAGAAAAGGAGTTGAAGTGGGAACTTAGACAAGCATAATGATAATCACTTTACAGATCATGGTGATGAAAAATTGAGAGGAAGTGGTAGACATCATGGTGGTGGCAGTCTTCCTTCCTCTTCACCCTCTTCATCTAGAGCAGCTTCCTCCTCCAAATCTAAAAAGAGCAGTAGGTGATAGGACAACAATGATAATCGTAAAGACTACCATGAATGAAGGGATGATAGAGGACATGATAGGAATCATCAAGATCATGATGATGAACCTTTACTAGTCACTTGAAATATGCCCAACATCATAGAGGCTATCAGAATTCCTACCAGGCATGTGAAAGATAGTTGAATAAAGTGGCTAGATATGAAAAATATTCCCATATTTGAGGGGGATATAACTTAGATTCTCAAATACATCTACAAGCCTTTCACAATGCCTACACCTTAAAAAATATTGAAAATGATTTGCAAAAGCTCAAGTTGTTCCCTAGGACACTCATCAAAGAAGTAGAAAGTTGGTACTAGTCTCTGGAACCAGAATCAATCTATCGATGGAGTACAATGTCAGAACTGTTTAATGATAAGTATCAAATGTACTCCATGGTGTCAAAGCTACTAAGGAAAATCTAAGGATAGAAGTAGAGAACACATGAAACCTTGGATGCTGCCCTAGGCAAATATTATTCATTATTATACCAATGCCCTAGTCATGGTTAGTCTCATAGGGAAAAACTTCGCCACATCATAGATGATCTTCACTCAGAAACATGAAAGATCTTGAGGTCTATGCCTAAGCAAGGTTGTCAAATCAAGAGCCAATCTCATGCAAAGGCTAATTGAATAGGTAGCAAAAGAAGAAGGAAAGTTGACAAAACACAAAAGTGCAAAAGAATATAATAGGAACTCTTCCATCAGAAAGAAGGAGACCTACTTTTGTGATAATGAGGAGGAATCACCTCTTGATGAGGTGGTGCAATCAAAGACCTTTCCAATCCAAAAATCTATATCTAAAATTTTGACCAATATAGATAAAATTTTGGATTCATTGGATGAAAAGTTCCAAGCTGCTCTAAAATTTGCAGAAGAATCACAACAACATAATAGTAATTGTAACCATAGAAGGTGGAAAGAAGCTGAACGTGCCTACTAAAGGGGTAAGGGAAAAGCTACTACAGTAGAAGAAGTTGTGAAAACTGAATGATGATGGTGGATGTGAAATTTTCCACTATGAACATCCTAAGGGATGTTGCCCTATTGTGTCACACTTACAGGAATCTGGGATGTATGCTTTGAATCCACGACTATCAAAAAGGTAGATACCCAGAACATTATCTTATCCTCAAGGTAATCCTAAGCAATTCCACCAGCAAAAACCTTATTATCCAAGTAAAAATCCACCATAACCATACAAGCAGTATTGGTAGTGGTAACAACCATAGTCATGGGGGATGCCACCACCACAACATTAGTACCCTTACAGGCAGCCAAATCTATATGGGTACTATGTTCAGCAACTCCTATCTCCACGTGACTCTTCCAATCATGTTTCTTCTTTCCAGTATCTCTACCACCCTCTTGAATATTACCAAATTCATTCTCCAAATCCTAGGGGAATTCCATATTCCATCCATACCTTCCTCATGTTCCAGCACTTGTTCCACCATCCTCAACACAACTACCACCTGCCCCATCCATACAAGGTGAGCTTCCAACTCAACTGCAATAGCATAATGCTATAAGGGTTGTTAATCCATAACTAGTTAATCAACTGAGTGGTTTGAAACCTCATCTTACAAATAATCATTCTTCTAACCCAATAGTCCTCCTAAGCCCACAAACTCATGCAGCTGGTCACCCTACTCCTTCCTCATCCTTTGCAACTCATCAAATCTAAAGCCCTTCAAACCAAATGCCTCTTAAGATTTGCACTGATATGTTAACTCATGTCATATTTGACTAGATTTTGGCTAGCAACCTTCCTAGAAAATTAGTCAATCTTGGAAGTCCCCTTATCTATTTGTAGATTGTTGGAAATGAATCATGCAAAGCTCTTCTAGGTTTAGGTTATGGTGTTAAGCTAATTTCCCATGAGATGTATACTACCTAAAACCTACTACCTCTCAATAAGAGCAATATTAGATTAGAGTAGGCACACCAGTCTATCACTATTCCATTGAGGTTGGTAGAAGATATTGTGACCACTATCTATGGATGGTCTTATCCTACCGATTTCGTAGTGATCAAAGTTGAGAACTATGAGGATTTTCCAATAATTATGGGAAGGGTGTGGCTAAGTATTGTTGATGCAATAATGGACATTAGAGATATTTTCCTAGAAATTTCCAATGAAAATGCATTTAGAAAAATTGAGAATAAACAAGGTCCATGCATTACATATAGTGATATAGGGTGCAACTACATGCAAAAACTCTGGTCCGTAAAAAGAGCACCCAATTTTGCATGCAAGTAGTGTGAAAATGAGGTAGATATTCAAAGGTGCCTATACACAGCAGCCACAAAACAAGAGGGCACCTAGTGGTTGATAGCTAATTCTAAGAGCAGCACAATTTTCATGGAACCAACTAGGAGCTTTACATGCACCTATGTCACAAGCATGGATGAACTAGAGCAAGTTCATTTTTAATTATCTGATGACAAAAATGATGATACCTATTGGTGAGAGTTCGAAATCCCTACAAATTTTAAACAAGAGACCTTAGAGTTAAAAACTCTAATTGCTGGCTTCGAATACACATTTTTGAAAAATGAAAAGCTAGTTATAATCAATGCTAAAATTGCTCCTGAAAAAAAAGAGAAATTGTTGAAAGTAGTTAACAGATGGTCAACACCCTTTACTTGGTCATATCCTAAACATACTGGGATTGATTTATAGATATGCTAGCACTGTATCTATACTAATGTAGCCATAAAGCCAAGGAAGCAGCCACAACAATGATTAAACCTAAAATTAAAGCGAATCATCAACGAGAAAATAGAATAAATCCTCAAGGTGGGGTTCATCTATCCTATTGCAAATAGTAAGTGGGTCAACCCACTCATGATTGTGCCAAAGAAAAGTGGCAAGTGATGAGTTTGTATTGATTTTAGGTTGTTGAACATGGCAACATTCAAAGATAATTTTCCATTGCCATTCATTAATCAAGTTTTGAATATCATTTTTGAACATTGCTATTGTAGCTTTTTGGATGGTTATAGTGGTTATAACCAAATTCAGATTGCACCAAAGGATCAGGTCAAAACTACATTCATGGGTCCCTAGGAAACTTTTGCATATCAAAAGATGCCTTTTGAGGTATGCAATGCTCCTGCCACATTCCAACGCTCAGTCTTGAGCATCTTTTAGCAGCAAGTTGGTGGTAAGGTAGAAGTGTTCATGAATGAATTTTCCACTTGTGGTGCTACATTCAAGCAAGCCTTGGACCAGCCTTGAGAAAGTATTAAAAAGATGTATAGAGATAAACCTATGACTCAATTGGAAAAAGAGCCATCTAATGATCCAAGAGGGAATAGTCTTGGGGCACAAAATCTCACAAGCAAGAATTGATATAGACCCTAAAAAGATAAGGATCATCTAAGGAATAACCCATCAACTAGAAATAGTTAAAGATGTCTAATCATTCCTTGGGCACACTGGTTACTATTGATAATTCATAGAGAATTTCTCTAAGATTTCCAAACCATTTATCGAGATCAAGGAATGTGAAAATGCATTCCAATAGTTGAAGAAGAGACTTGTAGAAACCCCAATTCTATGAGCATTAGATTGGTCCATACCATTTCATATCATGAAAAATGCATCAAATTATGTCTTTGAAGCCATGTTGATGAAGTTGGATGATCAAAAACATCCATATTACATCCACTGCATAAGACAAAGCATTATGGGTGTATAGATCAATTACACCAAAATGGATAAAGAATTGATGGTAGTGGTGTATGCTTTAAAAAAGTTGAGGCACTGTATGCTTGGGTACAAAGTGTTTGTACACATTGACCATAGTGCCATTCACTTCCTAATGAATAAGACAATGGTGAGCCCTCATGTCATACGGTGGTTGGTGAAACACTGTGAAATATTGAGACCTCGATGATTCTGCAAAGTCTCAAAGGTTTAGGCAAGGATTTCCACAAGTGACATGTTTAAGCAAGTTTTCTTTTTTTGGCTAAGGGCCTACTATGCTATGCTATGTAGTTCAGCATAGCAGACTTCAGGAGAATTGAACAGAACAAGGGATGCGTAGCAATAACACTTTAACTTTGCAAGTTGGCCATGTTTGAAAATCTTAACTTTTGTCATACTACGCCACGTTACCCTACATAGCGTAACGCAAGCAGCATAGTTGACTTATCCACAGCAACAAAGGTAACGAAATTTAGGTAGTGGCAGTGATTATGCCACGATATGCTCGCTAATGTATCTTAGCGTAGTTGTGGGATAGTTTATTCAGCACAAGAGATAAGGTAAAGTAAATTGTCTTCTTGAAGGATGGCCCTCACGCAGATCTGGGGTTAAAAATGTGTACACGGAAATCCCCTTGGTGTTTCCAGCAATTGATGTTTTCCATCATTACAGTTTTCTGATGCTAGAAGGAGGGCTTGAACCTCAAATCTATGTTTCACGGGTAGTCCTGTAAGCTGTCTGTACGCATTGTCGACTAACGTAAACGTAATACCTCCGTGGTTGTTTACATGATCGTGTGGTACAGATTGGTCACTCTAACAATTCCTTTGGAATCCAATAGGATAGAAATCCCACATCTACCTTTAATCTACCTTTGCCTTTGTGATCTTCAGCCTTGTTATCATTAATTCCTAGTTGTGTAGAGAATGGCTGTATTGACTACCGTCGTTGCCACCGCTAATCTCGAAAACCCCTGGACAGTGTAGGTTACACCTAGTGTCGCTGAGTCACTGGCTAGTCTAGTGTGACCACGCCAATCCCTCAGGATTCAAAATAGAGAACTTGAGGGACACACTTAGTGCACAGAACACTACAACTTCCTCTGTGCCAAGCTTGCAGTGAACCTGCCCATGTACCCACAGGAACTCAAAGAAAAACATGAATACAAGTTCATCTACTGTAACGGGAAGGAATTCGTGCCTTCGCTTAACGCTTTCATACCCCTGATGGAGTAGCAACTATGGATGATGGATCAACTGTTAATGGCTAAAGCATTAATGGAACAATGAGATGAGGTGTTTCGCAAGGAAGCATCCCACGATGGGCAGGAAGACCTAGATTCCCACTTCGAGGGAGGTAGTCATGCTAACTTTGTCATGGCTCCTCCCTCCATAATGTGCAGTGTAAATCCGTTGTTTATGGTCACTACACCATTATCGTTGTCTACCTCCAACCGTGTTGCACATGCAACCCATCAGCATTTCTTCTCTCCAACTACCTTCCCAGGTGTTATTCCTTCATAGACCATTGCTCTGCAGTCACAGTCAGCCAACCCATCTCATCATATACCTAGGCCTACATCACTGCATGTGCATGTAGTACCTACTTCGTAGTTATATACCACTTCTACCATCCCATTTGTTGCTCCCGCATCACCATTTATGGTGGGACCTCTGCTATCGCGTGGTGGGCTTTGAATACATCACCCCCTATTACATTGCCTATGCAGATGTCTTATCTCTAACATAATCAAAGCCAAGTCCTACAAGCAGTAAATCTGACTAGAGGGTCATTGCCTATGCCCCCGGGTATGCAAACAACATACCCTATGGCAAAATCGACCATAGTAGACCCACCTGCACCACCTGTCAGGTATTGGATGACATAGGCGGTGCCACCTGCAAGGACGGTTCCGACTGCATCACTCACAAGCCATGCTGCTGCCCCTATCCCACCACCCAACGTGGTTCTCCCTACTATTCCATAATCAACCTCTTCATCCACGGGTCTAGATCAAGCCTTCCAGCTTATCCAAACCCTTACCAAGGAGGTTAAATGCCTCAAGGCTGCCGATTCTGACACAGTACAGGTCATGGATTTCTATCATGATGATCCTATCAGTTCGGCAATTTCCACCTTGTCATTACCTCCTGGGATGCCACTTTCTCATTTTACAAAATACAATGGGGAAGGCGATCCTAACGCTCATCTAGTCATCTTTAGGTTAGAGTCATTGTTGCTGTAGCAATGGCCACATACCATCATCTGTGTCTTTGCTATGTCCCTAATGGGTAAAGCTTTAGATTGGTATCATGCACTTCCACGCTCTTCCATCTCGACCTTGGAAGAGCTGCTGACTCAGTTCGTGACTCATTTCAAATACAATATGAAACTAGAAGTTATGCTAGACCAGTTAATGGGAGTTAAGCAAGATCCACTTGAGCCAGTCCAAAAGTTTATACAGCAATGGAGCGCCACCTTGAATGAAATCTGTGAACCCATCGCAGAGGCCCATATATTGGCAATCTTCAAGGGGGTAGTTAATAACTTTATTAAGTTTGAACTATATTACCTTGCTCCCTGCTCCCTCAGCCAAGCCTTCTCTTAGACTAAGAGCATTCAAGACTCAGTAGAGGCTAGCAAAGTCCCAATGTATGTGGTCTATAAAAATGCCCACAACAAGAGCAAAGACAAGGGTAAAGCTACAACAACAATAGTAGCAGCCATGGCCGAAGGGGCCAAAAATAAAAATAACAACAAGAAAGTATCTATGATACCTGCTGAGGCCACAACTAGCTCAAACAGCATCGATTAGGAAACAACACCCGCCCCTGAGATGCCCCCATAGCCGAAGCCTAATTTTGAGTGTAAAGATCGCTCAAAATACACGGCTCTACCTGTAAAGACTTTAGAACTTCTGAAGCAATTGCTGGGAACTAGACACATTCAACATAAGAAGGTATCTGAGGAGGATCTGAAATGCCAAAGATGGCATTGTGAGCTACTCAAGAACCCCTCCTTGGCCCTGCCTAATGAGCCACCAGTCCCCAAGAACTTCATACTGGATCATTTTTATGACTACCACCAACTGTGTGGTCATGACACGGATTACTTCTAGGCATTCAAAGATGACATTCAACACATGATTGATCAAGGTAAACTGATCCTAGATAGTAGTAGTCCAGTCCGTCCGGAAAACCAGTCCATGCATGTGTACCAAGACCCGTTAAACACAAATAACGCACGGTACACTATCAACGTAAGGGGTACAGAGAGCGATGGCCAGGCATAGCCAAAGAAACCCTTTGTGTTGCATGTGCCTCCTCACCAGCCTCAGACGACAAGCCCATCAACATCGATGGATGCAGCTCAGCGACAACCTTTTGTTCTCTGAGACCCATCTCAGACCTTCGTTCCGTAGCCCACTGTCAGTACAGCTATGGCCTAGCCTACACCCATACCTAGGGTACCCTTTGTCATCAGGGTGCCAAGGCCATCAGTTGCTCCTACTACGTAGGGGAAAATCTCTAAGTCTACGCCCCAACCACAACCTACCAGGAAAAGAGAAGGGTGTATGACAGATAACATAGCCAAGGACCGCCTTACATTGGGATTTCCTAAGCCTATGCCCCTCACCTCGGTGCCCTTAGCCCCACCTTCCCCTAAAAAAGACAACATTATGCAAACATGACCATCCTCTCCCTGCCCATGAAAACACAATCCTCAACTAGAAACTGGTCCTCCCCAAGAGATCTATCTCCTAAAATGAATGGAAGAAGAGAAGGGTAACAAACAACCAGATCGTGGGCATGATCTCCTTGACGCTTTTACACAAGTTAAGCAAGCTCTTAAATAAAAAATACAACGGTAAGCCTCTATGAATTGCTGATGACATCACAAAAACATTGTGAAGCCATGGTTCGCATGTTAGTGTCCATACCCATGGATGAGATCTTGCCAGCGGATGAAGAAACAATCCATTCAATTATTCTTCCTTCTGCTGCTGAACAACCATGGCCTTCCCAACTAACATTTCATGATGAGTCCATTAAGGATGACCCAGAAAAGGGTCAAGTGACAATAGCACCCATGTTCATCACTATCTAGGTCAGCTAGTACAAAATTTGGAGAGTACACGTAGATGATAGGGCCGATACCAATGTCATTCCATTCCCCATTGTGGAAAAACTAGGTTTGATCAACCAGATCAATCCCATGACAATGTCATGTCTGAATTCATTTAACAGGGCATGAGTGCAAGTTAAGGGAACAATACATATCAACTTTGTAGCAAGGGATTAATTCCCCATAAACGCAATGTTTATCGTCGTTGAGGAGATGCCCGGTTTCAACCTAATCTTAGGGAGGTCTTGGTTGGCTTAATTAAGGGCAATATCATCACCCAGTCATCAAGAGATCCACTTTCCCTATGCAGGAGGGGAAGTGATCATCCATGGTGATAAGATGATCCCTCAAGTGGTTAACAACGTGGAAATGGAACAGGGTTCAGAGATTGAAATCCCCGAAGATCAAACCCCTGCCCCAATAGTTAAACAGGCTGACACAGTGGCCAATGAAAGCTTGATTTGGGCTGAACTACCCTTCCAAGGAGAAGATGGTAGCATAGAGGAATGTTGTAATAAGCTTCCTTGTCCATACACGTCACCAAATCTAAAAACAATCAAGAAGCAGATACGAAGCTAGCAAATGAACACATTGACGTGACATGTCATATTAGTCCACATTGTTTACTGTTACTTAATTTATGCTCTTTCTTGTCACATTGTCCTTATTACGCGTTTTCATATGCACCTTGGCCTGAAATGGCCTTAAGCTAGTTATGGCCCACTACGGCCTAAAACTGGCAAATTTTTTTATTCTTTTACGCTTATGATGGCCCAGCCTGAAATAGCCTTAAACTATTAGTAGCCCGTAGTGGCCTAAAATGTGTAACCCTTCTGACGATACGTTGCCCTTCACAAAATCAAAAAAATTAAAATTTTTATTTTACAATCACATTGGTCAAAGAACATTATCCTTTACTCCATTTCATTACAACAAAATGTTTGGCCAATATTGCCATGCTATACATCCCCTTTGTTACCACTTCCATCTACGTCATTTAACTTCACCTCCACCTCATGAGGATCATCCTCACAAGGACCTTCTTTGCATGGTGTCTCTTCATAGGGGCGATCCTCTCTGTGGGGCTCCTCCTCATGAGGACCCTCTTCATAAAGATGATCCTCTCTACAGAGCTCCTCCTCATGGGGACCTTCTTCGTGAGGGCCATCATGCTCCTCTTCATGTCGATCCTACGATTTGACATGAAACAAACGTTAGCATCGCCACCGAAATCATGGATAAGAATAATACAACTGTAACATGGCTTACTTGTGAGGGTCCTGTGTCAACCGTGACAGGAATTTGTTCTAGGCCGACTAACAGGCATCGCATGATCTCGTCCTCAGTGAGCTCGGCCCAAATGCCATCTCCTAGATTAGTCCCATCCTTTACCTTTCCTTTTTGTATAGGAGTCCACTAGGGAGGTTCAGGAAAGAAGGAAGGGATAGTGGTCTCCCCACCAGGGAGGGTTATCTCTCTCTCAAGGGAGGAACTCACTGTCACTTACTCCTGAAACTTTTCATATGCTTGAGAAGCACTGATGACATCGAGGAACAGCTGGAGGGACTGTGCTTTAACCGCGGAATCCCTGTAATGTTGGCAATAGGCAAAACATTCTTACTTATACACATGCTTATGGTCTTTTTGTGCCTGCCCCCATTCTTGGACCCTCACACCAAAATCCTTCCAGTCTTGGTTCTTCTAGGCTAGGAGATCCATTTGCATCTGTTGCTTGATGAGCTCATGGCTAGCTTGGACATTGTTCTGAACGAGCATAGTCAATCATAGCTATCCACCAATTCTCATCATTGGTCTCTTGAGCTTGCAAAAATTTGTTCCAAGACTCTAGGTCCTCAAGCCTAGCAATTAGGGTCGTTTTCTCTTTTTTTTGTTTTCTACAACCTCTTCCAAAGATCTTCATTGACGTTCTGAAACTCCCATAGAGAATGGGCCAAGCGTAATGCACATTTACGCATCTCATCGTAAAGGCCACGTGGCACTTCGGTCACCTTTGGTGAGGGTTCAGGGGTAGTGTTTATGTCAACAGGCTCTTTGGGATCCCATTTGAGGCGATTCCTGTAACATGAAAAACAACAATTAGATGCAACAAAATAATGTGATGTCATAATTTTAATGATTCCTACCTAACAACAGTGATGTACCAATCTCAGGATCGATTCGCTCTAAGTGAGCGATCATATCGTTCACAATGCCCTCCATAAAGGCGAATTTGTCAGGAGCCTCACCCCAATGTTGAGTTGGGGTTACTGACAAAGGTACACCACTATTATCAGAAGTGCCTACTACGTAAACAAAATGAGTTAGACATAGCACAGTAGATAAAAAGGCAATTGAGACGTTACAATAATACAAAGCTTTAATTTAGCAAACCCCCAAGGGTAATAGTGGAAGGATTGCCCTCCGAGAAAAGGTCAAACTCACCAGTGACGAACCGCTTCTCCTTTTCCAACTCATTCAAAAGGACCTCGGCGTCCTCTACGCCTATCTCCCCTTCGGGCACAGGAACCTATGTGCCACCTACTTTGTTGACAAGCACCTCCTCTTCCAAAACTGGGGCCCCTTCTCCATGCCGCAAAACTATGGCCCTTGTTTTAGGGGTCAATTCCTCTACATCTTTCCCTTTTTCTGTCAAACAACAAAGTTAACCAAAACAAAACTTTATTTACTTTTCACAAGTGCTACATGACGCAATGACATCTATACGTAGTGTAATACACATAAAATAATCACGCATTGTTCTACTTACTAGCAGGAGGATCGTTTCTGTGAAACTTAATTCGTAGTTTCCTTCCCTCTTCACTAGTTGGGCTCGAAGACTCCACGACTAGACGATGCTTTTTCCACTGAACTAATGAAGTTACTCTTTCTTCTACCAGGTGTTTCCCCCTCGACACACTACCGATGTAAGAAGGGGGCACCCCACCCATGCCATCTTGGCCTCACATAGAAGGCGCCACCCGATCCTTAGTCGTTAGTGAAAGTGACTCCCCGATACCTTCAGGGGGATCTTGGGATCGGATAATGCAAAAGACCTTGGAAATCCATGGTTTGGAAATCTAGTTATGATCTTGCTGCACCCAGACTTCATCCCTGAGAACCACCAAGAATTCAGCAAAACGTCGAAAGTAAGCTCTGAAAAAGGAAAAATGCACATTGAAACGAGACTCAAGCTTCTTGTGAAGCTTAACCATTTCAGCCTGCAAGCCTTCCACAAGGTAACTAGCCCAATTATACCATGTCCCCTCCTCCATAACCTCCCGCATGATCCAAGCTTGCTCTATGCCAAGGATTCTTCCCTGGGAGAGTAGCTTGGGGAAAGCACAAGCTCGGAAGAGGGGATAAATGGTATTAGCCACCTCTAGCTTGATTTTATCGATGAGGATGCCTTTTGGTTCTTTTTTAGTCCCTATCCACTCCTCTATGTCCTTTTGATTCTTAGAACCTCTCTTTGACCTTTCTTCCACTGGACGACCATCAGAAGGAATGCCAAAAAAGTTTATGAACAGTCGAGCATTAATATCAAAACTTACATGCACGTTACGCATGCGCATATGAAGATGCTCAGCTTCTTCACTGAAGGAGTTGACTAGGGTTAACATTTCAGCTAATGTGACATTTGGGGTTATAGCTAGAAATAGCTCCATCAGTCCAACCTCCTAGAGGTTATTGGTTATGGAAGCTGGGGCCGCTCCTTGGCAGAGCCAATGTTGCACTTCTTTTATGTCACCATAATGGAAAAAGATACTGGCTACCTCACGCCTAGAAGCTATCACCGTGACCTCCCATGATTCCCTAACTATGAACATAAAACAACAGGTTAGACAAAATAGCAAAATAATAAAATCTTATACACTATTTTCACTTCGTAGGATCACACAGTTGATCACTGTAGCGTAACTTACCGCATCCAAGGGACAAGGGAAACGATGGAATGCTCACTTGCACATCGTCAACGGTGATGGGACGATCCAAAGTCCACTCCTTATCTAGCCATCTAGAGTCTCTACATTTGGCAAATAATTTGGCGTACCGGATAAGGTAGTGTTGGATTTCAAATCCCAGTTGTCCCAGGACACCAGCATGCACATTACTGATGGAAGTGAATTCCTTTATGATTGTTTCGGCCATAGATAACATGTCTGTATCACCTTGGAGACCATTCACATTGATAAAAAACCTACGTCATAGAATGTAGACAATTTTTTATACCTGACACAAAATTAGACAATAGTTAGCACATCATAACACCTTGAAAACACTTACCCGCCAGCATAGTACATGAGGCCAGGTGGATTCTGAAAATAGGTCATGAGATGATGAGCTACGAACAGCGTGTTGTAGGCATGATAATAGTCAAACTTGGGCATCTCCCAAATCCAAGATAAGCACCTCAAACCCTTGACACTCTGTTTGCAATCCCTTTCACCTACAACCTCACTTGACCTGTCCACCAGGAACGTTAAGATACTCTGTGATGATCTAACTAGCAGTGTTTCTAGGATAATGTCGACCGTTTCGGCCGGCAGATGTGACCAAATAATCATGCTAAAGTTACGCAACAAAAATTGTTGAAACTCATGTATGCCTTTCCAAAACCAAACCACCTCTCCCCCTACACAAGCATGGGGAGGAGGAACATTGGCCACGGGGACATGTAAACAGCACAGAACGTCCATAATGTCCAGGATAATCAGGACGGGCCTTAGCGTAATCCTTTACAATAAATCGCACTACCATTAGAAAAATAGTTTAGACATACTAACAACATTAGAACCAAATAAATCAAAAAAGGCTCACAAGAATCCATTACGCAACACTAAGGTTTCTGTTACCTTGACTCCTAGAAAATCATAGGTTACACTAGAAATGCATTACCAAGACCTCCCAAACCCTTGTGATGGTGCAAGGTCTATCTCTGACAATGGCGATAAAGGTAACACTGCATATTACCCCAATGTAACATGCAACCATTATGGGCAAGGCAATGAAACCCCATTTGCACTACGCAAGGGTACAACACCTAGACTCTTGACCAGTTATGTATTGTGTTTGTACAATATTACCTAAGATCACCCAAACCCTTGCGACAATGCAAGGTTTTTCTCTGACAACGGTGATAGGGGTAATATTACAAACTTCAATAACGTAGCTAGCACAGGCAGGTATCGACACCCAACACAATGCACATCTTTGGAACAAATACAATTACGACGTCATGACAACGAAAACAACAATCATGCAAGGAACAAGAAAAATGACTTACTGGGTGAGTGGAGTAGCCTCCTGAGTTTCGACTTGCACCTTTGATATTCATCCCAAGCTTTCCTGTACTTCATCGATCCTCACCAACTTGGCATGTTTGCCTTTGGTCTTCGGTTCCATGGTTACGCCTGAACAACCTTTACAAAATCATCTGGTTACGCTTTCCTTCTACTTTACCCTTTCTCAACCTTGCGACATTTACAGTTTACTTTGAGGACGAACCATCTACTTATAAACGTGATGGTGAAAACTTGTTATTTTTGTGTCTGATCAACGCAAAACTTTCCTGAAATGTAGGCATGTCAGTTCGACATGAAGTGTGAAGATCACACCATTAGTCTCATAGATATTGCATTGATGACAGTCCAAAAAGTCCCTAAACTAATGCATAGCTTATCATCTCATAATCCGGTCGCATTAACTATGGTCTGCATAAAATCCTAAATTAGTTGTTTTGCCATGCTAGACATGCCACGTTACACCTTTCATCATAGTTCATAGAAACCTTACGCTAATACCTAGGAAACTTGGCTTGCTATTTTTTTACAAACTGTGTATATGGTAACNAAACTTGGCTTGCTATTTTTTTACAAACTGTGTATATGGTAACGGTTTGCTAAGACCTTAAACTAGCAACCTTTTTAACACGCACCTCTAAAAACCTTCTATCATTTCACCAGGTTGACAAAGAAAAAACAATGTAACAACTTCTGTTATTGGCAATTTTGCAGGTCAATTCACAAATGGACGAAGCTGTACTTGCACCCCTAGGCCTAACAGGCCCATACGGGGAAACTGTTAGGCAGCCTAATCTTGTAATGATAAGAACTAATTCCTTTTCTTGTGACACAACTATAGTAGCCTTAGAGGTATCCCTAGACTGGCCAGAACATTTGGCCTAAACCCTAGACCTGGAGGCTAGTGATGTAACCAAGGATTCCCTCACTGAAGTCTCTGTGGTTACACACAAAGGAGAAAGCAAAACTCTGAAGGTTAGTTCCCTCCTTGATCAAAAAAATTAGAGCAACATATCTCAAGTGCTCCAAGATAACATTGCGGTGTTCGCATGGTCGTACAAAGACATGTCAAGTTTAGACCTGCGACTAATACAACATAACATCATGTTAGACCCGAATATCAAAGTGGTTAGACAAAAAGCACAAAAGATTAAGCCTAAAATTGTGTTGGTAGTGCGTGATGAAATCACTAAGCTATATCAAGCTGGTTTCATTTGCGTAGTTGATTATTCGAATTGGATGTTGAACATTGTTGTTGTCTCTAAGAAGACAGGAGGAATACACATCTATATAGACTTCCACAATCTAGATAAGGTAATGATTAAAGCCAATTTCCCATTACTAGGTATTGACCAAATTATCGATACAACAGCCAGCCACGCGTTACTATCTTTCATGGATGGGTTTTCGGGGTATAATCAAATCCGTATCAACCCAGAACATCCACTAACTACAACTTTCATAACACCCTGGGGAACTTTCTATTATACTATGATGCCCTTTGGGCTAAAAAATGCTGGAGCAACTTATCAACCTGTCATGATGTATATATTTAGTGATTACCTCTTAGAGAGTTTGAACAACTACATAGATGACATAGTTGTTAAATCTAAGAAGTCGGAAGATCACCCAAAGGACCTAGAGTTGATCCTTAAACGATGTCTCAGGCACGACCTATGGCTCAACCCAAAAAAATATGTATTCAGACTTAAAACTGGACGCATGTTAGGGTTTTTGGTATCAAAGGCTGGCATATGAGTCGACCTCGACAAGGTTAAGGCCATCATTAACCTAGCACCACCTACGAACCTCAAAGAACTATGTGGGCTGCAAGGTAGGTTACAGTTTATCAGGAGGTTCATCTTGAAGTTAACAGATAAATTACATCTTATGCAACATTTGCTCAAGAAGAGTGTTAACTTCTAATGGACCGATGACTGCCAGTGTGCGTTTGAGAACCTGAAGAAAGAGCTACTACATTTGCCAACGGTTTTCCCACCACAAAGGGATCAGCCTTTCTACATCTACCTGGCAAGCTCAAATGTGTCCATAACTACGTTGTTGTGTCAAAAGAGGGACGATAGTTCAAAAATCCCTATCTATTACCTAAGTCATGCTCTATTTGCATATGAAACGAGGTACAATAAAGTAGAGTGTAACTGTTTGGCATTGGTGTTTGCACTCAAAAAATGTAGACACTATCTTTTCCATAGTCAAGCTAACATAATTTGCAAGAACAACATTCTGTGAGCCATTACAAAAAAATTATATGAGAGTAGTAGGATAGCCCACTAGAAAGCCATCACAGTGAAATTTCACTTGCACTATATTGGCCAATCTTCCACGAAAGGCCAAGCGATAGCCGACCAACTTGTACCATCACTTGTTAATGATCAAGCCACAATAGAGCCTAAGTTTCCTGATGAACATGTACACAGCTTAAGCCCTATATCAACAGGGCTCGAAGCAATGTTATACTTCAATGAAGCATTGACTACCAGAGGCGGTAGTGCCACCGTCATCATTACGCTTTCCCTTGAAGATGTTCGTCCATTGGCTTACTGCTTGGCGTTTCCCTATATGGACAATGTGGTAGAACATGAAGGGCTCCTCAGGGGATTATTAGTAGCCAAAGAACTCAACATCCAACACCTGGCAATCCGAGGTAATTCAATGCTCATTGTCAATAAAATCATAGGGGTCTATGCTTACAAAGTTGTGCATCTGCAGCCCTATTGCGATATGGCTAAAGATCTTCTAAAATAATTTATAACAACTGACGTTTGGCACATGCTGCATAGTGAGAACACTGTAGCTGATGCACTAGCCATGCTAGCTTTAAACATGCCACCACATTTGTTTGCCACCTTGCCTGCTTTAATGATGGAATGTACAGACCCTGTCATTCAAGTGACACAAATCTCTTCTCTAAGTACGGGAGGAATGCCAGAATGGTACGACAACATTAAGCCCTACCTTCTGCATGGCAAACCACTGCACAAGTTAACACCTGCATAAAAAGATGCAATCTGCAAGAGCACTAAGCAATATGTCATAATCAGAGATAGTACTCTATGTAGGTGCTCTTTTGATGGCGTATTGTTAACCTGCGTTAATAATGACCGAGCGCAAAGAATAGTTAGCAAAGTCCATGAAGGACTATGTGGAGGACACATAGCCCCGCGAGCCATGGCCGCTAAAATCAGACACTTAGGGTATTACTGGCCATACATAGAACAAGACTACCTTACCAAGGTTAAGACATGTGACATATGCCAGCATTACACAAATCTAATACGTGTCACCAACTGAATTGCATACTACACAGATCACTTGGTCATTCCAACGATGGGAACTAGACATCATAGGCCCCATCACGCCTAAGTCTTCTGCAGGACATAGCTTCATTATCACCACCACTAAGTACTTCACGAAGTGGGTCGAGGCTATCCCCTTACAAAAGATTACATCTCAATAGGTTTGCCATTTTATCTTGGACAATATGGCAACCAGGTTTGGGCTTCCCATGACTATTGTGACCAACAATGGGCCATAATTTAGTAATATCAAAACAAAATATTTCTGCAATAACCTTGGTATCAAGTAATCTTTTTCTTCATCTTATTACCCACAAGCAAATGATCAAGAAAAAGCAACAAACAAGGTGGTTATCAATTTTCTCAAAATGATGCTCACCAGCAACAAAAAACGATAGCATGAAAAAATCCTCTATGTGCTATGGGCCTATTGTACAACATGCAGAACAGCTACCGATAGGATACCCTATAGGCTAGTCTACAGATCTGAAGTACTGTTGCCCCTTGAACTATAGGTTCCCTCACTATGGATTGTCCTCTCCACGATTATAAATGAAACTCAACACAATGAGTCTAGGATCATGGATCTAAACTCAGCAAAGGAGAAGCATATCTAGACACTTGACAGCATCGAAAAATATCAAGACAGGCAAAAATAGAAGCCTCATCGCAACCTGCATCAACGGCCGATTAAGAAAAGAGATTTGGTTCTTAAGGCCATTCATGAACCAGTGAGCAAATTCTCTACTAGTTGGGAAGGCCCTTTCCTGGTCGTTAAGGCATATAGCAATGGAGCATTCAGGCTAGCAGACATCAACAACAACGAACTTCCAAACCCAGTGAATCATATGTACCTGAAACAGTACCACATTTAGATGTCAGCTTGGATCAAACGTGAGGTAACAAATGTCTACTACGATGTAAAACTGGTGGTGTTGTACACGTCCGCTATGACATAAAACTGGCATTTCTTGCACGCGTCCGCCACGATGCTAAACTAGTGCAGCTTTCGACTGTCTGCCACGATGTAAAACTGGCAAGGTAAGCATCCATCTACTAAGACATTAAACCATTATAGACTTGTCCCTGGGTCACAACACAAAAGTGAAACCCACAACACAGTCTGCTAGGACCATAAACTAGCTCTTCCATTGTCCACTACAACGTAAAACTAGCACGCTTCATTCTACCCAGACTTTAAACTGGGACCATGGTCTACTGGGACTTAAAACCAGCAACAACAATCTACCAGGACTTAAAATTGGAAGCTGCCAATAGACCATCCATGAAGCAAGCGGGCCTGACCATTTTTGCACAACATCCCTATCAGACAAAACAGGTAGGACGTTGGAACAGACGTAGTGCCACTACCCTCCAGGCATCCTATTGATTCCTCATATATTCCAAAAGGCATACTACTAACCCCTCAGAGATGCTACTATGATGACCACTTTGTAGTTGAATCTCCTGGAGTCAGCTTCTCCACTCGAAGCCCCAAGGAAACTATGGTCTCCCATAACTTTGGTTGCCTCTAGCCATCACCGCCACCAGACCCTGGCTTAGCAGATTCATCTGACTAGCTCCTCGCCTAGTCAGGTGGATAAGATGAATTTGGCTATCGACAGCGAATTCTTGAGCCACAGTGTTAACAAAGGGGCTAGTGCCTCTTACTATAGTTCATTCTCCATGGCCTGCACTTTGCTTTTTGCTTTGGATGGCACTTGTTTAAACAACCTCCCCAACGATTAGGATGATTATTTTTATTCTATGTTTATTGTTATGTTTTGTAGGTTACTTGCTACAATAGCGTTGTTCAAAAATGCATTCACTAGGAGGGCGAGGTGTTATAGCGTTCTGAGGTGGCTACTTAGATTAGCCTAATGACTTGGGAGCACAGACCCTACCCTTTCCCCCACCAGACACCTTGTCTTACTTTCTCTTTCCCTTATCTTTACAACCGCCCTTACCTTCTCCTCCTGTTTATATAGAATGTGAGTGTACAGGAAGTCTCTCGCACATGAATAATCATCATGTTCATGAACGGGCATAACACAACTCACCTCATGGAATGCATCTGCATTCAAAAAAAAGTGGGCAATGCTAGGAAAAATGGATGAAACAAAACTTGTCCAAGCCATACGGGCGTAATGCAACTCATCCAGGCAAGCCCCTCATGTACAATACAACAGCGTAACCTCTCGGGAACACACCCACAAAAATTTTTCTAATAACATGTTTGCGAAGTATCCTGCTCATGCTTGAGTCTTCCCCGAACCTTCCTCGCTCACGACTATAAAATCCATCATGCTTCTTACACTCCCACCTTCACACTTCCAGGCTTGACAAGGTGACATCCGAGTAGCGGCCGATGAATGATGTTGCTGTCTTTACCTCTGTGGTGTTTCGTATTCTTTGTCGACGTCTCTCAAGAAAGCCCTTAAAACGTCAACAAAGAGCGGCCATTGAAACACCATAAAATTTTGAGACCTCGATGATTCAGCAAAGTCTCAAAGGTTTAGGCAAGGATTTCCAAAAGTGGCACGTTTCAGCAAGTTTTCTTTTTTTAGCCAAGGGCCTGCTACACTACACTACGTAGTTTAGCATAGCAGACTTTAGGAGGATTGAATAGAACAAGGGATGTGTAGCAATAACACTTCACCTTTGCAAGTTCGCCATGTTCGAAAATCTTAACTTTTGTCATACTACACCACGTTATGCTACGCAGCGTAATGCAGTGTAATGCAAGTAGCACAGTTGACTTATCCGCAGCAACAAAGGTAACGAAATTTAGGTAGTGGCAGTGATTATGCCACGATACACTCCCCAGCATATCTTAGCATAGTCGCGGGATAGTTTATTCAGCGTAAGAGACAAGGTTAAGTAAACTATCTTCTTGAAGGGTGGTTACACTAGACTATGCTTCAGAGCGTAGCGCAACGTAGCGTCACAAGCTTCAGCTACAACACATCAAGTCAATAGTGTTTTGTGGGCCCAGGACATGCATCATCTAAATTGTGTTCTTCTCCTAACCCTAATCTTATAAATACCCTGGCAGACAACACTCAAGGGGTTGACAATTGTTGGCAATTTTTGACAATTTCTCCTGGCAAAGACTGGTGAGATGATGAGAAAGAGTTGGCAATAGAAGAGCATCGACGGTGACCGAGAGAAGCTTTTGATCAGAGAATTCAAGTTAACAGACACTTTGCTTCAAGTCTAACTCCCTTACATCCAGATTGGCTAGAACAAGGTAGATTGGCCTTTGCTTGTTTTATCTCTAAGTAGCTTCTTGTTTGTAGCAAACACTTCATCCAAACTAAAGTCTGCTTGTAAATCTCGTTGTATTCATCACATTTATCCATAAGGGAGATCCTAAATCTTGGGGTCGTACATGCTCCAAATTCAATTCATTGCACCTTGTTTACATTGAATTTCATGATCATTTTGCATAATTAACACCGCCTTCATTACCTTCAAGATCTGATCTTGGAGCAGATCTCGTTTTCTCTTAAATCAATAATATATTTTATATCAAATAATTGCCTCGTTATATGATCATTGAAAAATTTACTGATTAAGTAAGTCCCTATCTGATCGACAAGACCATTCAGGGCACCTCAAATTTGTTTTCTCCAACACGGCCCTCGCGCGGATCTGAGGTTAAAACTGTGTACATGAAAGTCCCCTCAGTGTTTCTAGCAACTAACATTTTCCATCATTACAGTTGGTGATCTTGTAGGAATTTGATCTTATAATGATAAATCAAAAGGGGACTAAGAATGTGGTCATTGAACATCTTTCTCAGCTATGATGGGATAACAAAGAGGAGGAAAGCCCATTCTTTGATTAATTTTTTGATGAACTCTTCTTTGTCAAAGAAATTAATGAGTAAGTTCCTGTAGAACAAAAATGATATGATGGCATCCTCACTTATCTTCCCACTCAGGAGATGGCACAAGATTTGGACTAGAGGAAGAAACAATAGTTTCTTCATTAGGCCAAGTGCTTCATGGAAATCAACAGACACCTTTACAAGGTGTGCACCAATGGCATGGTTCATTGGTGTTTCCTTGATTTTGATTAACTATGCATTCTACAAAATGCTCACCAGGGTCCTTGTGAAGACCACTATGAAAGGAGATGCATGGCAATTAAAATCCTGATGGTAGGGTACTATTGGCCAACAATCTTCAAGGATGTCCACCAATTTATCTAATCTTGTGAACACTATCAACAAGATGGTGCGATGACCACACAAATGGAGGAACCTCAATAGTAGATCCAACCACTAGAATCCTTTAACATATGGGTCATGGACTTCATGGGTCCCATCACACCCATGTCCAATGGAAAGGTGTACATTATCATTGCCATTGACTACTATACTAAATGTGTAGAAGTAGCAACCATCATTGACTATACATCATCCATTGTTACTTGGTTTTTTTAATAATACATTGTAAATAGGTTTGAGGTGCCACGTGCACTAATTTCTAACAATGGAACCCATTTCATAGGCACCACTTTTCATAAGTTCATGCAACGCTTGGAGGTTGAATATAAATTAACAACATCCTACCATCCCCAAGCCAATGGTCAAGAAAACATTACTAATAGGGAGATTACAACGATCTTAAAAAGACTAGTTAGTAAATATAGGAGAGACTGGAGCACAAAACTTAATGATTCCCTTTAGGCCTACCACTCAACATGGAAACTCCCTATAGATTACTCTCCCTATGAGCTAGTGTGCCAAAAACTACCAACACATCCTATTCAATCCAAGCTTCATATGTTTTAAACAACCTATGATCTAAATTTTGACATGAGTCTAGCACAAAAAGAATGATTGATCAACCTTAACCTACTAGATGAAAATTGATTATTGGTCCTATCCTTAAATGAAGTGCACAAAGCATTCAGTAAAAAATTCCATGACCTAAGAATAAGAAAAGTTAAATTTCAACTTGGAGATAGGGTCCTCTATTGGAACCCCACACATGTTCCACAACAAACAAAACTTTAAAAATTGTGGAAGGGGCCTTATATAATTAACAAAACTTTTCTTTCTGGGGCCATGTTGATCTACAAACTTGAAAGCCTAAACAAAAGTTGTTGGTCAACACACAACAAGTCAAACCCTTCCATGAGCCCAAGAAAGTTAGTTGAAGCAACAGCTCATTGGATGGACTATCTCACTTAATCTTTTGGGTCTCCTCCTTTCAACTCAATCATAGGGAAGATGGCCATTTGTGCCAAACATTTACATGGCTCCTTAATTTTTCTATTTTTTTTGTTTCACACTTTGTTTATGTTACACCTTTTTATTTTATACTTTTTCCTATTTTACATCATTTTTTACACCATTATTTGTACATTTGATTTTTCTTGAATATTTTACACTTTCTTATATAATTTCCTTTGTTTTATGTGTGATTTTCTAAAATTTCTACTAATAAAGTGCTTTATGCCAATAGGACACAATGGTGTTGTAGCTATTGTTAATGGTGATTTGTACTTATTATTTTTGATTACTAATGTTTAGTATCTATTTTTAAATTTTGGTACAAATAACTAAGACATGGCTTCTTTTTAATGAAATAGGCAGTAAGTCCATGACAGTCACCCATCCACAAACTCTATGGATTTTCTTGTTTTGGAAGTATGAGATCCCTTTCCATTAAGTAAAACTTTAATGAACTTGTAACCTTGGTAGTTTTTGGACTTGGAAAGGATTCAAGGGTTTGAATAGGATGTGACTTTAAGGGGACTCAATACTCTTTGCACCCTTATACTTAATTGGGTGCATGAGTGTTTTTATATATTTCTTACCATTCTATGTCAACCAATAATAGGAAGTTGAATAAGCCTTTGCATGGTGTGGTTCCCATCTGTAATGACCAAAAATGTCGATGGATAGAACACCAAGGTCGACAGGTGCATAGCCTAACGCTGAATCAATGTGAGAGCCTTCTGGAGGTGAAGATGGGATGCCTTGGACAATCTTGTCAATCAAATGGGAACTTTACCAAATGGAATCGATGTGTAGCATGGTTAGTTGTGATACTAATGCAAAATAGTGCTAACTGTTCACAATGTTAATGATGTTGATAGTGTCAATGGTGTTGATGATGTCAACAATGTTGAGCGTAGTCACGGGTGCCCAAAGGGAGCAAGCGTAGTCACGAGTGCCCAAAGGGAACAAGCATAGTCAAGGGCTTCAGTGAAAATGAGGGTGCTGACATGCAAAGACTATCACATAAGTGTAGTTGTAATGTGACTAAGCATTAAAAATAGAAAAAATGCAAAGAAAGTGTGAAAAATTCAAGAGAGAAAAATGGAACACCACCCTAAATGGGGTTGAGTGTAGTTAATACCAAAAGGGGTTAGAAGGTACATGAGGTACAATAGGCAAAGTGGAGAGCATAGTCACAGTCTCAAAGGTATCTGGTCATGAAAACTGATGCTCGCTAGGGTGTTTGTGTCTACTAGGTTGGCTGCCATGGTGTTTTGCTAGGTGTAGTGGGGCTACAATCATCTACAACTTCACCAAATGCTAATCCAAAAATTTGTCAACCCTTGATTTGTCAAAATGCCAATAACCCCAAAAAAATTAAGGGCATAGGATATTTATAGGATTAGGATTAGCACAAAATGCAACATGGTGACCACATAACAAAGGAAACGATTAGGACTATGTTATCACCCAATTACACTTTTCACTAAGGCTGACAGTGTTGTGCTTTGTTGTGTTTTATTGGACTCTGTGAGGTTGAAAACTATGACTATGCTACTAAATGCATGTATATGCACTAAGAGGATCACAATGTACTTGAAAAAAATGTAACTTTGGAGACTACACTCTAGGACTATGCTCTCCACTATCATGTGTGGGGTCAAGCATAGTTACAATTTTGGGCAAAAAAGGGGTATAAAAAAGATGAATTTTTCTAACTATGCTTGTTGGAGATGAGTTGGAACTAAGTTGAGTGCTAGTGCTACATTGTATAGGCATTTAGAGGTTGTTCTAGCTTACTACGCTCTAAACTGGGGGAGAGCGTAGTCCCACACTTAGAAAAATATTGTAAAAAATGGCTCTATGCTAACTACGCTCTCCATGGAAGGCTAACTATACTCCTAACTAGGGGTAAGTGTAGCCTAAACACATGTCAAAACTTGCAAAAACTATCTTGTAGTTCGCTATGCTTGACTACACTCTAGGTTGGTGGAGAGCATAGTCTCAACACTCAGAAAAAATCTACAAAAAACTAGGCCTTCATGTTGACTATGCTTGACTACGCTTTGTGGAAATGGAGAGCATAGTCTCAGCACTTAGAAAATTTTGTAGCAACTAGCTTGACACTTATAAAAATTTGCAAAATTGGCCTTTGTGTTGACTACACTCTGCATGAGGATGACTATGCTCTAGGGAAATGGAGAGCGTAGTCTCAACAGTTAGAAAAATTTTCCAAAAGTGGCCTCATGTTGACACTTAGAAAAATTTGTAGTTGAGGTGGTATAGTTCAAATTTTGTGATGTTTCATTGGTCTCTTTTTGTTCACATTTGGAGGAGTGGCCCAAGAGACATCGACAAAGAATGGCAAAACACCACAGCAAGCTTGGCATCAACATCACTCTTCAATAGCTAATTGGATGTTGTTGCATCATGCTCAAGAGTGCTATGGATAGTGGTATGTTAGAAGTAAAAGGTGTAGGTAATATGTTGGGGATAAGAGGGGAGATGAGGTGTAAACAAGGTATCATGATGTAGGATGCAGAGTTAGCATAGCTAATGGTGACCATGGCACTAAGGTGGCTTGCCTTTAAAAATGTTCTCATCGAAGTGCTCATGAGAAAGTCAATGTGGATTCAAGGCTAGACCAATTATGAAATTACTTTACTATTGCTGCTAGGCTACTTGGAGACATGCTTTTCTCCCTTTTCTCTTTTTTTTTCTTTTTTGTTTTTTGTCTGTAGGGAAAACTTGCTTTGGATTCTACACATTGCTAAATGCTAACTGTAGGGTGCTTTCTATCAAGTGGATTGCATGCCACTGGATGGAGTTTGCTTTGTTGTTTGTGAAACTACATCGCATCTATAGGATAGGTGTTTCCTCCCTAGGCTGACTTATGTTACATCCACTTGGGCTTTGACTAGCCAACAAAGGCTCCCCATGGGACAACTTATGTTATGTCTACCTTGGGTTCTATAGTTTGACTTGAGGAGAGTACCATATAGTCATAGCATGTATGCATCAGAGGGGTTTGCTAGCTTTTATATGTAAGGAATGAAAAGGGTATCAAGACATAGGGATGGATGTAGGTAGGCTATAATGGGGTAGTAGGGATGTGCACTCTTGAGTGGCTTAGCTAGTCTAATCATACACATTAGAGTAATGTGATGACTTGCCGCTATGATGAGATGTGTCTTTGCACAACTACCCAAGGCTTCATCCTACAAACACAACTTTGAGAAGATAAGAAAAGATAATACAAAATTAAAATGGTGTAGGTATTCAAAGGATGCGCTAGTTGTAGGTGTTCAAAAAAGCTAGTAAAATGGAAAGGCATGATGATGCTACAAGTGCTCTAATGGCCAAACTAGTTGCAAGTGCTTGAAAAGCCAATAAAATGCCGATGGGTGATGATGTTGCAAGTGCTTCAAAGGCCACATTGGTTGCAAGTGCTTCATTCTAGGACTATAGTATCCCCACCCACATGGTGTATAAAAGAGTGGGGGTGAGGGGGAAGGGGAGGAGTTAGAGTTATACTCGCTCACTTGCTTGCAAAATTATGCATGGTTGACCATGAACCCAATTCAAGGTCTTCATAGACCATGTAGCCCTACTAGTTTAAGGTCCTAGCAGACCATGGTGTGCTAGTTTAGAGTCCCAGTGGACTGCTGTGTGCCATTTTAGTGTCGTAGCAAATGAATGTTATGCTAGTTTAGCATCATAGTGGACATGTGTTATGCTAGTTTAGCATCATAGTGGATATGCTATGTCAGTTTAGCATCATAGTGGATGAGTTGTTATGCCAATTTAGCATCATGGTAGATGAGTTGTTGTGCTAGTTTAACATCATAGCAGACGAATGTTGTGCTAGTTTAATTTCATAGTAGATAAGCTACACTAGTTTAACATCATAGTGAACAAGTGCCTACCATGTTGAATTGATGTGTGGTGCTGCATGTTAGGTGTAATACAACTTCTTGCAAATTTTAGTAGAAAAACATCAAGTAGCACTTGTTTTAATGAGGCAAATATACATAAATGAAGATAAAGTAATGTGATGAAATTTTCCTAAGTATGCATGCAAGCTATTAAGGAAGGTAAGCATGCTTGTGTTGGTTTTAGGCCTCAGTAGGTCATGTGCATGTTAGTTTTAGGTCTTAGCAGATCTTGGATGCATCAGTCATGTCATTCCAAGGAGGGCTAGCCATGTTCAAAGAGTGAAATTGGCTCAGTCATTCATAGGGTGATGAAAAATTGAAATTTTTGGCTAAGTATGGATGACTACACTCTCACTCAACTATGCGCTCACCCAACTACACTCTCCACATTTTAGAGCACAGTTGAGGTGGTTCCAAAGCTAGAAAAATTTTACTAAATTTCTTAAAACTATGCATGATGCTAAACCTATGAAATGTAATACTAAGCTTATGAAAATGTGCTATAACCCAGTGAGTACTAGGCACGTCAAATGGATTGGTTGATGTCCTATACTCACTGTAGTGACCAAAAACATTGATGGCTAGAACATCGAGGGGTTCATGGATGCACATCTTGACTTCACATCTGTGTGAGGGCTTGTTGTAGGTGGAGATGGGGTGCCTTGGATGGTCTTGTTGATCGAACAAGGACTTATAGGATGCAAATGGGGTGCAGCGTAGTTAGCTATGATGCCAATGAAAAATGATGCTAAACATTGAGTAGAGTTTGTGGTGTCAGTGGTGTCAATGGGGGTGAACATAGTCAAAGGTTTCAACAAGAAACGAAGGTGTCAATGTGCTAAGACCATTTCCTAGGTGTGGTTATGTGTTAAAATAGCATAAAATGCAAGTAAAAATGTTGAAAATGTGAAAGGAGAAAGAGAGAGAAATAGAACACCACCCTAAATGGGGTTGAACACAGTAAAATCCAGAAGGGATGAGAAGGTACATGATGTACAACAAGCATAGTGGATAGCATAGTCATAGTCTTGGGGATGTCTGGACATGAAGACTAATGTTTTTCTCTAGTGCCTGTGCCTACTAAGTTGGCCTCCATGGTGTACAGTGGACTGTGGTATCCTACAATGTCTTGTGGTGAGGTACAATGGTATGCAACTTTTTCCTTTCTCCAACTCACTAGTGTTCCTTTGATTTTTTGCAAATTGTAAACTTGCTAACATATTGAGTTCTCAAATTTTCCAGCCCCAAAAACATAGAGGGCTAGGGTATTTATAGGGCTAGGTTTGGCATGAAATGCAGATAGGTTACCACATGGCAATGGGACAATTAGAACTACATTGTCATCCAACTACGCTCTCCACTAAAGCTAGCAGTGTTGTGCTCTACTCTATTCTGCTAGACTCTACAAGATTGTGATTATGCTGCTAACTACATGTTTGTGTGCTGAGAAGACCATAATGTACTTAAAAAAATGCAAATTTGGAGACTATGCTCCAAAACTACGCTCTCCACTATTTTATGTGGGGTCAAGCATAGTTATAATTTTTAGGATAGAAGGGATACAGAAAAGATGCATTTTGCTAACTACACTTGCTAGAGGTGAGTTGGGCTGAGCTGAATGTTGGTGTTGTGTTATGGAGGACTTTGGAGGCTATTCTAGCTAACTACACTCTAGACTGAGGGAGAGTGTAGTCTAACACTTAGAAAAATTTTGCAAAATATGACCATTTGCTGACTATGCTCTCCATGGGAGGTTGACTAGGCTACCAACTAGGGTCAAGCATAGTCTCAGCACTTAGAGAAAACTTGCAGAAACTAGCAAAAATTGGCTCTCAGTTGACTACACTTAACTATGCTCTAGAGCAGTGAAGAGTGTAGTCTCAACACTTAGGAAAAATTTGCAAAAATGGTGCCTTCATGCTGACAACTCTTGACTATGCTTTGGAGTAGCAGAGAGTGTAGTCTCAGCACTTAGAAAATTTTGCAGTAGCTAGCTTAACACTTAGAAAAATTTGCAAACTAGCCTTTATGTTAACTACACTTTCTACTGAGCTAACTATGCTCTAGGGCAGTAGAGAGCATAGTTGTAGCACTTAGAAAAATTTGTAGAAAGTGGCCTTGTGTTGACACTTAGAAAAATTTTTCATTGAGACACCATGGCCCAAAATTTGTGCAATTTCATTGGCCCCTCTTTATTGACATCTGGAGGAGTGGCCTTAGAGACATCGACAAAGAATGACAAAACACTATAGCAGGCTTGGCATCAACATCATTCTTCAATACCTGATCAGATGTCGTTGCACCGTGCTTAAGAGTGCTATGGGTAGTGGGATGCTAAGAGCCATAAGTGTAGGTAATGTGCTAGGGATGAAGGGGGAGATGAAATGAAAACATGGTGTCATGATGTGGAATGTGGAGTTAGCATGGCTAATGGTGGACTATGGCACCAAGGTGGATTACCTATAAAAATGTTAACCTCTCATTAGAGTGCTCATGAGAGAGTTAATGTGGATTTAGGGCCTAACTAGTTACAAAATTGTAGCACTACTAATTTTCTTGGGGACTTACTTTTCCCCCTTTGCTCCTTTTTTTTCTTTGCTTTTTTGCTATAGAGCAAACTTACTTTGTGTTCTACACATTGCTAAATGCTAACTATGGGATGCTTTCAATCAAGTGGACTATGTGCCACTAGATGGGCTTTGTTTTGATGCTTGCAAAACTACATTGCATTTATAGGATAGCTATTCCCTCTTTGGGATGACTTGTGTTACATTCACCTGGGCTTTGACCAACCAATAGAGGCTCCCCATGAAACAACTTATGTTATGTCCACCTTGGATTCTATGGTTTGGCTTATAGAGGGTGTCATGTAGTTATAGCATGTATACATCAAAGAGGTTTGCAATCTTGAATATGCAAGGAAATGCAAGGGTATCGGGGTGTAGGGATGGAAGTAGGTAGGCTATAGTAGGATAATAGGGATGTGCACTCTTGAGAAGCTTAGCTAGTCAAATCATGCACATCAAAGTTATGTGGTGACTTGTAGCTATGATGAGATTTGCCTTTGCATGACTACCTTAGGGCTTCTTCCTACAAACACAACTCCGCGAAGACAAGAAAATCACAAAACATGAAATGCAGATAAAGTGCTAGTGCTAGGGTGAAGATACTACAAGTGCTCCAAAGGCTACGCCAATTGTAGGTGTTCAAAAAGCCAATGAAATGCTAGGGGGCGATGATGCTACAAGTGCTCCAAAGGCTAAACTAATGGCAAGAGCTCAAAAAATTAGCAAAATGGTAAGGGGCCATGATGTCACAAGTGCTCCAAAGGTTGAACCAATGGCAAGAGCTTAAAAAATCAACAAAATGGTAGGGGGCCATGATGCTACAAATGCTCCAAAGGCCAAACCAATGGCAAGAGCTCAAAAAACTAGAAAATGGTAGGGGGCCATGATGCTACAAGTGCTCCCAAGGCTGAACTAATGTCAAGAGCTTGAAAAACTAGCAAAATGCCTAGGGCCCATGATGCTACAAGTTCTTCCAAGGTTATGCTAGTTGTAGGTGCTCTGTTCTAAGATTACAGGATCCCCACTCATGTGGTGTAAAAAAGTGGGGGGTGGGAAGGGGGGAGTTAAAATTATTCTTGCTCGCTTGCTTATAGAACCATGCATGGCTAATTGCAAACCCAATTTAAGGTCTTAGTAAACCATGGTGTGCTAGTTTATAATCTTAGTGGACTATTGTGTGCTAGTTTAACATCATGGTAGATGAATGTTGTGCTAGTTTAACATCATAGAATATGACCTATTGTGTTAGTTTAACATTGTGACCCAAGGATGAGCTATGCTAGTTTAACATCACAACGAATGAGTTGTTGTACCAATTTAACGTCATGACCCAAGGACAAGCTGTGCTAGTTTAACATCATATCAAACAAGTAGTGTGTATGTGCTAGTTTAATGTCATAGCAAACATGCTATACCAATTTAACATCATAGTGAATGGATGCTCTGCTAGTTTAGTGTCGTAGCAAACGAATGCTTACCGTGTTGAATTGATATGCAACATTGCATGCCAAGCATAGTATGACTTTCTACAAAATGGACCAGAAAAAGTTTAAGTAGCACCTATTTTAACAAAGTTACTATGCATAAATAAAGAGAAAGTAATGCAATAAAATTTTCCTAAGTATGCATGTGAGCTATTAAAGAAGGTAAGCATGTTTGTGTTGATTTTAGGCCTTGGCAAGCTATGCATGCCAGTTTTATGTCCTGGCAGATTGCAAATGCAAGTTTTAGGTCTTAGTGAACCATAGATGCATCAGTCATGCCATTCTAGGGAAGGTTGGTCATTCTTAGAAAGTGAAATTGGCTTAAGCATTTACTAGGTAACGAAAAGTCAAAAATTCTGGCAAAGTATGGGTGACTACGCTCTCACCCAAAAGCTAAAAATTTTGCCTAAGTGTGAAGTGTAGTCCTGGGTTAGTGGGTTATTACATGATTCGAAGAGGATATATAGGTGCATTTTCACCATGGGTAAGTTATCATTTACTTGTTTTCAAACATGATGTCCAAAGCGTAGTCTTGTCATTTTTGTTTTACATTGCTAGTGAAGAGCGTAGTTGGAACAATGATGCACCAGAGTGGATGCCTCCACCCAAGACTGGTGAACATGGATGAGGGGGAACAAGCACTAGGCTACCTACCACAAGTGCATGTGGAGCAAGGGAGGCCATCAACATCAGCTAGGTACCCCAACTATGCTCTCCCCTTTGCACATCTTTCATTTCATTTTTGGCCAATCTGGGGATTTGGGAACATAGTTTGGTATCCTACCATGGTAGTTGCCACCATCTCCATGTGCCATTTTGACTATCATAACTATGGTTGTGGGGATGGTTTTCGTTGTCACTTTTTGTGGGAATCTAGGTGCTTTCCTAGGCATGGGTGGTGGGGAGGCCGTAAGTTACTTATCTTAGCATGATGGTTGAGGATTGGCTACCATTGTGCAATGTAGCACAGTCCCAAGGGCTACACATGGGGTTACAAGGCTGAAGGATTTTAGGTGTTTCAGTAGCAAGAGGGGTTTTGCAGATGTGCAGGTTGGGGTTTGGCGGTGTAGCCCTAAGGGGGTTTTGGTAGTGGCCAGGGATGGCTAGCCACAAGGTAGGGGACATGGCATAGGGATTTGCTTTGTATTTCTATGTTTTTTGGAAGAAAAAAACATTTTATGGTGTAGGCAAGGGTGAAGTAGGGGTTTTGGAAAATCTTTTCTTTTTTTTTTGAATTTCTTGAATTTTTCTATTTTGTGATGGGTAGAGGCTACGTGTGTTGCTAGGATTGTGGGGTTACTACATTCCATGGCGCTACCACAAGGGTTGCTAGGGAAATTGCACCCCATGGTGCATCTGCTTGAGGCAGCAAGTGTGCTTAGTGCTACGACATGTTTTCTTTTTTATTTTTTGAAAATTTTTAAGTTTTTATGGGCTATTTTGTAATGTGGCTATAGGGGCTACAACCATGGTCGATGCTCAATGGCATGGTTGTAGGGACTGTGGTTGTGTTTAGAACCTAGCATGTGCTTCTTCCCATCTTTTCACTTTCTACCCTCCCCACTTCCACCACACCCCCACCCCCCCCAAACCCAATTTTTTTTTCTTTTAAGGGAAGTGACAATGAAAAAGAGGGCAAGGTTGGGCACTATCTGCAATAGCACAATGGTGCAGCAATGTGTGGAAACTATGCTCTCCACTGCCACGAGGGTTGAGATGGTAGTTTCCACCAATGTTAGTCAAAATTCTAGACTCTCGAGACTATGCTCTCTACTAAGGTATAGAGTTAGAAAAAAATCTTAAAAATTTTGGACTATGCTCTCCACTACGGTAGTTCAGAGTTAGAAAAATTTTGCAAATTTTTAGACTACGCTCTCCATTGAGGCAATCCAAAGTTACAAAAATTTTGAAAAACTTTTGTAAAGTATGCATAATGCTAAACTTGTGAAATGTAATGATGCTAAACCTACAAAATGTAATGATGCTAAACTTGTAAAAACATGTTGTACCCCAGTGAGTAGCAGGTGCATCAAAATGAGTTAGTTGACATCCTATACCTGTGGGGCCTAGAGGGAATTGCAAAAAATTAAGAATTTTTGTTAATCCATGTTGCATCATGTTATTTTTGCTAGTTTTTTCTAACTTATTTTAATAATTTCATGCCAAATTTTGCATCTACATGTGTATACTAATGCTTTGCTTATCGCTTGGTGTTGCTGAAGCCTGTCTTAATCATCATGGAGCTTGTGGGAATTCTATGCTACACGAGTGAACCTGTACCCAACATGCCTTTGCTAGATATGTGGGTGGGTCAATAGGTAGTGTGGTTCCGACCAAGGGCTCATGAGTTCCTAGAGTACCTATTGCAGCAGTTTAATATAATCAAAGATGTTGCTACTTGGCGGTGGAGGCTACTAGCACCATCATAGAGATGTTGCTACTTGGCAGTGAAGGCTACTAGCACCATCATAGAGATGTTGCTACTTGGCGCTAACCGAGTCATCTTGAGGTTCATGTCAGATGAGCCTACTACTAGCAATGATGGAGTAGGTGGTTTGAGTAGAGGTCATAGGAGTGCTCAGCACCTGTCCAAGATATGCCACATGATAGGGTTTGGTTGCTACAATAAGAGCAACACCCTTTTCATTACACCGCAAGTGCACACCCTATTCTAGAACTCACTTGGAACTATCTACTATGCTAAAGGGTAAGTGCTTTTGTGGATTTCATAGTGTTTTTTTGCTACTAGCTCATGTCACATTGCTAACAACTTATGATTAATGCCAAGTTTGAGTTGACAAGGAGGGCCTACATGATGAGGTGGAAGCTCTAGCCTTGACTTACACTGCCTTGGAGGTGTTCTCTTCTAGCCCAAATGCTCAGGCAGCTATGATTGAGCAGGTGGGATTCAACCTGGAGACCTATCCTACCTGATACTCGAGGGCATATGAGCAGTGTAGGATCCATGGTTGATTAGATGAGGAGTGGAACACCAGTGAGCTTAACACCAAGGAGATGCTTGCAGCATCACCCCTATCTTGCACCCCATTTTTGCCACATATGCATCTAAAATTTGGTTCATGTAGTTCCTCATGTATTCCTATTAGTTTTCCTTTGCATGATACTAATGTTGTTTTTCCTTTGTCATAGTGGTGGCTACCTTAGATGAGGTGACAGTAATCACCATAGGCCATACAAAGGCCACCTTCATCATGAAGTATGAAGATGTGGAGGGCATGCAACACTGGCTACGCCATAAGGCCTCAAATGCATTGACTGCTAGGCTCATGCATATAGGGTTGATGGACCTATTTATGGCCCTTAGCTCAAGTATCCCAATGGTCAAAATGGTCACTATCATCAACTCCTTTAGTAGCAATGTTCGAAAGTTTGTCACCCGAGTGTGTAGTGTGACGGTAGTGCTTGACCACAATGAGGCCTTCTTTGCTGACCTCTTTGGCCTCCCACTAATGGCCCAATGATAATCAATAAGGCCAGCAAGGAGATGAATCATAAAGGGGAGATCGAGGACTAGTTAGGGCCACCCAATCTCATAAGGGCATACCAATTAAGGTTGTTCTTGTGCCTAAGGTGTGGAAGCTCTACCCTCTTTTTTGTGCTAGTGCCTTTTCAAAGTTGCTCTCCCAAGGAAAGATCCTTAGGGTGGAGTAGGCACGGGTGATGAAGAAGGTGCTACAAGAGGGGACAAGGTTCAACTAGGCTACCTATATAGCTACTACCTTACACGCAAAGATCTCCAGGCTGTATTTTAACCTCTAGGTGAGGTACCATGTCCACTTTGTGTTCTTTGCAGGATACCGGTGAAAGTTCATGGAGCTC
Source organism: Gnetum montanum (assembly GCA_015680685.1). Taxonomy (NCBI): domain Eukaryota; kingdom Viridiplantae; phylum Streptophyta; class Gnetopsida; order Gnetales; family Gnetaceae; genus Gnetum; species Gnetum montanum. The sequence goes on along the minus strand of MNCI01030296.1, from coordinate 622,273 downwards.
TTGGTTGTGCATGATGGTAGATGATGGGTTGTGCAAGATCATGAGTAGCTCATTAAGCCATGGATTAAGCACATGTTCATGATCACTCATGCGTAGGACCCCCCAGAAGGGATCAATGAGTCATTATCTATGATGATTAGGGGTCTCATGGGGTAGTCACATCACTCATGTGATAGTGCAAGCAAGGGACCCCTAGTTGGCACCAAGGGCATGCATAAGGCAAATCACTATATTGTAGAGATAGTGGAACTATCTAAGGCCAAAATTAAGAGGTCATGTCCTACGATGAAGGTTTCCCCTAAGGCTAGAAGGCCAAATAGTAAGAAGATCCAGATTAGGCTTCAAGGCTTATGTACAGAGGTTGTAGGTTAGTATTTGTAACTTGTTAGATACATATATTGTATTAATGTATGCTTTTATTTTTATGTTTTTTTTCTTATGTGTTCTAACATTCTATGTATGGACATGTATTAACTATAGAGATAGAGAGGGCTACCAAAGTAGTGACTAAAGCAGTAGTAGAAGAAGGAGCTCCTCAAGCTAAGGAGGGAGAGGCTCATGGGGATGAGTAACCTGAGATAGTAGAGACCCTCCAACAATTGTAGGAGGAGGGGTTACTCCACCTTGATGGGGGTGATTTTAATAGCTTGTTTGATGGTGTGCAACTAGGTGACCCCCCTACACTCACATCTAAGGGCTTGCTAGGTAACTATCATGGATTGCCATCTATTATTGCTTGTTTGCTATAGCATCTTTACCTATTCAGTTATATGCTAACTACATCATTGTGTTACAACATCAGATGTCCTTGCTAGTGGTCCCATGTCTACCTAGCACATGGAGCCATGGATAAACATGCTTAATAAATTCACCTTCAAGGAGGGCATTGTTGAGAACATGATGGACTGCTTGTAGCATGCATATCTCGAGCTCGGTATATGCAATATTTTTTTGCTATGTTGCTCTAATGCTTACATGCTTAGTTATTGGCTAAGATTCATTACTTGTTGCATGCTTACATTTCCTAAGCTTTCATGGGATTAGAGCAAGATGGCCAAGGTAAATGCTCTCTATGCACTCCCTCCTAAAGTCGATCAAGTGTCTCATCTCATGTACAAGACATCAAGTAAGTTTTTGCTTTCCTGTGTGAAAGTGTTGTGGGTCTGCAGGTGCTCGAATGAGCACTTGTGGAAATGCATGCACAACCTACAGGAGAGGGTGGGCAACCAAGCTATGAAGATCAATGATCTTTAATCAAAATACGATTTCTTGGCAGCCAAAGCATAGGGAGACAATACTTGGAGCATATCTAAGATAAAATATGATCAATACTAGATAGCACTCAAAGGAAAAAAAGAGGCCACATGGGAGCTGATTAAGCAACAACTACATATGGACTTGCTTGCCTAGAAGAATCAAGATTGGAAAAATTATAGCACAAAGGTGTCCTAGTGGAGGCAAACTTAGAAGAACCACAAGCACCAATATAAACATGAATAGGATGCATACCTGCGATGGTATAAAAAGGAGTCTAATGAATGCTGCAGCCTCGAGATGTTTCTTGAGGCAATCGATGGAAGGTAGGCATATGAGTTGTTCATGTAGCATACAGTGGTGAGTGGCTCTCCTGAGAGGGAGATTATCACCCCTTTGGGAGAGGCTTCTTCTGCTACCTTTTCAATGAAGCTACTTGCATGGACTTCTGTGGACAAAGGCAAGACCCTTACAGGGATTGACTTTTGCTAGGAGGATAGGACACAACTTTTTGAGGCCAAGATCCTTCAACACTTGGAGGTTCGCCTTGAAAAATTTTCCTCTAGAGAACATCAACGTGGGATCCTCTCAAGTTAGGTTTTTTTCTTATGTTTTTTTATGTTTTGAGTTTGCTTGTATCATGCAGGTTTGCTTGCTATCAATGCCTATTTTTTGTGGTTATTGCGATAGGTACTAGGAGATGCTATGGGCCCCAATGATGCAATGGAGGGTGAAGAACCTCCACCCCCACCTAGAGCAACTAGTTAAGCATGTCTAAATGTATCCCCATTGTTGGGAATTTTTGCTATTTTTGCTGTATTTTTGCCACGTGATGTTGCTCATGTTATGTACTACTATTTATAGGTAATGAATGTATTTTCCATATGTAATGTGTAATGTGTTTTTTATGTCTTTTTGGTGTTTTATGTTTTATTTGCTCTGTGTTTACTATGCTTATAATGTGATTAATTAATGTGCTAACTTAGTATTATGTGATGATAGTGTAACTAGGTCATTGCAAGCCCCATGCTAATTTAAGGCCATAGAAGGAGGGCCAATGATAGTTTAGGGCCATTTTAGGCCACATTTATTGCTAGTTTTAGGCCATTTCAGGCCACCGTAAGGGAATTTGCAAATGGTAGTTTAATGTCATTTCAAGCTATGAGCTACCAATTTAGGGCCATGACGGGCTATGTATACTGCTAGTTTAAGGCCATTTTAGGCCATGTGTTGCTAGTTTATGGCCATGGCAGGTCATCTGTTGCTACCTCTTATTTTTGTAATTTTAGCTTTATGATTTTTATGCATTTTGATGTTTTTATGCATGAAGGTAAATGTACTAAAGCAACAATAACAAAAATGTAAACTAAGCTATCAAATGCATAGACAATGCAGATGGTAAACTAAGTGATTAAGCTAAATGCAAATAATATGTTTCATTAATAATGTCATGTAAATGGAAAGCAAGATGTAGGGTGTAAGGATAGCAAGTAGGTTCTTAACGTGCTTTTGGACTAACAAGATACCTTAGTCATGGAGTTGCTTCCTAACTTGGTGTAGATTAGGGGGCATGTAGGGCTGAGAAGGCACTATTCTATAGTCTCCCTATCCTTTGCTTGCTACATTGAAGGGAAATTCTATCCATAGGTCATCCTCCAATAAGCTATCAGCTTTTTCTATCCTTTCAGATGGGTCTGCCTCACATGCTTCATTCTCATCCTTTGCTGCAAATGCATTGTCAAGAAATTCTACCTCTAACCCTTGCTCTATGTTTATGTTGTTAATGGCCAAAGGGGCTACATTATAGCGATAAATGATAACTTCACCACCTTCGTATTGAAGGTGGATTTCCTGATGGATCAGGGAGGAGATGACCTATCATTGCATCAGCCAAGGCCTATCTAATATCAAGTTGAATCTTTGCATCTCCTCTATAATGATGAATTCAGCAATTGTAGGGAAATGCTCACCTACCACGAAGGCTATCATTACAGTGCCCCTGACAATGATGGATGACCCATTGAAGGATTTTAGGCACATGATTTTTGTTGGTTTAATTTGGTCCATGAGGCCTAGCTTGTCAACGATGGTGTATGGAATGACATTCGTTGCTGGCCCATCATTAACATGCATCCTTCAAATCTTACATTGCTCGACATGTATAGTCATGAACACTGGGGCTATTATGACCTCACCCTTTTCAAGGTTGATGTGAATTACCTCATCACGAAATGCAAGGGGTGTTGAGCTCAATTCTTATAGTGTAAGAGGTAACATCATAGTGTGGATGGAATGCTCATCTACTGGGATGTCCTCTATGATAGGAATGGAGGGTAACATATGTACTAGCGCTTTGTTGTGGCTAGATGAATTCATAATCAATTCATAAAGACTCAACATTGTATTCTTTTGCTTTAGCACTTGCTTCACTTAGGCTAATGCGTCTGCTAAGTCCTTGTCATTGGTTATGCTTTTTCTAGCTTTGACTTCTTTCATACACCCTAAGAGAAAAATATCCTATGAAGGCAACTTGGGCTTCATTTTCTTGGCCTGTGCAGGGGCCCCAGTTCTTAGTTTTGAGTTGCTAGTTGTGGCCTCCTCAATTGTCTTGGCCATGGAGACTATAAATAGGAGGACCAGCCTCGGTGGACTGAGCACTCTTTGCTCCTAATGTTGCTTGATCATCCTATTTGCAAGATGCTCATTGGGCCTCCTTGGTTGCCACCTAGATGGTCCATTAGCATTTCTAGAAGGATTGGCCCTTGCACGTGAAGAAGGGACTGATGCATTGCCCACTATTAGACTCTGGGTAGGTGAGGAGTCAGCATGTTGTGGCATGCTGGCCACGAAGGATGGCTGGGTGGTTATTGATGCAACATGAGGCAAGACCCTAACCACAAAGGGTGTCATAGGTGCGTGTCCTTGGCATGCATTTGGAGTGCTTTTGTCTGGGCGTGAATAGTACTCATGTTGATGAATAGTGCTGATGAATAGTATTCATGTTGATGAATAGTGGTCATGCTGGTGAATAGTGGTCATGCTGGACACTCACACTACAGCGTGACCACTATTCATCAGCATGAACACTATTCATCAACGTGAATACTATTCATCAGCACTATTCATCAGCGTGAGTACTATTCATGCCTAGACAAAAGCACTCCAAACACACGCCAAGGACACGCTAGGACCAAATCAACTCATGCTAGGAGCCCTAGTGAAGTAGAGAGGCCTCAAACAGCCATAAAACCACTCAAATCAACATCTTGTAGTAGCCGATTCAGGGACCGAGAAGTTTCAAGCAGGCCAGAGTCAATTTCTCTTATAGTACATTGTAAATTTTCATTTGTGAGCTTGTCAGGCCCTCACAGTCTAAATTATACGTATTTCCATGGGCTTGAGTGACCCTCACATTATAAGATATCGTGAACTTGGTCAAAAACGTAGCTTGCCCACACACGTCCAACTCACACACATTTGTCCATTGGACACATGTCGCTAGATCCATTTTCCTCTCATCTCCTAGCCATTGATTCCATTCATGAATTTCATGCCAAGCCCAGCCTAATCCTATAAATACCCTGTCAATTCACATAAATGGGGTTGGCAATTTTTGAGTTAAACAGCTTAGGAAACTCAGACCAGCAATCCTTGGGTGCTCGGCACATTCTGACTCCTAGCATCCAAGCACATCATCACATCACGTCGCCCCAGGGTTTGGTGCTTAACCTACCATCCACATGTGCAGCTATGCTTTGACCGGTGCACATATTTTTTCTAAACAATACAATACAATTCGCTTTGCCTACCATTATTCTGTTTGCTTTGTTTTACATTCAGTTTACGTTTTGTTTACGTTTTGTTTATGATACCTACATATGTTTTTGTTTACAGTTCATGCGCACTACTTACATTTAAAGCTTTAGTTACGATAACCCTAGCGCAAGCTATAGTTTACGCTTGGGGAAGTCCTTGGTTGATTTGCATGCAGACCATCCAAGGCACTCTACCTTCGTTTACTTTTCTAGCTTGTCCTCAAGGCGAAGGTAGGGTTAGCTGTGTCTTCCCAATGATCTTTCGGTGTTTGCTTTACTTCTAGCCTTACACTGATGATTTAGGTCAGTATAGTAAATTGGCACTAAAGGAGGGCAATATGATTACAAAATTTTGATTTTTAGAGGGGCAAGAATGGCCGTATGACTCTAAATTTTTGATTTTGAAGGGGGCAGCATGATTTGACTCTTGGAATTTTAGTCCTTGGGTAGCATGGTTTTGCAAATTTTTGAGTTTTTTCTAGGGCAGCGTGACTTGCAAATCTTGGGGTTTTCTCCTAGATAGCGTGACCTACAAATTTTCGAACCTAGGGAACTTAGTGTGACTGTACATTTTGAATTTTTTAAGGGGCCTTAGCATGACTTGCAATTTTGAATTCTTTTGGGGAATTCAGTGTGACTGCAATTTTTTGGGTCTTAGAAGGAACTCAGCGTGACTTGCAATTTTTGGGTTTTAATCCTTGAGCAGCGTGACTTATGAAAATTTTGGCCTCAATCCCTAGGCAAATGATCAATGTGACTTTGTTGGTGGAAGTTTTGGATAGTAAGGTTATGTGAGGATACACAAGTACAACAGTGAATTTTGCGTTATGTATTGCTCCGTTAATGCATTGATCTGCCTATTACAAACAAAATCTAGAGATTTCGTCAACAAAAGTACTTAGAGCTATTTTCAGTGGGAATGCCTAGCGTGACCTATTAGTGGTTTGCTAGCAGGATCTAGTGTGACTTGTTTGCAGGCCTAGCATGACATGTTTGTTGGGAAATGGTTGCAGGGAAGTGGTTTGCAAGGAAGGCTTGACTTGGTGCATGACTTGGTAGTGGAAGCCTCAGCGTGACTTGGTCAGCATGACTTGGTCCCAGGGCCCAACATGACTTGGTCCCAAGGCCCAACATGACTTGGTCCCAAGGCCCAGCATGACTCATTTGGATAAGGCCTATTCCCTTTGCTATTTCTCTATTGGCCACTATATGATTGCTAAGTTCTGGATAGCGATTGTAAGCACCTAGCATGAGTGTTGAGGGAGAACTGTGTGACTTTGTTGGAATATCCTTCTAGTGTGTGTTGCCTTTGAGAGGTTGTGGTGTGAGTGTCAAGTCTTCCTCACTTTGAAAAGTAATTTTCAAAGATGTTCAATGATTTCTAAATTTTATATTGTTTAAATTATTTATTTTTTTTCTAGGATTGATGGTTTAAACATTGATTTTCTTTCAAACCAATTTCAATGTACCCCAGTAAGCGTCAGGTCACACTAAATAGATGTTAGTGTCCTTGTCTCATGGGGTGAAGTTAGTGATTCAAAGTATCTGTTTATGTGATTTTTTATTTTATGTGGTTTTTCCCTATGGTTAGCACTTAAATTTTTCACTTACCTATTGTTTTTGGCCATGTGTAGGGGACTCAAATCTTCTCTTCTGGTGGTTGAGCTTGTTGGGGTGCTTACTTGGTTTGGCCCCCTTGGACCAGACACACCCCCCTATGACTTACACATCAGGCCCCATGTAATATGGTTTCATCCCAATGTCAGTTCATTTTTTTCTTTCCTCTTGCAGCATTTTAGTGTGGTCATATGGTCTCATTTAAGTGAATAATTGGCTCATGATATCGTTGAGACAGCGTTGCCCGGGTCCACACAAGGCATGCTTGCCTTTGTCACTGATATTGACAAGGGACTTTTCAAGGTTGCAAGAGGCCCTATTGAAGGTCCTAGATCCAAACATCCCTTGACTCATGTCTAGGAGTTGCCTACGTGTAGTCATTACAATAGTAGCAACACACTCTTCCTAGCTCTTTGTGTGCACACTCTATTCTAGAACCCACTCGGGATAGTATATAGAGTGGACAGGTATGCTCCCTTGTATTTTACTTTGTGTCTCTATTTTAAATTTTATGTCATCACCTAAATGTAAATGTTGTTTCTCGATGTAGGCCCTATTTTTATGAACATGGGATGCGCGATGATGATGGTGGGCTTGCCTTAATGCGCACAGCACTAGAGACATTTATGACGGGCCCTGTTCTTTATGCTGCAGTATTGGACTAGACAAAGATGGTTCTCATTGACTACCATAGGCAATTTTCAAGAGCCTTTGAAATTTGCCAAGCTCAAGGTTGGTTGCATGAGGAATGGTCTCTAAATGGGCCAATCTTTCCTCAAAGATTTGATCCTGTACCTACCCTACATATGCTACTTACTGATGGTAAATGGCCATACCCTAGATTCCATTTTCTCTTCCTTTTAGTTACATTACCATTTGCCATGTTTTTAACCTTTTTCTCTATGTTTTCTCTTTACAACAGCCATCCCTCCCAAATAAATCACTGTTATAACGGGGTGCATTGAGGCCACCCTTTTCATGAAATTTGGGGAGGTGGAGCAATCACAAAAGTGGTTGTGAATGGGAGTTCTGAGTTGATCATCAGTCGTCTTACCAGGGTGGGTCTGATGGACTTGTTTTCAACTTTGACTCCTAGCATCCCAACTACTGAGATGGTCACCATTATTGATTCTTTCAATGATGATGCTTCATATTTTAGCACACGGGTCCGAGGGGTCAAGGTATCTTTCCATTTGACCACTGAATTCATGTCTAACCTTCTCGGTGTGCCCATCGATGGTGCCACTGTAGCCATAGATAAAGGAACCAAGGAGGACAGGGTCATAAAAGAACTGGAGGAATGGTTAGGTGTGTCTCAGGGTTGCAAAGGTTTTGCTATGCAAAATGACACTCGATCAGTGGAGGTGAACTTTCTATATCCTCTCTTCTAGGCAAGGGAATTTCCTAAATCGCTTTCTCAGGGGAGGAATCTTGGGATCGAGTCTGCACGTGTCATACATGCAATCTTAGAGATGGGCCGACGCTACAATTGGGCATAGTTTCTTATAGCTGGTTTTCATGGGGAGATTATCAGGTTACGTTCGAACACTCATGCTAAATCCCATTTCACCTTTGCCTTCTTTGCAGGGTATTTACATAGGTTCACTGAGTTCTTAGTGGTCTACGATGATACCTGCCATGTCTTGAGGGATCGTTCCCAATTGTCCCGTCCATGGGTTTGCCACCTACTTAGCATCACCAGATCCTAGGATCCACCAAAAGAAATTGAGGAATCCGCATCAGTTACCACTGGAGGTGTGGTCACCCATTCCCATCATTCCCATGATAGCTTGGGATTGGAACCACCTAGGCTATGCACATCTATGAAAAGAGCCGAACGTTTAATTTGTGAGACCATTGAAAAGTCCAAAATAAAGATGAAGAGGAAAGAACATGCAAGGGAGCCTGCCCCAGATGTGATACCACTAGTAAAGAAGATTCGTTTTATATTGCTGATGGAAAGTAAGTATTTTATAACATTGTTATTAATTTATTTATTGTGAAATTTTAATGTATATGTTTGTTAAATGTATATGTACCCTATGTCATACTAACATTAGAATGTTGGTGTTATCAGAGGAGAGTCCAGAGAGAGAGAGAGAGACTTTGGCTCCAATGGCTAACCCTGAAGTGATTGTCTCAGGCTAGAGGAAGAAGTGAAGGAAAGAGAAGAAACGAATGAAGAAACTTCTGCCTCACAAGAGGAAGATGCAATAGACATCATGGGGACAAAGCTTGTAGAGGCCATGGATGCACTCAGGCAACCCAGTGATGAAAGTGATGTCCTTGATGGCATCTTCAATGGATCATTGCATCTTGGTGATCTGCCTGAGCCAAATGGCAAAGGGTCTTTTGGTATGTTCCTTTCAGTGCAATCTATGTCCTTGTACCCTTTAATTTTCATGAATTATTCTTAATTATTTTGATTTTTTCTATCATCAGACGTAAATGTTGAGACTTCTGAGGCACACGCATATCAAGTAGAGATATCAAAAATACATATTCCAATTGACATGACCTCTACTGCTCATCCCACATTAATCGACCAGCTAAGACCATGGCCTAAGATGCCTAGCAAGCTAAACTTTGGTAAAGGCATCATTGATGATATTGTTGCTCGCTTACAAGAAGTTCATCCAGAACTAGGTATGTGTATGTCATGCATTGCACTTAGTATCTGGTTTCATTATGTTTCTTTGCATTCATTATTGATTATAGGTGATTCATATGTGTGGTGCTTACACCTGCAGGTGCTAAGCTTTAGTGGGATCCCTTTGAAGCTACTCACATTGATGCTCTCCCTAAATTTCCAAGGAATGTTGAGCAAGTCCCAAGGAATGTGTACAATGTGGTCTCTGGTTGCATCGTACAAAATGCCAAGTCGCTTTGGACTTGAAGGCATTCAGTTGAATACTTATGGGATGAAGTGCATTCATTGCAAGAAGCACTAGCAAAAGAGAGAGAGAAAAATGGGGATCTCCAGTCCCATTATGATTTTGCTACTACGAGACTATTTGGCGATAGCACTTGGCATTCTTCTGAAATCACATGTGCATGCTATTAGATAATTTTGAACAGCGAGGTGCAAGCGACACAAGATTTGGCTAAGCAACAGGCACAGATAGATTTGCTAAACAAGAAGTGTCATGATAGGAAGTCCTTTGTGGCTAAGGTACAGAAGTGGAGCCAAGACCAAAAGGACCACAAGCATCAATACAAGAAATGGTTGAAGGAAGAGTCAGTTGAACATTGCCAAATGAAGATGTTCATTGATGGGTTAGGCTTGCAGTCTGCTTATGACAGGTTCTCCGAGTGCACCGAGGTAGAAGGATCTCCAGAGAGGACCATCGCTACTATCTCCGGGGAGGCTTCTATAGGCATGTTCTCTCTTGAGTGTCCTACCTGGACCTCAGTGGACAAGGATAAAACCTTAGCTGGCATTGATCTTAGCTTGGAGGAGGATTGGGCGAATGTGCCCGAGGTGAAGATTCTACGGCGTTTGGAGGCCAACTTAGGGCCCTCCTCACTTGTGAGTGTTACTGTTTTTCCTAATTTTTGTGTTTATGATTTGCTTCACTACTCTTTGTTTGTTTTGTTTTCTATTTTCTACTATAGGGACATATTAATGATGGAGTTGGCCCTAGTGGAGCAAAGGCAGATGATGAAGAAGATCTCAAGGAGCAACCCTCCCCATGAGTTTATTGTTAATCAGATTTTAACTATTAGATGTCTTTTGATTTTTTGAATGTTTGATGGAAATGTATGGTTGACAAATGTAATAACATAGACCTAGTTATGGCTTAATATGTTGAAATTTTTCTACCATATTGATGTATCATCATTTTTTTTATTTTATATGTTTTCTTTTTCTTTTGTTTCCTTTTTTCACTTTTATCGTGAACATATGCACATAACTAAATGTAAGATTGTGGAAACAAACGTAAATCAACTCTTGCAAAAGAATAAAGCAACAATAAGGCATAATTCGAGACTACAATTTGTATCATTTAAATTTGACATAACGTGGTGAATGTTTGTAAGCTTGCAATTGAATCCTAGTTTAAAGCCATTTGAGGCTATGCACATCAGTTTAAAGTCATGGTGGACTATTGCATTCGTTTGTAAAAGAAAGAAAGATCATCAATTTTATGCCTTAGTGGGCCAAAAGGAATAATGATTTTAGAAAGCTTTTAAAAGGAACCGATCATTTTTTACCATGGCTAGTTTAACGTCATTGTGAACCGTGGCTAGTTTAACGTCATTTCGAACATGTGGTAGTTTAACATCATTTCAGACATGTGGTAGTCTAACGTCATTTCAGACATGTGGTAGTTTAACATCATTTTGGACATGTAGTTTAACGTCATTTCGAACACGTGGTAGTTTAACGTCATTTCAGACATATGGTAGTCTAACATCATTTCGAACATATGGTAGTTTCACGTCATTTCAGACATGTGGTAGTTTAACGTCATTTCGGACATGTGGTAGTTTAACATCATTTCGGACATGTGGTAGTTTAACATCATTTCGAACATGTGGTAGTTTAACGTCATTTTGAACATGTGGTAGTTTAACGTAATTTTGAACATCTAGTAGTTTTGTTCTAGTTGTTGAGTTGGCGTTTGATCTTTTGTAACTTAACGTGTGGGGTTGGACATCTGGGTATGATTTTATACTCATCCTCCCTTTCATCAGTGATGTCAAAGGGTAGTTCCAACCAAGAGACATCAATAGGAATGGCTCCTATGTTTGCATCTTCTTGTGTCTCTTCAATCCTAGTAGGGTCGTGAGTTAATGTTGGGTTCATGTCCTAATGTATGTTCACAGTTTCTTGCTTAGGCTCAATGAAGTTAATTTCTGACTCTTGATTTACCTCAGGGTGTGAGAACGTGATTGGTACAGTCGTATCTCCATGTATGATGATCTCACCACCCTTGTAAGGTAGGAGGATCTCCTGATGGATTGGTGAGAATACCGCTTTAAGTTGGGCTAGCTAGGGATGTCCTAGAATCATATTGAAACCTAGCATTTCTTTAACGACTATGAATTCAGCTGATATGGGGAATTGGTCCCCGGCGATGAAATCCAAGGCAACCATACCTTTTACCCCAACGCGTGAACCACTGAAGGATTTTAGGAAAGAAGTTATCATGGGTTGTATTTTTTTAGTAAGTCCTAGCTTTTCGATGATAGGAAAAGGTATTACATTTTTGGTCGCACTGTCATCAACATGCATCCTGTGTATCTTAAAATGATTAACTTGTATTGTTATGAACATAGGGGCTGTGGTGGCTTCTCCTATTTTCTCATCTAGCTTAATTTCCTTAGCGTGGAACTCTAGGGATGTGGCCTTTGATTCCTGAATTTGTGGGGACAATACTGCATAAATGGATGGTTCATCTGCAGGAAGGTCCTCACTAATAGGGATCAAAGTCAGCATCCATACAAGAGTTTCCCGATGTACTGATGAAGTCATTACTAGATCGTATAGACTTAAAGAAGTATTTTTTTTTGTTTTAAGGCTTGTGTGACCTAGGTTAACGCACTTGCTAGGTCTTTATCATTTGGAACACTCTTGTCAATGGAAACTTGGTCCATTTTTCCCAACATTCGTATTTCTCATGGAGGAATTTTTACGTTAGTGACTGAGGCTACTGGGTTTGGTACACAACCCATGACATTATCCTTGTTGTAATGGCTCGTACTAGGCTCATTGATAGACAGACCCATAGGAACAACGTTTAGCGGTGTAGGCTTTGGTGGCCCTAATTTACGCTAACTATTCTCTCTTTCTAGATGCTCTCTCATTAACCTATCAACAAGACGTTCTTGCAAAGGTTGCAAGGGAGTAGAGGTGGATTTTGTGCCAGGATGTTTTGGCACCCAGATCACAAAGGGAATGGGTCAGTTTTTAGAAGGTGCGGTTGTTGCTGCAATGGAAGAAGGTACATTGATGACCAATGGTTTTGGTGGTGAGGGGGATGTGCGTGTGATGAAAGGAGTCTGAGGAGATTTTGGTGCAGGTGTGTTCTCTGAAGGCCTACGAATCACAAAAAGTTTTCGCAAGATGTCTTGTCTACTTTCCACATGGATAGTATTAATTACATATGGTGCATCATTGGTGTTGATAGGATCCTTGTAGACTCCCATGGGCTGGTTCTAAGGTTTTACTGGGTTTTCCTCATTGAATACTACTTCACCTCTATCAATCATGCGTTGTATATCCTATTTCAAAGTGAAACAATAATCAATTCCATGGCCGGGTCGTTGGCGATACTCGCAAAACCTATCCAACCTAAAGCCTCTTAGAATGGAGGGTTCATCAACTGTTGCTAAGGTTTGATTCTTGGCCAACTCACAGAATCGATCATGTCTTTGAGACACCGCAAGGGACGTTTTTTTATGTTTGATTAACCTAGCCTTTAGAAGTTTCTCAAGCAATTACGATGGCTTCACAGGCANATCAGACAAGGACTTGCTTAATCAGTAAACTTTTCAATGATCATATAATAAGGCGGTGATTTGATATGAAAATATATTATCAATTGACGAGAAAATTAGATCTACTCGAAGATCGGATCTTGAAGGCAATGAAGGCAATGTAAATTATGCAAAATGGTTGTAGAATTTAATGTAAACAAGGTGCAATGAATTAAATTTAGAAATGTACAACATTGAGATCTAGGATCCACCTTATAGATAAATATGATGAGTACAACGGGATTTACAAGCAGACTTCAGTTTTGGACGAAGTGTCCACCACCAACAAGAAGCTATTTAAAGATTAAATGAGCAAAGGCCAATCTACCTTGTTCACTAGCCAATCTAGGCACAAGGGATTCAGGCTCAAAGAAAAATGTTTGCTAACTTGGAGTCTCTAGTTAAAAGCTTCTCTCTATCACCGTCGATGCTCTTCTATTGCCTACTCTTTCTCGTTGTCTCGCCAATTTTTTGCCAAAACTACCAAAAATTACCAACCCTTTGAGCATTGTCTGCCGAGGTATTTATAAGATTAGGGTTAGGAGAAGAACACGATTTAGATGACGCATGTCCTAGGCCCACAAAATACCGTTGACCTAATGTGCTATAGCTGAAGCCTATGACGCTATGCTCTAAAGCGTAGCATAGTGTAACCACCCTTTAAGAAGACAGTTTATTTGACCTTGTCTCTTGCATTAAATAAACTATCCCATGACTACACTGTGATACAATGGGAAAAGTAATGGAGTGTAATGACTGCCACTGCTTGAATTTTATTATGCTTGTTATCGTGCCTAAGTCAGTTGTTCTGCTTGCGTTACGCTGCATAGTGTAAAGTGACGTAATATGACAAACGTTAAGATTTTTGAACATGGCTAACTTGCGAAGTTGAAGTGTTGTTGCTGTGCATCCCTTTTTCTATTCCGTTCTCCTAGAGTCTACTACGCTAAGCTGCGTAGCGTAGCGTAGTAGGCCCTTATCCAAAAAAAGAAGACTTGCTGAGATGTTCCACTTGTGGAAATCCTTACCTAAACCTCAAGACTTTGCTAAATCATCGAGGTCTCAAAATTTCATGGTGTTTCAATGGCCCCTCTTTGTTGAAGTTTGGACTGCTTACCTAAGAGACGTCGACAAAGAATACAAAACACCATAGAGGTAAAGACACCAACACCATTTGTTGGCTACTGCTTGGATGTTGCTCTATCAAGCCTGGAAGTGCGAAGGTGGGAGCGTAAGGAGCAAGAGAGAATTTTACAGTTGTGAGGGAGGGAGGTTCAGGGAAGACTCAAGTGTGAGCAGGATACTTCATAAACATGCTATTAAACAACTTCTCGCGGGTGTTTTCTCGAGAGGTTACACTAGTGTACTGTATATGTGGGGCTTGCCTAGATGAGTTGCGTTACGCCTATCTACCCTGGACGAGTTGTGTTTCATCTATTTTGCCTAGCTTTGCCCATTTTTTTGAATGCAGATGCATTCCATGAGGCGAGTTGTGTTATGCCAGTTCATGGACGTGATGGTTATTCATGTGTGAAAGACTTCCTGTACGCTCACATTCTATACAAACAGGAGGAGAAGGTAAGGGCAGTTGTAAGGATAAGGGAAGGAGAAAGTAAGATAAGGTGTCTGGTGGGGGAAAGGCAGGGTTTGCACTCCCAAGTAGTCAGGCTAGTCTGAGCAGCCACCTCAGAACGCTGTGACACTTCGCCCTCCTAGTGAATGCATTTTTGAACAACACTATCGTAGCAAGTAACCTGCAAAATTTAACAAAGAACAAAGAATAGAAGCAGTCATCCTAATCGCTAGGGAGGCTATTGAAACAAGTGTCGTCCGAAGTGAAAAAGAGAGCACAAGCCATGGAGAGGGGACCGTAGCAAGAGGCAATGATCCCTTTGTTGACACCGCAGCTCAAGAATTCGCTGTCGATAGCCAGATTCATCTTATCCATCTGACTAGGCAAGGAGCCAGTCAGATGAATCTGCTAAGTTGGAGTCTGGTGGCGATGGTGGCTGGAGGAAACCAAGGCTATGGGTGACCATAGTTTCCTTGGGGCTCCAATTGGTAAAGCTGACCCTAGGAGTTGCAACTACAAAGTGGCCATCATAGCAGCATCTCTGAGGGGTCAGTAGTATGCCTTTTGGCATATCCGAGGAATCAGTAGGATCCTAGGAGGGTAGCGGTGTTGTGTCTGTTCCAACACCCTACCCATATTACCTGATGAGGATGCCACGTAGAAATGGTCGGGCCTGCTTGTTTCGTAGATGGTCTATTGGTAAATCCTAGTTCTAGGTCCTAGTAGACAATCATTGTTGGTTTTAAGTCCCAACAGACCATGGTCCCAATTTAAAGTCTAGGCAGACTAAAGTGTGCTAGTTTTACGTCATAGCGGATAGCAGAAGAGCTAGTTTATGATCCTAGAAGACCGTGTTGTGGGTGTCAGTTTCGTGTTGTGACCTAGGGACAAGTCTATGCTAGTTTAATGTCTTAGCAGACAGATGCTTACCTTGCAAGTTTTATGTCATGGCGAACAGTCGAGAGTTATGCCAATTTAGTGTCATGGTAGACTTGTGCAAGAAATGCCAGTTTACATCATAGTGGATGTGTAAAACACTGCTAGTTTTAATCATAGTAGACATTTGTTACCTTGCATTTGAGTTGAGCTGACATCTAGATGTGGTACTGCTTCAAGTACATATGATTCACCAGATTTGGAAGTTCGTTACCGTTGATGTCCACTAGCTTGAATGCTCCATTGTCATATGCGTTGATGACCAGGAAAGGGCCTTCCCAGCTTGCAGAGAATTTTCTCACTAGTTCACAAATGGCCTTGAGAACCAAGTCTCCTTTCTTGATTGATTGTTGATGCAGGTTGCGATGATGCTTCTGCTTCTACTTGTCAAAATATTTTTTGATGCTATCAAGTGTCTAGATACATTTCTCCTCCACTAAGTCTAGATCCACGATCCTGTAATCGTTGTGTTAAGTCTCATTTATAACCATGGAGAGGACCATCTGCAGTGGGGGAACCTGTAGTTCAAGGCGTAACAGTACTTCAAATCTATAAACTAGGCTGTAGGGTGTACTACCTGTAGGTGTTCTGCATGTTGTACGATAAGCCCATAGCACGTAGAGGATTTTTTCATGCCATCATTTCTTGTTGCTGCTGAGCATCTTTTTGAGTAAATTGATAACCACCTTGTTTGTTGCTTCTGCTTGACCATTTGCTTATAGGTAATATGGTGAGAAAAAAGATTGCTTAATACCAAGGTTACTACAGAATGATTTGGTTTCGATACTACCAAATTATGGCCCATTTTTTGTCACAATAGTCATGGGAAGCCCAAACCTTATTACAATGTTATCTAAGATAAAATGGCAAACCTGTTGAGATGTAGTATTCCATAGGGGAATAGCCTCAACCCACTTTGTGAAGTATTTAGTGGCAGTGATAATGAAACTATGTCCTGCAGAAGACGTAGGCGTGATGGGACCTATGATGTCTAGTCCCCATCGTTGGAATGGCCAAGTGATCTATGTAGTATGCAACTCAGTCAGTGACACGTGTATTAGATTTGCATAACGCTGGCATGTGTCACATGTCTTAACTTTGACAAGGCAATCTCATTCCATGTATGGCCAGTAATACCCTAACCATCTGATTTTAGCAGCCATGGCTCGCGGGGCTATGTGTCCTCCACATAGGCCCTCATGGACTTCACTAACTATCCTTTACACTTGGTCATTATTAATGTAGGTTAACAATACCCCATCAAAAGAGTTCCTACATAGAGTACTGTCTCCGATGATGACATATTGCTTGGCACGTTTGTCGATTGTATCTTTTTGTGTAGATGTTAACTCGTGCGGTGGTTCGCCATGAAGAAGGTAGGTTTTAATGTTGTCGTACCATTCTAGCGTTCCTTTCGTACTTAAGGAAGAGATTTGCACCACTTGGATAATAGGGTCTGTACAGTCCATCATTAAAGTGGGCAAGGTGGTGAACAAATGTGGTGGCACATTTAGAGCTAGTGTAGTTAGTGCGTCAGCTACAGTGTTTTCATTACACAGCACATGTCGAACGTCAGTCGTTGTAAATTGTTTCAGAAGATCTTTAGCCATATCGCAATAGGGTTGCAGATGCACAACTTTGTAGGCATATACTTCTATGATTTGATTGACAACGAGCATTGCATCATCTCGAATTGCTAGGTGTTGGACGTTCAGTTCTTTGGCTGCTAACAGTCCACTGAGGAGCCCCTCGTATAATGCCACATTGTTCGTATAAGGAAATGTCAGGTGCTAAGCCAATGGATGAACATCCTCAGGGGAAAGCATGATGACGGCGATAGCACTATTGCCTTTGGTAGTTGAAGCTTCATCAAAGTGTAATGTTGCTTCGAGGCCTGATGATACAAGGCTTAAAATATGTACATGTTCGTCTGGAAACTCAAGTTCTATGATTGCCTGATCATTAATAGGTGATGTTACGAGCTAGTTGGCTATCGCTTGGCCTTTCATGGAAGATTGGCCAACGTAGTGGAAGTCAAATTCTGCTATGATGGCTTTCNAAAGCAAAACTCTAAAGGTCAGTTCTCTCCTTGACCAACAAACGTAGAGTGACATATCTCGAGTGCTCCAAGATAACATTGCAGTGTTCGCATGGTTGTACAAAGACATGCCAAGTTTAGACCCACAAATAATAGCACAACATTGTGTTAGACCCGAGTATCAAAGCGATTAGATAGAAAGCATGGAAGATTAAGCCTAAAATCGCATTGGCAGTGCGTGATGAAATCACTAAGCTATATCAAGATGGCTTCATCTGCACGGTTGATTATTTGGATTGGGTGTCAAACATTGTTGTTGTTTCTAAGAAAATGGGAGGAATACGCATCTGTATAAACTTCCGCGATCTGAACAAGGTAACGATTAAAGATAATTTCCCATTATCGGACATTGACCAACTTATCAATACAATAGCTGAACATGCTTTACTATCCTTTATGGATGGGTTTTCGGAATATAATCAAATTCGTATTAACCCAGAACATCAACTGACTACCACTTTCATGACCCCTTGGGAAGCTTTCTATTATACCATGATGTCCTTCTGGCTAAAAAATGCTAAAGTAACTTATCAACGTGCCATGATGAATATCTTCAGCGATTACCTCTTAGAGAGATTGAACAACTACGTAGACGACATTGCTATTAAATCTATGAAGTTAGAAGATCACCCAAGGGACCTAGAGTTAATCCTTAAACGATGTCTTAAGCACGACCTATGGCTCAACCCAAAAAAATGTGTATTCGAAGTCAAAACTAGATGCATGTTGGGGTTTGTAGTATCGGAGGTTGGCATACNCGAATTTGATTATATTCCGAAAACCCATCCATAAAGGATAGTAAAGCATGTTCAGCTATTGTATTGATAAGTTGGTCAATGTCCGATAATGGGAAATTATCTTTAATCGTTACCTTGTTCAGATCGCGGAAGTTTATACAGATGCGTGTTCCTCCCATTTTCTTAGAAACAACAACAATGTTTGACACCCAATCCAAATAATCAACCGTGCAGATGAAGCCATCTTGATATAGCTTAGTGATTTCATCACGCACTGCCAATGCGATTTTAGGCTTAATCTTCCATGCTTTCTATCTAATCGCTTTGATACTCGGGTCTAACACAATGTTGTGCTATTATTTGTGGGTCTAAACTTGGCATGTCTTTGTACAACCATGCGAACACTGCAATGTTATCTTGGAGCACTCGAGATATGTCACTCTACGTTTGTTGGTCAAGGAGAGAACTGACCTTTAGAGTTTTGCTTTCTCCTTTGTGCATAACCACAGAGACCTCAGTGAGGGGATCCTTGGTCACATCAACAACTTCTAGGTCTAACATTCGAGCCAAATGTTCTACCCAGTCTGGGGATACTTTCGAGGTTGCTATGGTTATGTCACAGGAGAGGGCATCAGTTCCTATCATTGCAAGATTAGTCTATCTAAAAGTTTTCTCATATGGGCCTGTTAGGACTAGGGGTGTAAGAAAAGCTTCGTCCATTTGCGAATTGACCTGCAAAACTACCAAGAACAGAATTTGTTACATGATACATGACTTTAGGTATACGTGTCAAACAGGCTGCCAGTTTAAGGTCTTAGTAGACTGTTACAATATACACAGTCTGGAAGAAAATAGCAAGCCAGGTTTCCTAGGTGCTAGCATAAGGTTTTTGTAGACTATGATGAAAGGTATAAAGTGGCGTGTATAGTGTGG
This sequence comes from Gnetum montanum, assembly GCA_015680685.1. Lineage (NCBI taxonomy): Eukaryota > Viridiplantae > Streptophyta > Gnetopsida > Gnetales > Gnetaceae > Gnetum > Gnetum montanum. The sequence continues at coordinate 602,827 of MNCI01030296.1, read as the reverse complement.
CGAGACAGCTAATTTAAGTAATTTTTTTTGCAAGCCGTAGTTAATGCGACTAGATTACAAGACAATAAGCGATGCGTTAGTTTAGGGTCTTTTCATACTTCCATCAATACGATATCTACGAGATTAATGCTGCGATCTTTACGCTTCATGTCGAACTGACATGCCTGCATTTTGGGAAAGTTCCGCATTGATCGAACATGAAAACAGCAAGTTTTCACCATCACGTTTATAAGTAAATGGTTCATCCTCAAAGTAAATTGTAAATGTAGCGAGGTTGAGTTAGGCTAAAGCAGAAGAAAAGCATAAGCAAGCGATTTTCTAAAGGTTATTCAAGTGTAACAATGGCACCAAAGACTGAACGCAAGCACGCCAAGTTGGCTAGGATCGATGAAGTACATGAAAGCTTGGGGCAAATCTTGAAGGTGGGTCAAGACTCAGGAGGCTACTCCACTTGCCTAGTAAGTCATTTTTCACCTTCCTTGTATGATGGTTGTTTTTGTTGTCATAGTGTCGTAATTGTATTTCTGCCAAAGATGTGCACTGTGTTGGGTATTCATACCTGCCTATGCTAGTTACACTATTAAGTTTGCAATATTACCCTTGTCACCATTGTCAGAGACAGACCTTGCACCATCACAAGGGTTTAGGTGATCTTGGGTAATATGGTACAATCACAATACGTAACTGGTCAGGAGTCTAGATGTTGTACCCTTGCATAGCACAAATGGGGTTTCGTTGCCTTGCCCGTAATGGTTGTGTATTACGTTAGGGCAATATGTGGTGTTACCTTTATCTCCATTGTCAGAGACAAACCTTGCACCATCACAAGGGTTTGGGAAGTTTTGGTAGTGCATTTCTAGTGTAATATGCAATTTTCTGAGAGTCAGGGTAACGAGAACCTCAGCGTTGCATAATGGATTCTTGTGATTTTTTTTTTTGAATTGTTGCAACATTGTTGGTATGTCTAAGCTACTTTTCTAATGGTAGTGCATTTTATTGTAAAGGGTCACACTAAGACCCGTCCTAATCGTTCTGGACATTGTGGACGTTCTGTGCTATTTAAATGTCCCCATGGCCAATGTTCCTCCTCCCCATGCTCGTGTAGGGGGAGCTGCGGTTTGGTTCCGGAAAGGTGCATGGGACTTTCTGCAATTTTTGTTGTGTAACTTTAGTGTGATTATTTGGTCACATCTGTCGTTTGAAACGGTAGGCATTATCCTAGAAAAACTACTAGTTGGATCGTCATAGAGTATCTTAACGTTCCTAGTGGACGGGTCAATCAAGGCGATAGGGGAAAGAGATCATGAACAGCGCGCTAAGGGTTTGAGATGCTTATCTTGGATCTAGGAGATGCCCAGGTTTAACTATTATCATGCCTACAACACACTATTCGTAGCTCGTCATCTCACGACCTATTTTCAACATCCACCTGGCCTTGTGTACTATGCTGGCAAGTAAGTGCTTTCAAGGTATTATGATGTGCTAACTGTTGTCTGATTTTGTGTTAGGTATAAATAATTGTCTACATTCTATGGCATAGGTTTTTTATCGATGTGAATGATCTCCAAGGTGATACGGCCATGTTATCTATGGTCGAAATAGCCATAAAGGAATTCACTTCCATTAGCAATGTGTGTGCTGGTGTCCTAGGACAACTGAGATTTGAAATCCAACACTACCTTATCCGGTATGCCAAATTCTTTGCCAAGTGTAGAGACTCTAGATGGCTGGATAAGGAGTGGACTTTGGATCGTCCTATCACTATTGACAACGTACAAGAGAGCATCCCACCATTTCCTTTGCCCTTTGGACATGGTAAGTTACACTATGTTGATCAACTGTGATCCTACGGAATGAGAACTGTGTATAAGAGTTTATTATTTTGTTGTTTTTCCTAACTTGTTTTATGTTTATATTTAAGGAATCTTGAGAGGTCATGGTGATAGCCTCTGGGCGTAAGGTGGCCAGTATCTTTTTCTGTAATGGGGACATAAACGAAGTGCAACATTGGCTTTGTCATGGAGCAGCCCCAACTACTATAACCAATAACCTCTGGGAAGCTAGACTGATGGAACTATTTATAGCTGTGACACCCAATGTCATAGTAGCTAAAACATTGGCCCTAGTCAACTCCTTCAGCAAAGAAGCTAAGCTTCTTCACACACGTGTGCGTAATATGCACATGAGTTTTAATATTAACACTAAACTATTTGTTGACTTTTTTGGTGTTCCTTCTAATGGTCTTCCAGTGGAAGAAAGATCAAAGAAATGTTCTAAGCATCAAAAGGACATAGAGGAGTGGCTAGGGGTTAAAAAAGAACTAAAAGGCATCTGCACTAATAAAATCAAGTTGGAGGTGGCTAATACCATTTATCCCCTCTTCCGAGCTTGTGCTTTCCCCAAGCTACTCTCCCAAGAAAGAATCCTTAGCATAGATCAGGCTTAGATCATGCAGGAGGTTATGGAGGAGGGGACACAGTATAATTGGGCCAAGCACCTTGTTGAAGGCCTGCAGGCTAAAATGATCAAGCTTTGCAAGAATTTTGAGTCTTGTTTCAACGTGCATTTTGCCTTCTTCATAGCTTGTTTGCAGCATTTTTCAAAATTCCTAGTGGTTCATACAGATAGAGTCTGGGTGTAGAAAGATTGTAACCAAATTTCTAAACCGTGGATTTCCTAGGTATTCTGCACCGTCTGATCCCAAGATCCTCCTGAAGGTATCGAGGAGTCATTTTCACTAATGACTAGGGATCGAGTGGTGCCTCCCATCCGAGGCCAAGACAGCATGGATGGGGCACCCCCTTCTTACATCGGTAGTGCATCAAGGGGAAGTGCCTAGTAGTAGAAATAGTAGCTTCATCAGTTTAGTGGAAAAAGTGTCATTCGGCTATGGAGTCTCCCAGCCCAACTGGTGAAGAGGGAAGGAAACTGTGGATTAAGTTTCACAGGAGCCATCCCTCGGTTGGTAAGTAGAGGCATGCATGGTTAATTTATGTATGTTACGCTACATATAGACGTTGTTGCATCGCATAACGCTTGTGAGAAGTGAGTAAGGTTTTTTTTTGTTAACTGTGATGTGTTTGACAGGAAAAGGAAAATACATAGAGGAACTGACCCCTAAAACAGGGGCCATAGTCTTGCGGTGTGGGGAAGGGGCCCCAGTTTTGGAAGAGGAGGCCCCTGTTAACAACTTAGGTAGCACACAGGCTCCTGTGCCCGAAGGGACAATGGGCGTAGAGGACGCTGAGGTCCTTTTGGATGAGTTAGAAAAAGAGGAGTGGCTCATCATTGGTGAGTTTGACCTTTTCTCGGAGGGCAATCCTCCCACTATTACCCCTGAGGGTTTGTTGAATTGGAGATTTGTATTATTGTAACATCCCAATTCCCTTTTTCTACTGTGCTATGTTTAACTCATTTTGTTTGTGTAGTAGGCACTTCTAATAACAGTGGCGTACCTTCATCAGAAACCCCTACTCAGCATTAGGGTAAGGCTCTTGAAAAATTCACCTTTATGGAGGGCATTGTGAACGATATGATTGGTCGCTTGGAGTGAATCAATCTTGAGATTGGTACGTCATTGTTGTTACAAAAGGATCATTGAAATTGTGACATTACATTATTCTATTGCATCTAAATGTTATTTTTTATGTTACAGGATCTTCCCTCAAATGGGATCCCAAAGAGCCTGTTGATGTAGACGCTGCCCTTGAACCCTCACCAGAGGTGACCGAAGTGCCATGCAGCCTTTACGATGAGATGCGTAAATGTGTATTGCACTCGGCCCGTTCTCTATGGGAGTGTTAGAACATCAATGAAGATCTTTGGAAGAGGTTGCAGAAAATAGAAAAAGAGAACATGACCCTAACTGCTAGGGTTAAGGACCTTGAGTCTCGGAATGAATTTTTGCAAGCTCGAGATACTAGCAACAAGAATTGGTGGATAGTTGTGATTTACTACGCCCGCTATTGGATGATCATCAGGAACAATGTCCAAGCCAGCCGTGAGCTCATCGAGCAACAAATGCAAATGGATATCCTAGCCCAAAAGAACCAAGATTGGAAGGACTTTAGCGTGAGGGTCCAAGAATGGGGGCAGGCACAGAAAGATCATAAGCACATGTATAAGCAAGAATGTGCTGCCTACCACCAACATTACAAGGATTCCGCAATTGAAGCACGGTCCCTTCGACTATTCCTCAATTTCATTGGTGCTTCTGGAGCGTATGAAAAGTTTCAGGAGTAAGTGACAGTGAGTGCCTCCCCTAAGAGGGAGATAACCCTCCCTAGTGGGGAGACTACTATCCCTTCCTTCTTTCCTGAACCACCCTGATGGACTCCTATGGAAAAAGGAAAGGCAAAGGCTGGAACTAATCTAGGAGATGGCATTTGCGCTGAGATCAATGAGGACAAGATCATGCGATGCTTGTTAGTCGGTCTGGAACAAATTCCATTCGCGGTTGACGCAGGACCATCACAGGTAAGCTATGTGACTATTGTATTATTCTTATGCGTGATTTTGATGGCAACGCTAATGTTTGTTTCATGTTGAATCGTAGGATTGGCACGAAGAGAATCCTCATGAAGAAGAGCACCATAGAGATGATGGCCCTCACAAAGAGGGTCCCCATGAGAATGAACCTCACAGAGAGGATCGCCCCCATGAAGAGAATCCTGATGAGGAAGAGCCCCGCATGGAGGATCGCCCCCATGAAGAGACACCATGTGAAGAAGATCCTTATGAGGATGATCCTCATGAGGCAGAGCTGGAGTTAAATGACGTAGATAGAGGTGGTAACAAAGGGGATGTCTAGAGTGGCAATATTGGCCAAACATTTTGTTGTAATGAAAGGGAATAAAGGATAACATTCTTTGTTCAATGTGATTGTAAAATAATTTTTTTTGATTTTTGATGTTTATGAAGGGAAATGTATCGTTAGAAAGGTTACACATTTTAGGCCACTGTGGGTTGCTAATAGTTTAAGGCCATTTCGGGCCAGTAACAGCCTAAGAAACGTAACAATAGACAATGTAACTTGAAATTAATAAGAATGTAAACAGAGTAACAGTAAGTAATATGGACCAACGTAACATGTTATGCTGACGTATTTGTTCGTTAATTCCACAATTTCTTCTTAATCATTCTAAGGTTTGCCGACACGTATGGACGAGGAGGCTTGTTATAGCACTCCTCTACGCTACCATCTCCTCCCTAGAAGGGTAGTTCAGCCCAAGTTAAGCTTTCATTACCCACTGTGTTAGCTTGTTCAAATGTTGGGACAAGGGTTTGATCTTCAAGGATTTTAATCTCCGAACCCTGTTCCATCTCCACGTTGTTTATAGCTTGAGGAGTCATCTTATCACCATGGATTCTGACTTCCCCTCCCGCATAGGGCAAGTGTATTTCTTGATGAATGGGTAATGAGGCTACCCTTAATTGAGCCAACCAAGATCTCCCTAAGATTAGGTTGAAGCTGGGAATCTCCTTAATGACAATGAACACTACGTTTGTGGGGAATTGATCCCCTGCTACAAAGTTGATGTGCACCATTCCCTTAACTTGCACTCATGCCCCGTTAAATGACTTCAAACATGACGTTGTCATGGGATTGATCTAGTTGAGCAAACCCAGTTTGTCCACTATGGGGAATGGACTGACATTGGTAGCAACCCCAACATCTACGTGTACTCTCCGGATTCTATATTAGCTGACTCGGATAGTGATGAACATGGGTGTTGTTGTCACCTGACCCTTTTCTGGGTCATCCTTAATGGACTCATCATGAAATGTTAGTTGGGAAGGCCATGGTTGTTCAGTAGCAAGGGAAAGCATAATCGAATGGATTACTTCTTCATCTGCTGGCAAGCTCTCATCCATGGGTATGGACGCTAACATGCGAACTATGGCTTCACGATGCTTTTTTAATGTCAACAACAAGTCATAGAGGCTCAACGTTGTATTTTTCTATTTGAGAGTCTGCTTAACTTGCGTAAAAGCATCGAGGAGATCATGCCCACANACGTTGTATTTTTCTATTTGAGAGTCTGCTTAACTTGCGTAAAAGCGTCGAGGAGATCATGCCCACAATCTGGTTGTTTGTTGCCCTTCTCTTCTTCCATTCATCCCAAGAGATGGATCTCTCAAGAAGGAACAGTTTCTGGTTGAGGATTGTGTTTTCTTGGGCAGGGAGAAGATGGTCACATTAGCATAACGTCATCTTTTTCAGGGGAAGGTGGGGCCAAGGGTGCCAAGGCAAGGGATGTAGGCCTAGGAAACCCCAGCCTAAGGTAATCCTTAGCTGTGTTATCTATCATACGCCCTTCTCCTTTCCTGGTAGGTTGTGATTGGGGCATTGACCTTGAGATTTACCCCTGTGTAGTAGGAGAAGCTGATGATTTTGGTACCTTGATGACAAAGGGTGCCCTAGGTGTGGGTGCAGGCTAGGCTGCATCTTTACTGACAGTCAGCTACAGAACAAAGGTCTGAGATGGGACATCGAGGACAAAAGGTTATCGCTGAGCCACACCCATCGATGTTGACAGGCCTATCTTCTGGGGTGGGCTAGGAGGCACACGTAACATAAAGGGTTGCTTTGGCTGTGCCTGGCCATCGCCTTCCATACCCACTATGTTGATAGTGTACCTTGTGTTATTTACGTTTAACGAGTCTAGGTACACATGCATGGACTGGTTTTCTAGATGAACTAGACTATTACTATCTAGGATCAATTTACCTTGGTCAATCATGTGTTGAATGTCATCTTTCAACACCTAGTAGTAATCCGTGTCATAACCACACAATTGGTGGTAATCACAAAAACGATCCAGCCTAAAGTTCTTGGGGACTGGTAGTTCATTAGGAAGGGCCAAGGAGGGGTTCTTGATCAGCTCACAATGCTGTCTGTGGCATTTCAGATCCTCCTCGGATACCTTCTTGTGTTGAATGTGGCCAGTTCCCAGTAGTTGCTTCAGAAGTTCTGAAGGCTTTATAGGTAGAGCCGTGTATTTTGAGCGATCTTTACGATGAAAATTACGCTTCAGCTGTGGGGATGCCTTAGGGACGGGTGTTATTTCCTGATCGGAACTGTTTAAGCTAGTTGTGGCCTCATCAGGCACCGTAGATACTTTTTTGTTGTTATTTTTATTTTTGGCCCCTTCAGCCACAGCTGCTACTATTGTTGTAACATCCTTGCCCTTGTCTTTGCTCTTATTGTGTGCATTTCTATAAACCACATACACTGGGTCTTTGCTAGCCTCTGCCGCATCTTGAACGCTCTTAGTCTAAGAGAAGGCTTGGCTAAGGGAGTGAGGAGCAAGGTAATATAGTTTTAGACTTAATAAAGCCATTAACTACCCCCTTGAAGATTGTCAACAGATGGGCCTCCGGAATGGGTTCATGGATTCATTCAAGATGGTGCTCCACCGCTATATAAACGTTTGGACTAGCTCGAGTGGATCTTGCTTAACTCCCATCAACTAGTCTAGCGTGACTTCTGGATTTAGGTTGTATTTGAAATGAGTCATGAACTGAGTTAGCAGCTCTTCCAAGGTTGAGATGGAAGAGCGTGGAAGTGCACAATACCAATCTAAAGCTTTACCCGTTAGGGACATAGCAAAGACACGGCTGATCGTATGTGGCCATTGTTGCAACAACAATGACTCTAACCTAAAGGTAACTAGATGAGCGTTGAGATCACCTTCCCCATTTTATTTTGTAAAATGATGAAGTGACATCCTAGGAGGTAATAACAAGGTGGGTACTGCCGAACTAATAGGATCGTCATGATAGAAATCCATGACCTGTACTGTGTTAGAACTGGCAACCTTGAGGCATTTAACCTCCTCGATAAGGGTTTGAATAAGCTAGAAGGCCTGATCCAGACCTAAGGACGAAGAGGTTGATTGTGGAATAGCAGGGGGAGCCATACTGGGTGGCGAGATAGGGGAACCAGCATGGCCTGTGAGCGATGTAGTCGGAACCGTCCCTGCAGACAGTACCACCTGTGTCATCCACCACCCGGCAGGTGGTGCAAGCAGGGCGATCATGGTCGATTGTGCTATAGGGTACAGTGTTTGCGTAGCTGGGGGCATAGACAATGACCCTACAGTTGGATTTACTACTTGCGAGACTTGGTGTTGATTATGTGGGAGATAAGACATCTGCATAGGCAGTGCAACAAGGGGTGATGTATTCAGAGCCCACCATGCGGTAGTGGCGGGTCCTGCTGCAGATGGTGGTGTGGGAGCAAAAGCTGGGATGGTAGAAGCTATGTATAATTACGAAGTAGGTACTACATGCACATATAGTGACGTAGGCATAGGTATACAATGAGATGGGTTGGCTGACTGTGACTGCGGAGGAATGGTCTGTGAAGGGACGACACCAAGGAAGGTAGCTGGAAAGAAGAAATGCTGATGGGATGCATGTGCAACATGGTCAACAGTAGAAAATGATAACAGCATAGTGACCATAAACAGGGGGTTTACATGGGACACTGTGGAGGGAGGAGTCCCTCGGTGTGGGAATCTAGGTCCTCCTACCCATCATGGGACGCTTCATCATAAAACAACTCATCTCGTTGTTCCACTAACACCCTGGCCATTAACAATTGATCCAGCATCCATTGTTGCTAGTCCATCAGGGGTATGTAAGCGTTAGGTGAAGGAACGAATTCCTTCCTGTTACAGTAGATGAACTCGTATTCACGTTTTGCTTCGAGTTCCTATAGGTACATGGGCAGGTTCACCGCAAGCTTGGCACAAAGGAATTTATAGTGTTCCATGCACTGAGCGTGTCCCTTAGGCTTTTTTTTTTGAATCCTGAGAGATCGATGTGGCCACACTGGACTAGCCAGTGACTCAACAATAGCAGGCGTAACCTGCACCATCTAGGGGTTTTCAAGGTTAGCAGTGGTAATGGCGGTGGTTAGTACAACCATTCTCTAAATAGCTAGAAAATAATGATAATAGGGCTGAAGATCACAAAGGCAAAGGTAGGTTAAAGGTAGATGTGGGCTTTCTATCCTACTAGATTCCAAAGGAATCGTCAGAGCGACCGATCTGTACCGCATGATCACATGAACAACCACGAAGGCATCACATTTATGTTAGTCGATAATGGGTACATATAGCTTTCAGGACTACCTGTGAAATGCAGATCGGAGGCTATTGCCCTCCTTCTAGTGCCAGAAAACTGTAACGATGGAAAACGTCAGTTGCTGGAAACACCGAGTGGATTTTCGTGTATACAATTTTAACCCCAGATTCACGTGAGGGCCATGCTAGAGAAAATGAATCCAAGGAGCCCTGAACGGTCTTGTCGATCAAACAGGGACTTTCTTAATCAGTAAACTTATCAATGGTCGTATAATGAGGCGATGATTTGATATGAAAATATATTATCAATTGATGAGAAAATTAGATCTACTCTAAGATCGGATCTTGAAGGCAATGAAGGCAATGTAAATTATGCAAAATGGTTGTAGAATTCAATGTAAACAAGGTGTAATGAATTGAATTTGGAAATGTATGACCCCGAGATCTAGGATCCACCTTATAGATAAATATGATGAATACAACGGGATTTCCAAGCAAACTTCGGTTTTGGACGAAGTTTCTGCCACCAATAAGAAGCTATTTAAAGATTAAACGAGCAAAGGCCAATCTACCTTGTTCACTAGCCAATCTGGATGAAAGGGAGTCAGGCTCGAAGAAAAATGTTTGCTAACTTGGACTCTCTGGTCAAAAGCTTCTCTCTGTCATCATCGATGCTCTTCTATTGCCCACTCTTTCTCATTGTCTCGCCAATTTTTTTTTTCGAAACTACCAAAAATCACCAACCCTTTGAGCATTGTCCACCAGGGTTTTTATAAGATTAGGGTTAGGAGAAGAACATGGTTTAGATGACGTGTGTCCTGGGCCCACAAAATACCATTGACCTAATGTGATGTAGCTAAAGCTTGTGACGCTACGCTCTAAAGCGTAGCATAACATAACCACCCTTTAAGAAGATAGTTTATTTGACCTTGTCTCTTGCATTGAATAAAATGTCCCACGACTACACTGTGATACACTAGAAAGCGTATTGTAGTGTAATGACTACCACTGCTTGAATTTTGTTATGCTTGTTGTTGTCACTAAGTCAACTGTGCTACTTGCATTACGCTGCATAGCGTAACGTGGCGTAATATGGCAAAAGTTAAGATTTTTGAACATTGCTAACTTGCGAAGTTGAAGTGTTGTTGCTGCACATCCCTTGTTCTGTTTTGTTCTCCTGGAGTCTACTACACTAAGCTGTGTAGTGTAGAGTAGCAAGCCCTTAGCCGAAAAAAGAAGACTTGCTAAGATGTACCACTTGTGGAAATCCTTGCCTAAACTTCGAGACTTTTCTGAATGATCAAGGTCTCGAAATTTCATGGTGTTTCAAGTCATTCGTAGCTGCTTTAAGGATGGTAAGTAGATACATTTTAGGAATAGGTTCATGAAGTTCATTTAATGCTGCACTCCATCTTTGGATAAATTTCTGTGCTAGCTCTAATGGTGCCTATTTAATTTGAATTAAGCTATCAAGTGTGGCTTCAGGTTTTAGATTTTATTTGAAATGGGTTACAAACTAATGCAACAAGTCCTCTAGAGAAGATATAGAGCTACCGAGCAAGGCTCGGTACCAGTCTAAAGCTTTTCCATTTAAGGACATAGCAAACACACACAGAATTACATGAGGTCATGCCTGAAGTAATAGACATTCTATTCGAAATGTTACTAGGTGAGCACTTGGGTCTCCTTCTCCATTGTATTTGGTTAGCTAGGGTAATGAAACCCCCTTTGGCAAGGTTAGCGGTGGGACTAAGGGGTCGATTGGATTGTCTTGATACAAGTCTAGTACCTTAACTTCCTTAGTGTTCATAGTTTTAAGGCATTTTAATTCTTCTACTAATGAATGCATCATTTTTTTCATGTTGGCCCATTCTTGGGCGGTGGGCAAACCGACGATGTGAGCTAGCAGTGGTTGGTAATGACTCGATTGTGGCATCGTTTGTGAAAAGAGAGATTGTTGAATTGTCATTTGCTGCAATGGGATGACATTCGAGGCTGAGATCATGGGATGCGGTACACTGTAGTGAGTAGACGGGTTTTGCTGGACAGCTAGTGGAACCCACTACCTAGTCACAGGTTGTGAAGTGATCATTGATGCTTGTTGGATTTGCACTTGAGGTATGTAATGGATGGACGTGGAAGTAGGTATGACCGATGGCATTCCAATCACTTGAGGTTGAAAAGTTTTTCCTACATTAGTTTGAGGAGGAGGTTGTTGGGATTGTGTTTGCAATGGTACGATGGAAGTAGATGCATTAGTTTGAATGTTGGACTTGGAGAAGATGGGAATGGGAATGGCTACTTCCCGTAAGGAAGCTAGTGATGGAAATATTGTCTCTTCTAGGAAAGGTTGAAATAGTGGGTTTGTATGGGCATGGGGGCTAATGGTATGGTATGAATCCCCATGTTCAGATTGGGCTGTGAAATCATCTTCCTCGTCTCCACCTTGAGGCTCTATCGAAGGTAACTGTAGGGCTTGACTTCTAGTCGTGAGAAGTTGGGATATGAGTTTATGATGGTGTTCAGAAAGTAGGATTATGTCAAATGCTGAAGGGATGAATTCGCGACCTCCTTTGTGGATAAGTTCATAGTCTTTTTTTTCTTCCCTTTCTACACGATTGATCGGTAAGTTAGCTTGGATCTTAACACAGATGAAGTTATACTGCTCGACCGTGAGATTTGAATAAGTAGGATCCTTGCCCTATAACCTGAGTAACTAATGCATAGGGCCTTAGGGATTTATCTGTTCAATGATAGTTATGGATTCAGTAGCGGTAACAGGGTTCGAGGTTTCAACCCCAAAGTCAGAGATCAGCAGTGTCACTAGGTTAACTTGGGAAGATTCCATGATGAACATGACCAAACTAGGCTAGATGGATGGTATTACAAGCAACTATAGCGTGACCAAACCACAGCATGACCAGCGTGATCCAACTACAGCATGACCAAACCACAACATGAAAGACTACAGTAGCGTGATGAACAAGGAGACTTATAATGACAGGGTGAGTGAGTTTTGACAGGTAGCGTGATTGATGTTTTATCGGATAACAAACAAGGACGCCCTCCTTCTAGCGCCAATTTACTGTACTGAACCTAAATCATCGATGTAAGGCTAGAAATAAATAAACATCAAAAGATCGTCGGGTAGACACAACTATAGTTGGAAAAGTAAATGAAGGTAGAGTGCCTTGGATGGTCTGCACATAAATCAACCAAGGACTTCCTCAAGCGTAAACTATAGCTTGTGCTGGGGTTATCGTAACTGAAGCTTTAAAACGTAAACAATACGCATGAAACATAAACAAAAATGTATGTAGGTATCATAAACAAAACATAAATAAAACGTAAACTGAATCTAAAACAGAGCAAACAAAATAATGGCTGTCAAAGAGAATTGTATTGTATTGCTTAGAAAAATATGTGCACCGGTCAAAGCGTAACTGCATGTGTGGATGGTAGGTCAAGCACCAAACCCCAGGGCGACATGATATGATGATGTGCTTGGATGCTAGGAGTTAGAATGTGCCAAGTGCCCAAGGATTGCTAGTCTGAGTTTCCTAAGCCATTTAACTCAAAAATTACCAACCTATTTATGTGAATTGACATGTGTCCACGCTGGTGAATAGTGGTCACGCTGGACACTCACATTGCACCATTCACCAACGTGACCACTATTCACCAGCGTGAACACTATTCATCAACACTATTCATCAGCGTGAGTACTATTCACGCCCAGATAAAAGCACTCCAAACGCATGCCAAGACCAAATCAACTCATGCTGGGAGCTCTGGTGAAGCAGAGATACCTCAAATAGCCACAAAACCACTCAAATAAACATCTTGCAATAGCCAATTCAGGGACCGAGAAGTTTCAAGCAGGCCAAAGTCAATTTCTCTTGTAGTACATTGTAAATATTCATTTGTGGGCTTGTCAGGCCCTCACAGTCTAAATTGTATGTATTTCCATGGGCTTGAGTGACCCTCACGTTGTAAGATACAGTGAACTTGGTCAAGAACATAGCTTGCCAACACACGTCCAACTCACACATAGTTGTCCATTGGACACATGTTGCTAGATATGTTTCCTCTCATCTCCCAGGCATTGATTCCATTTATGAATTCCATGTCAAGCCTGGTCCAATCCTATAAATACCCTATCAATTCACATAAATGGGCTTGGCAATTTTTGAGTTAAATAGCTTAGGAAACTTAGACCAGCAATCCTTGGGTGCTCAGCACATTCTAACTCCTAGCATCCAAGTACATCATCACATCATCACATCACGTCGCCCCAGGGTTTGGTGCTTGACCTACCATCCACACGTGCAGCTATGCTTTGACCGGTGCACATATTTTTCTAAGCAATATAATACAGTTCGCTTTGCCAACCATTATTCTATTTGCTCTATTTTGCATTCAGTTTACGTTCTGTTTACGTTTTGTTTATGATACCTGCATACATTTTTGTTTACGTTTCATGTGCACTGTTTACATTTTAAAGCTTCAGTTATGATAACCCCAACACAAGCTATAGTTTACACTCGGGGAAATCCTTGGTTGATTTGCATGCAGACCATCCAAGGCACTCTGCCTTCATTTACTTTTCCAGCTTGCCCTCAAGGCTAAGGCAGGGTCAGCTGTGTCTACCTGACCATCTTTCGGTGTTTGTTTTACTTCTAGCCTTACACTGATGATTTAGGTCAGTACACCATTGTTGGGCATTTTTGCTATTTTTACTATGTTTTTACCACATGATGTTGCTCATGCTATGTACTGATATTCATATGATATCTAATGAATGCATTCACTATATGTGATGTGCAATGTGTAAACTTTTCTTTTTATGGTTATCTGCTATGCGCTTGCTACGCTTATAACATGATGAGTAAATGTACTAAGTTAGGATTATGCAATAATAATGTGACTAGGCCATTGTGAGCCCCATGCTAGCTTAAGATCATAGCAAGTAGGCTAATGCTAGTTTAATTCCATTTCAGGCTACTATAATGGGATTAAAGGCAATAGTTTAAGGCCATTTTGGGCTATGCAATTGCTAGTTTAAGGCTGTTTCGAGCCATGATGATAGTTTTAGGCCATTATGGGTCATGTATTGCTAGTTTTAGGCCATTTTGGGCCATAGTGAGAGGATTGATAGGGGTAGTTTAAGGTCATTTGGGCCACTCATTGCTAGTTTAAGGCCATGGCAGGCCGTAACATTACTAGTTTAAGACCATGGCAAGCCGACCCTACTAGTTTAGGGCCATTTCAAGCCCCAATGGTAATTTAAGGCCATTCCAAGCCATGGCAATTACTAGTTTAAGGCTATTTCAAGCCATGATGATAGTTTTAGGCCATTCTGAATCATGTGTGTTGCATGTGTTACTAGTTTAAGGCCATCTTAGGCCACACATTACCAGTTTAAGGCCATGGTGAACCATATTGCTAGGTTAAGGCCATTTCGAGCCACAGTGATGGAATTGCTAGTTAAGCGTCATTTTGCGCCATAGCAAGAGGATTAAAAGTGATAGTTTTAGGCCATTTTAGGCTGTAACAATAGTTTAAGGCCATTCCAGGCTTTGTTCGTAGGATTAAGGGGGGTAGTTTAAGGTCATTTCGGGCCACTATAAGGGGACTTGAAAATAGTAGTTTCAAGCCATTTCAGGCCCCAAGTTGCTAGTTGAAGGCCATGGCGAGCTATAGGGATAGAGTTAAAAGCTATAGTTTTAGGTCATTTTGGGCCATAGCATACTTTAAGGCCATTTCAAGTCTTATATGTTGCTATCTCTTTTTTTTGTAAGTTTAGCTTTTATGATTTTTATAAGTTTTGATGTTTTTTATGCATTAAAATAATAACTGTGGAAATGTAAAGCTAGCAAATGCATGGATAAGGCAGATTCATAAGCTAAGCAATAAAGCCAAATGCAAGTGACATGCTATAGTTCTAATGTAGCATAAGTGGGAAGTCAAATGCAGGGTGCACAGAGGCGAATGACAGGCAAACACCAAGCACATGTTGAACTAAGGAGATGCCTTAGTCGCGTAGTTTCTTCCTAACTTGGTATGGGTTAGGAGGTGTGTAGGGCCTAGATTACACTATTCAATAGTCTCCTTAACCCTCACTCACTATTTCAAAGGGTAATGTTTCCCAAAGGGCATCCTCTAGGAGGTCATTAGCTTCCACCGCTTTTTTGGTGTGTTAGCCTTACATGTTACATTATCTACTGCAGGTGCATCATCAGGGAATTAAACCTCCAACCCTTGCTCCATATCTATGTTATTGATGGCCAAAGTGGTGATGTTCTCACTATGGATGATAACTTCACCACCTTCGTACGAAAGGTGGATTTCTTGTTGGATCAGAGAGAAGATGGCCTATAATTGGGCCAACCATGGCCTATCCAATATTAGATTAAGGTCAGGCATTTCCTCTATGATGATGAATTTGGTAGTGGTGGGGAATTTCTCCCCTGCCACAAAGGCTATGTTATCATGCCCCTGATAGTGACATGTGATCCATTGAAGGATTTCAAGCATGCAGTTTTCATTGGCCTAATTTGGTTCATGAGGGCTAGCTTGTCGATGAAATATTACATTTTTTGTTGCTCCATCATCAACATGCACTCTCCAAATCTTTCATTGCCTAACATGTATGGTGATGAACATGGGGACTATTATGACCTCCCCTCACTTGGGGTTGATCTTGATTTCCTCGTCACAAAATGCTAGGGATGTTGGACTTGATTCCTATGGCATAGAGGGAAACATCACTACATGGATGGAATTCTCATATGCAAAGATGTCCTCTATAATAGGAATGAAGGTCAACATCCACACTAGTGCTTCCTAATAGTCAAATATGGTCATGACTAGGCCATACAGGCTCAATGTTGTATTTTTCTACTTGAGCACTTATTTAACCTAGGCTAGTGCATCTACGGAGTCTTTGCCATCGACCGTTTTGTTGGCCTTGACCTCCTCCATGCAGCCTAAGAGATGGATCTCTTACAAAAGGGACTTGAGCTTGGTTTTCTTGGCCTATTTGGAGGCCTCAATCCTTGGTTGTGGCTTGCTAGTTGTGGTCTTTTTAATTGCTTCAACCATAGGAACTACAAAGAGAGGAACTAGCTTCGGTGGACCAAGTGCTCTTTGGTCTTGTTATTGCCTAGCCATTTTGTCTATGAGGTGTTCATTAGGCCTCTTGCATTGCCATCTAGTGGGTCTACCCATGCTGCTGGCAGGGTCAACCCTTGGACAAGAAGGGGTTGATGCATTGCCCACTACCAAGCTTCAGGTAGGTGAGGGGCCAACATGTTGTGACACCCTAATGACAAGTGGTAGCTAAGTAATTGTTGTTGCAACATGTTGTGGAATCCTAACCATGAAGGGTGTTGTTGGTGCTCAAGGTGACACTGTAACAACAAAGGGGGGCCTTGAACTTGTGGAGGTTGAGGGTACCCTTACACTACTATAAGGCACTCGGACCACAAAAGGCTGCTACACTAGTTCTGACTTGCCACCCACACTGATGGTGTTTATGATGTAGCTAGTACCATCCACGTCTAGAGGATCTTTGTACACCCTCATGGATTGGTTCTAGGGCTAACCAAGTTTTCCATGTCAAGCACTAGTTCACCCCTATCTATCATCCTTTGTAGATAATCTTGAAAAGCTCAACAAAATTCCATGCTATTACTGAACAACTGGTGGTAATGATAGAATTGGTTCAACCTGAAGCACTATGGGATTGGGGGCTCATTTGGTGCTGCTAAGGCAAGATTCCTTAGTAGCTCACAATACTTGTCATGCCTTTTGTGAGCATCCTCAGACATTTTCTTATGTTGGATGTACTAGGCTTTCAATAGTTGATCTAATAGCTCTAAGGGTTTCAATGGCAACAGGGTATATTTTGAGAAATCCTTGCACTCAAAATTGGACCTTTGGCCAACTTGTGTTATGGCCACTATAGATGTAGGTGGGTTGGTTGCCTGGGTGCTAGAGTTGGTAGCTTTGTAAGTTAGGGCATTGGGCTACCTAGTCATTAGCCCCTAGTTGATTGCTTTAGCATGTGTGGCTACCATTATCATTGTTGCATTTTTCTTTCTTGCATGCTAGTTTTTGTAGGCCACATAGGTTGGGTTATTACTAGTCTCACTGCATCTTCTATGCTCTTGGTCTAGGCAAAGGCTTGGCTTAAAGACTACAAGCCCAAGCAATACAGTTTTGACTTTATGAAGTCATTAACTACACCCTTAAATATATCCAGGAGGTGTATCTTGGGTATTGGCTCTCATATTTCATTTAAGAAGGTACTTCAGCATTGGATGAATTTTTGAACAGGCTCTAGGTGGCCTTGCTTGATCTGCATCAATTGGCCTAGGAAAATTTTAGGCTTCAAGTTGTACTTGAAGCGCATCACAACTGGCTTAAGAGGTCTTCCAAAGAGGAAATGGAACCTTTGGAAAGTGCTTAGTACCAATCTAGTGCCTTGCCAATGAGTGAATGGTATAAACATATATCATGGTGTGTGGCCACACTTGTAGTAGTAGGCACTCAAACCTAAACATCACTAGGTGTTCATTGGGGTCCCCTTCACCGTTGTACTTGGTGAATTGAGGCAGCAAGATCCTAGTTGGCAGAGTCAATGATGGGATTGTAGGACTTATGGAATCATCCTGGTAGATGTCCATGACTTTAACTATTTTAGAGGAAGTAGCTTAAGCTACTTCACCTCTTCTATCAAGGTTTGGATCAATTAGGATGTCTGATCTAGGTTTTAGGATGCTACAATAGGTTGCATTGGTTGTGCTACCTACTATGCTGGTTGTGTAGTTGATGTCCTAGTTGCAAGTTGCAAGACCATGCAAGGTGCTTATTGCACTGGCTATGTTATGGGCACCGTGATTGGGGCAAGCCATGTGTGCATGGATTGGACCATTGCCAAGGATATTGATGAAACAAGCAAGATGTAAGATGCCTGAGTTGTTTGGGGCTAAGATACATGCATTGTGTATATGTAAGGCTGAGCAAGCATGATTGCTACTAGCTGAGATGACTGGGTAGGTTGCGACAATGCCACAAAGGGAAAGTTAACAAGAGGCACTACATTGTGAGGCATATGCTATGTTTGGTGTGTCGTGATCACAAGCATTGACCTAGAAGGTGATGCTGGGGCTATGACTATCTCAAGAAAGATAGGTGAATGGGACTATGAGAGGGTCAAACCAAGGGTCATTCATTGGAAGACAATGTGGAAGGAGTCCTCATGCTCAGAATGAGCTTCAAACTCATCTTCCTCTCCTTGTAGGGGCTCCTCATAATCTATTCCCACTTCACACTCACTTGCTCAAACGAGCTAGGCAAGTATCCAATGATAGCGTTTCGTGAGTTGGTTGAATTGACCAGGGAGGGGATATACTCCCATCCATTCTAGTGAATGGGCTCATAGCCCTATTTGTCTTTCATGTCCAAGCAATCTACAAATAGGCCCGCCTAAATCTTTGCCTAGATAAAGTTATATTGTTTATCGTTTAGCATAGTATAATCTAGGTCTTGGCCATACAACCTAAGGCATTACCTTCGCGCTGCCATAGCAGGACTAGTAGGGTGGTCAATCCTAGTTTCTTGTTGGGTGGGCAAGACTACTAGTGTGCTTAGGATTAATGTTGAAGGTTGTTTGGAACTCATGTGTGTGGATTAATTTGCAAGAGGGGATTGTAGAGGTTGCTAGTTGCAGAAAATGACTAAATTTGCTAACTATGAAAATGGCTAACTCTAGTGGTTGTAGAACAATGGCTAACTCTGGAGACTGCATAAAAATGGCTAACTCTAGAGATTATGCTCTCTATGCTAAGAGCTAACTATGCTCTCTACTAAGTGTCCAAAATTCAACTAACTATGGAAATGTATGCTCTAGGATTGCTACGTGGGGTTCTAGGGGAACTGACAACAAGGTTCAATCTACACTAACTGATTAGTAAACAATACCTGCACTAGCCTAAGATCCAGCTACTACTACGCATGTAGTAGGTCCACAAGGGTGTTGGATCTATGCTAGCTCGAAGCCAGCAATGGTGATGCAGAGAACATGAGACAACCACCAATGGAGACTAAAGAGGAAAATGGTTCTACCCTCCTTCTAGCACCAAAAAATGTAATGATTAAAAACATTGATGGCTAGAAAACTAAGGTCAATGGGTGCATAACCTAACCACGAATCCACATGAGGGCTTACTACAAGCAAAGACAGGGTGCCCTGAACAGTCTTGTCAATCGAACAGGTACTTTATTGGATGGAACTGGGGTGTAGCATGGTTAGCCACAATGCTAATGTAAAATAGTGCTAAGTGTTCACATGGTGTTCACTATTTTAACAACGTTGATGATGTCAATGGTGTTGAGCATAGTCACGAGTGCCCAAACAAGGCAAGTTTAGTCAAGCATGTCAACAAAAATGAGGATGATGACATGTAAAGACTACCACCTGAGTGTAGTTGTAATGTGACTACACATCAAAGATAACAAAAATGCAAAGAAAGTGTGAAAATTTCTAGAGAGAAAAATAGAACACAGCCCCAAATGGGGTTGAGCATAGTTAACCCCAAAAGGAATTAAAAGGTACACGAGGTACAATAGGTGCAATGGAGAGAGTAGTCATAGTCTCAACGATGTTTGGCCATGAAGACTAACACTAACTGGGGTGTCTGCATCTGTAGGGTTGGCCACTGTGATGTATCGTGGACTATAGTGTTCTACTGGGCTGCAATGGGGCTGTAGTCATCTATAACTTCACCAAATGCTAACCCAAAAATTTGTCAATCCTTGATTTTCCAAAATTCCAACAACCCCCAAAATGTTGAGAGCACAGGGTATTTATAGAATTAGGGTTAGCATGAAATGTAGCATGGTCACCACGTGGTAGAGGGGATGGTTAGGACTATGTTGTCACCTAACTACACTTTCCACTAAGGCTAGTGGTGTTGTGCTTTGTTGTGTTCTATCAAATTCTACGAGGTTGAGAGACTATGACTATGCTACCAAATGCATGTATATGCACCAAGAGGACCGCAATGTACCTAAAAAATGCAACTTTGGAGACTATGCTCTCCACTATCTTGTGTAGGGTCGAGCATAGTTATAATTTTGTAGACAAAAGGGATACAAAAAAATATGCATTTTGCTAACTACACTTGCTAGAGATGAGTTTAAGCTAAGCTGAGTGCCCATGCTACATTGTAGAGGTCTTTGGAGGTTGTTCTAGCTGACTACACTTGACTACACTCTAGAGTTAGGGAGAGCGTAGTGCCACACTTAGAACAATTTTGCAAAAAATGGCTATATGCTAATTATGCTCCTCACAAGAGGCTGACTACACTCTCAATTGGGGGTGAGCATAGTCCCAACACTTGTTAAAAATTACAAAAACTAGCTTCTAGTTAATTACACTTAACTATGCTCTCAACTAGTGGAGAGTGTACTCTCAACACTTAGTAAAAATTTATAAAAATTGGGTTTTCATGCTGACTACACTTAACTACACTCTAGGGCAATGGTGAGTGTAGTCTCAGCACTTAGAAAATTTTGCAGTGGCTAGCTTAACACTTAGAAAAATTTGCAAAACTGGCCTTTGTGTTGACTACACTTTGCATGAGGTTGACTACACTCTAAGGTAGTGGAGAGCATAGTCTCAACACTTAGACAAATTTGCAGAAAGTGGCCTTGTGCTAACACTTAGAAAAATTTGCAGTCAAGGTGCTATCGTCCAAATTTGGTGGTGTTTCACCATTAAAAAAAAAGAGAAAAAGAATATATATATATATATAATGATGAAAATTTAAAGCACACCCCTTAGATAGAATAATAGGCTACAAGCACTAGTTATAAGACTAGAAAGGCATGTTACCCATGCTTGAAGGTCTCCTCTAACTAAGGCCCTTTCTCACTTCCTACTTCTCTTTTTTCTCTATAAGGAGCTATTTTTGATTTGTGAGAGCATTCTTGTGTCTCAAGGGAATGGACCAATCTTAGGGTGGCAATGTGAAGTCATTGAACATGGTCAATTTTGATCTGGACAAAGGATGGATTTTATCAAGTCATTTAACCACAAAATCCATGAGGGATTTCATCTGACCTTAATTGGGAACTCCATTTCACTTTCTCTCCTATCCATCTATGCTTCCTATGACTCACCTCACTACCAATGTCCATGTCCCTATTCGATGTCTTGGTTTGATGTGTCGGAATTCTTAGGTAGATTCTTCCAAGTTTTGGTCCTTAACTTTCATAAACGTTAATCACCTATGGGCCAATGGACTCATTAGGTTGATGTTAAGTAAGGGAAAAAATGGCATGTGCCTGCTATGGAGAGGACCCAATTTCATATCTCTTAGTTGGGTTAGTTAAGTACCTCATCCTTAGACATTCCTGCAATCCAAACCTTTGTGCACCCCATCCAATGCATCCAATTATGCGCTCCTTAAGGAAATTTCTTCAATGAATACATTCTCCACCAAATTTTTCAATTTTTCAGCTTTCAAAAACACTCTTTGATGATTCCATTATGTTGTTGGCTTTTCTGGAAATCTATGGACCCCACTTTCATCAGAAAACTCTATGTATTTTTTTGAGAAATTCAAGTTGAAAAATTTTGTTTACAACCTTCATAAATAGGTACCCATCGATGGACCCCCCTACGTATATGAGAGCCCATATATGAGACCTTGTCAACAAAACATAAAAATAGTCTATATATACATGCCCACACTTCAGATTTTTCACATTTCATTTCAAACACCAAAGGAGTTTTTGCAATTTTCAGAGCCCAAATCCTTTAGAAGCCATACCATCCTAATTATTTGTCCAAATCACTCTGTTCTTCAATACTATAGCTATAGGAAGTAAGCTCTTAGTCATGGGGGCCACAAACTTGAAGTTTTTAATTGAAAATTTTTCCAAATGTTCTAACTTCCACAAAGGTTTAACAAAGAAACCAACATGAAAAGATCAAATTACAAAAATTAAACTCTTCCAACTAGCTCTAGTAACATTTAAACTTAAAAATTAATAAAATAACCAATCTACCATGGTCCAACCTTATCCTAAGTGTAAGTAATTGACAAGATGATGTATTTAAACATTATAAGTTACACATTATACATACTAATCCTTGGATGTGTTGTGACCACAAATGGCACCAAAGGGAAAGCAAACATAGGAAGGAGAACCATCACAACCATGGGACAAATGACCTCGAATGAGAAGGGGTCAAAAAGTGGCCTAAGAAGAATCAACAACAACCCATGCTACAAGACCTCTTAGGCAAGAGCCCAAGATGGAATTTGTTCATCTGATTCCAAAACAAGTAGCAATGACATAGCAATCTTACCAAGATGAGGCACTAACCCCACAAGCAAAACTTGAGGTTACATTGAAAAAAGCCTACCTCAAGTAAATCAAATCAAAGAAGGTTTAGAAAAAGAGGCTTCAAGAGTTAAATTTTGGATCTTTCTTGGAGTAAGCACCTCAAGAAGTACAAGATCAACTGAAGACCTCTCCCATGTGGCCCATCATCACTTCCAGCAAGGAGTGGTACATGGGAGAGACATTCTTATTCTAGAATAATAGGTAGGTTGGTTCAATGATCAAGATCAAGGATATTTCAATGTCCTACTCAATGCAAGTCATTTCAAAGGAACTTGGGCTGCTAGAAACTAGGGAAAATCTCATTGAGATTCTAATACAGGAAAACCCCATCATCAAGAAAGAATGGTTGCATTAGTGTTATGGTGTTGATCGTAAGGAGTATGGTGCACCCACACTAACAAAGAGAATCTACTATAAGATTGCGACCTTTTACCTCAATCTAATGGTGAGGCCAAGTAAGATCACTGCCTTCTCCACCTATGGATGCGTCATTCTAAGTGGTAGATTTCTTATTAACCTTCCAAAGCTAATCTATCTTGAGATAGAAAATCACTTCAATAAGAATGAACATGGAAGGAAGGCATTCCTCTTTCCATGCCTCATCAAAAAACTATGTCGAAGGGGAGGGACAAATCACTATACAAACAATGATGTTTGATGTGCTCCAGTCGCTAACTGGATAGAGATGATGAAAGATAAAGTTCCTTCAAAAGTCATCTAAGAAGAGAAGCAACAACCAGCACCCACTTAGCAAACAATGTTGAATATCGTCGTAGCTTCTCAATGGTTGCAAGAATTCTGAGAATGGCTCTTAAGTAAGCAAAAGTGACAAGCAAGAATAAGTGGTGGTGATCCATATGTGTACCAACTAGTGATGAGTCACTGAAATGAAGTGGCTCGAACAGTTAGCCATATGGAGGAGGTAGACTAATCTTTTTAGCTCAAAGAATGTAGTTAGTTGCAAGATCAAATCTTAGCACCCAAGAGATAATAGTATCCCTCTTGTAATAATAGAAATTCCTAGAAATCTCTAGGAATGTCTCTACTTTTTTAGTATGATTGGAGGAGGGCAAGGGGTAATAGTTTTGATGATGTAGCACCAAGGGTAGAAGATAGCAACAAAGGTGGTTGCTAATAGAATTGTCGAAACTCTAAAGGCACCTACAACATCTATACTAGACATCTTTACACTTAAAGATGTGTAGATGTTTATGGGGATAGTAAGTGGCAAGTTGAACATAGCATAGAATGAACAATTACTAGACCAACTGGTGGGAACTAGATAATCGATTTCGAATGTCTTCAACTTTCTAGGAAACATAACTACAACCCAATTGGAGCTGTTGGAAGTAAGGGGCAAGAACATCATTTTAGAGGGGCAACTCAAAATAGCCAAAGAGCTCAATGAATGCTTGTTGTAGAGGTTGTTGAACTAAGAGCCCAAATTATTGACCTTGCATTACTCAACCCAGCACTAACAAAAGATGAAGCTCTTGAATAGCTTCACATAAGATTGATAAGGGTTGAGGATGCAATGGAAATGGGTGGTGTTCTATTGATCCTTGGTAGAGGCCACTCAACATAAAATTTATAAGGCCTTAGATCAAACCTACCAAGAGAATGTTCAATTGACTATACAGAATCATCACCTGCAAAATGTTGATACACAAAATCAGAAAATGAAAAATTCCATCCATCAATAGCAAGAGCAACTAGCTAGAGTGAACACTAAGCTAAGGAGATTAGTAGCAGAAAATAGAGACCTCTTCATGAAGGAGGTCCATGCTCTTCACCAAAAGATTGCAATCGAAGTAGTCACCTAGAAATCATAGGCTCTCAAATTTGAGAGAGTCAAAAATCACTACAAATATTAGGTTGATCTACAGAAAGAAGTTAATGAAAAATACATACAGTTAATGAAGGAAAAAGTAAATGAGATCCTCTAGCAACTCCAGCAAGGAAGAGAGATTTAGCAACCTATCATTGATGGGATAGATGCCTACAATAGAGCAAAGATCTACATGAAGGAGTTGCAAATTGAGAAAATGACAAAATACATAGAGCTCACTAATCTTCGAAATGAAAATCTGACTATGTTGACTACTAAATAGCCATAATCTAACTTGGAGAAACAAGTGGCTAGCTTGTACTTGTTGTACAAGGTGAAGTTCAAGCACCACAAGGACACCAAGCAAAAGCTTGCAATGGAAAACATAAGACTAGAGGTTCTCAAGGCAAAGCTCACTAATAAAAGATCAACTATTGAGAACCTGGCCAAGAGGATGAATGACTACCAAGAGCTACAAAATGCACTCAAAGCATTCGATATCGAATGCAAGGAATTCACTACTTCATTTATCAGTGTTAAGGAGCTATTCATAGTAATGACTTGTTTGTGGGATATCCCCATTCCAACTCACATTGGTAATGTCACGTGGACTATGAATGATCCCCAGAGTAAGAAGGAGAAGATGAAAGAATTATTGGATGCCTTTCGTCTTCCACCAGAATTGGTAGCAATAGCAAGATAGCCATAGCCACCTCAATTGCATGCATCCAAAGCAGGAGAACATTCTTTGGAACCTAAGAAACCTCCACCACCTGGAACCATATGATCTTTTCAACCATCTTCACACCATCAGAGGATGTATTGTCCAATTTTATTCAATCATATTATGGTGTTCAATTTTGTGTCATGAACACCACAATTTTGTAATCAATGTTAATTCGTACACCTGGGCACTTAGTTTTGTTTTGTTGTCTTAGTTTTGTTGTATCATGAGTCAGTCAATAATCCCATACCTTCCCAATTTTGTAAGTAGCTTGAGGATGAGTTTTCATTTAATCATGGGGGTATGATGAAAATTTTTTAGTCAACTATGTCAATGGGATGCCCTAAACCTAACCCCATTGATGGGATCCCATCAATGTAGGCTTTTCCATGTTGATATGTACCTGTCGATGTAGCATCCTAGTATGTTTATAAATATGGTATCCTAGCCATGTTAATGAAGAGCTAGAATTTTAGTTGCTAGCAGAATTCTTCTAGTTGGTTTCCATAAGAGATAGAATAATTTTCTAAGAGCCTACAATAGGAGTCAAGGAGTATACGAATATTTATTATTGTACCTGAGCATCACAGTGTCTGCAATAATAAAGATGAGCTTTTTGATCAACCTTGTAGCACTTGGACTAGATTAATGATTTATTTATGCATTTATTGTTTTTCATTAATTAAACTAAGATGATTAGAACCTTAGTAATTAATTAAGCTAAATAGACTAGCACACATAAGTATGGCCACTTTGAGCATACATATAACACTTAGTAATCCTAGTAGCACTTAATGCATGGTCACCTAGCAATGTTGTATGTGTTTAGGATGTGTACAAAAAGTGGGACCAGATGCTTATGTTAGGATAGTTAGTTATTAATTAGCAACTAAACTAGTTGAACCAGTTAATCAGTTTATTTTCACTCTATTACCAACCTTAGATGAACAAAATATAAAATAATAAAAATCATGTGTCTTAATTACACTTAACCATACAATTGAGCCTCACAAGTGTAGTTGGGAAGACAATGATCATTCCATGATGAGATTCACCTTCTAAATTGAATCCTATGTACGAGAACACTAGGAATCCATAGAATTCACCCGAATTGCACGTGAACGCCTTAGTGATTCGTATGGTTGGGTGTAGGGGTACCTTGCAACTCATTAATAAGCTTGTGAGAAATTTTCTTTAAAGTAGCAGCCATTCTAGGAAAATATTTTGTCAGGTTGCATGGAATATTTGCAGTTCTTATGAAGACAATAGTAGATTAGGATTGATGAATTGTTATAAGCAGGATATTATTTTATATGTCAACTGAATGGTTAAATACTTATTTGGTAGAGAGCCTTGAAAGCTGCCTTTTCATAAGCATATTTAGATCTATAAGCCTAGAGGTAGTGGTTACTGGAAAGACACTCATGTTTTTTAATTGGATCTTTTTTGCAAAAGGCATGATTATATCAGGTTCTATTATCATAAATAATATTTGGAAGTCTTGGAGTTTTATCAATGATTTTTGGAACTTCAATAATATTACTATTTCTACCTCTATGCTATGGGCTATGACATGAATTTTCTTTGAGGGTATTTGTAAAACCTAAAGTATTAATTTATTTTTCTTTTATTTTTTTCCTTTGCTCTTTTTTTTAAATCTTTTTTGGACAATGAGTTACGTAGTGCTTCTCTCCATAAAGAAAACAAGTAATCATAAATGTGGGAAGTTTATTCAAGCAGCAACAAAAAAATGATGTTTTTTCATATATTTATCAAGATAATGGCATGATTTACAATCATAATTAGGAGTTTTATGACTATTACGATGGAGGTGTTTAGGATGAGCTTTCGATTTGGACTTATGGTTTGGTGGTTGAAAACCAAAGAACTTAGGATGAACATCATAATAAAAATTTTTATCAAATTGGTTCTTTTAATTTTTTAATGCTTGCTAAGCCTTGAGTTCTTGACACGTCATACTATGTGTCTATCTTATAAACTAAACTATTTTACCAAAACACATTGGAGATATTCTTTTACCAATACTATTAAGCTCATGTTTATATTTAGCAAGAAAGAAAGTAGGAAAATATGAGACAAAGCTTTCTTTTATTGTTTCATCATGAAGTAAGCCACCAATGTAATACCAAAAATACATTTTATGTACATATGGTTCAAAATCACTAATATCTTTTAACGTATCACTAAGATATTATTATCTATAACTATCTATGAGATTAGACTATATTCCTATAAACTTTAAGGTAATAACATTAATAAAATCTACACTTGTTCCATTAAAAAGGGCTTGGTTAACAAGAACTTGTACATGATTCCACTAGGCATTTAGCAAACCTATCAACAAGAACATCACATTTTGAATGGCTTTAGCTAAAGAATTTTGCTGAAAAATCATAAGATTTTTAGTAACACCATTGATTTCTTGGATTACAGGCATCTTATCTTCTTGGGAAAGTCCATCTAGCTTAAATTTTTTTTGATCTTTTACTAATAGGTTTCATTACTATTGTTGGTTCTTGGTTTTATTATTGATTTGGTTTCATAATTAACAGATCCAAGCATGCCTCCTATTGATGATGAGGTCACTTCTAATTGAGGTTATGATTCTCTTGGAGACACATGATGTACTATATGCTTCTTTTTCTTTACTTGCCATTACCTAGTTACTTTATTGTAAAGTTGTCTACCATTTTCTTTTTCCTTTACTATAATGATAAGATTCCATCTTATCTCTTCATTTTCAAGTCAAAGTATTAGTCCTATAAATTAAGGCATTTTCCATACACTAAAGGCATCACAATAAAGATTTGAGACATTGCAACTTACTACACATATCTCTAAGCATTCCTTCTATGTAGTCCTAGCTTGGTTTGTAAGAAGTGTATGCTTACCTATTACTTATTACTGAGTAATATAAAGCTTGTTTCTCTATTTATATTATTTTTATGTAACACTACATGACACTGAGAGTGCAAAGAAATAATAGTTTTTATTAATAAATGTTTTATCATCTTTATTTCCTACATAATCTACATTTGTAAATGCTTACAATTCAAAAGTTTTGTTGCTTGGATACCATAGCCCATGACTAGTTGTGTCTTTTAGATATTGTAAAATTCTTTTGGTTGTAACCAAGTGTGATCCTTTTAGCTCTAATTGATATCTACAAATCAAACCTACTACAAAAGCTATATCAAGCCTGTTGGCTATAGCATAATGCAAGCTTTCCATAATTGATATATATATTGTAGCATCACCATTCTTTCCATCTTCATCTTTTCGAAGATATACGGTTGTGCTAAGAGGAGTTACACAAGTTTTAGATTTTGTTATGCCAAAATGCTTGAGCATATATTGAGCATACTTTGTTTGAAAACTAAAAGTTCCATCCCTGTGTTGTTGACTATGTAAGCCTAGAAAGTGAGATAGCTCTCTTATCATAGACATCTCAAACTTAAATTTCATAGATTCAACAAATTATTTACTTAAACTTGAGCTTGTTCTTCCAAACATTATGTCATTAACGTAAATTTAAGTAACTAAAAATTCTATATTGTCCTTTTTAATATAAAGAGTACTATCTAGAGGAGCTTTCAAATACTCATTTTCAGCTAAGTACGAATCAAGTTTAGCATGTAACATTCTAGGGGCTTATTTTAAGCCATATAAAGCCTTGTGAAAGTGATACACATGCTTTGGATTCTTAGTTTTAATATATCCTTTTGGCTATTCAATATATACTATCTCTCTTATTTCTCCATTTAGAAACATTGATTTTACATTCATTTCACAAAGATTAAATTCCTAATGAGTTGGAAAACCTAAAAGTATCTATAACGACGGAAAACGTCGACCGCTGGAAATACCGACAAAAATCCATGGTACATAGTTCTAACCCTGGATTCGTGCGAGGACCGTGTTGGAGAAAATAAATCCGAGGTGCCCTAAACGATCTTTTCGATTAGACATGGACTTATTTAATCAGTAAAAGGTTTGATAATAGTTTCGATGGCAGAATGCAGGTTCTTTATGAAGCGATGTAATGTTGTTACCCCGAAAGTAATTGAAGATAATGCAAACGATTTAGGTAAGATTGCCAAATCTTTCTAACTAGGGTGCAAGAGATCATATTTGATAGATAATACGATCACAAGATCTGAGATTTAATTTATGAAAATAATATGTTTGATATAATGACTTCAGGTGGACTTTGGTTTGGACGGAGCATATGCCAATGACAAGAAAGTTATATAAAGATGAAACAAGCGAGGATCAATCTACCTTGATCTAGCTAATCTGGGTGCAAGGAAGTCAGATCCATGGGAGAATATCCGGTAGCCAATTGTTTCTGATCAAGAATTCTTGTCAATCACTTCCAACGTTCTCATGATCGCTGATTCTCCTTTGTTCTTTTGCCAGTCTTGAAAGAAAAATTTTGCCAACCCCTTGATCTTTGTCAACTGGAGCATTTATAAGGTTAAGAATAGGAGAGAAACATGGTTTAAGTGACGCGTGTCTTGCACTCATAAAATGCCGTTGACTCAATGTGTTGTCATTGAAGCTTACGACGCTATGCTACGTAGTGCATGGTAAATTACCCTCGTGCGAGCTTTGGCAACAGGCTATTCTTTGATTACATTGTAATATGCAGGAGAGCGTATTGTGGCGTATGATGTGCTTGTCATTACTTGAATTATGCTACATTACACTAAATTACGCATAGTAGCGTAATTCAGCGTAAAATGATGAAACTGCAAAAGTTAAAGTGTTGTTGCCGTGCTTCCTCTGTTTTTATCCTTTTCAGGGTTTTTACTACACTGCGCTGCATAAAGCAGCATAATGGGCCCCTTAACCAAAAAAGAAAACTTGCTGAGATGCATGTTATACTACAAACTATTGCTTAGGACTTGAGATTTTTGCTAGGCTGTCAAAGTCTTGTATGCTTGCCATCCTTGATGCTACAGTGGACTATCTTTGATATTACACTGCATAATGTGAAGTTACGCTATGTAGCATAATACAGCGTAATTTGCCAAAAATTAATATTTTTTGAAACAAATAACTTGCGAAGTTGGAAGCTTGGCCGCCGTGCATCCGTCGCTTTGCTCCATCCTCTGGAATTAACTTGTGTTGTGCTGCGCAGCGTGGCGGGATAGACCTTCAACTGAAAAGGAACTTGTCACACTGCGCCTTGTTGCAACCCTTGTCTGAGTCACTAGCTTTTTCGTTGAACTGTCAGGGCCTCAAAATTTTCACGGTGTTTCAATGGCCCCTCTTTGTTGATGTTTAGAGGGCTTGTCCAAAAGATGTCAACAAAGAATATGAAACACCGGAAAGGTAAAAGCGTCAACAATGTCTATTGAAGACTGCTTAAACGTCATTCTGTCAAACTTAGAAGTGCAAGGATGAAAGGAAACAGAGTGTAGAAGGGATCTTACAGGAGTTAAGGATGGTAGCTTCGGGAAAGACTCAAATGCATGACCATGAAGCTTCTTCGAACAAGTGATTACGTCCTTTCGCTAATATGTTAATAAAAGGTTACGCCATCATACTACATATCAAGGGCTTGCAAGTGCGATTTGTGTTACGCCTGCATCGCCTGGACGAGTTGTTTTACATCCATTTTGCCAAACCCCCTTTTTTTTGCCAAAATGCAGATTGCATGCCACAAGGCGAGTTGCGTTACGCCAGTTTATGGGCATGACAATGAAAAATGGACTTAATGCTCACTTTCTGTACAAGCAGAGAAGAAGGCGGGACAATTGTAAAGATAAAGAAGGGATAAGGAAAGGGGAAAAAACAAGGTAAGGCATCTGATGGAGGGAGAGGTAGGGTTTGCACATCCAAGTGACCAGACTAGTCTGAGCAGCCACCTCTGAATACCGTGACGCCTCAACTTCCAATGAAAGTATTCTTGATCAACGATGTTGTAATAAGTAACCTGCAAAACATAACATAGAATAGGAAGGCAGGAACAAATGTCTTGATCGTTAAGAAGGGAGGCTGTTGAAACAAGCACCATTCAAAACAACAAGGAGAGTGTAGGCCCTTAAAACTGGGACCACAGCAAGTAGCAAGAGTGCCAATGTTGATGCCGCGGTTCTTGTAGTTATCGTCGAGAGCCAGATTTGTCTTGCTCGAAGGACCATGCAAAGAACATGTCAGATGAATCTGCTAAGCCAACGTCTAGTGATGGCGATGGATGGAGGCCGCTGAGGCTATGGGTAGCCGTGGTTTTTTCGAGACCCCAACCAGTGAAACTAATCCCAGGAGGTGTAGCTATGAAGTGGCTATTGTAGCAACATCTCCAAGGGGTCAGTAGTATGCCTTTCGGCATGTCTGAGGAATCAGTAGAATGCCGATGGGGTAACAGCGTTGTATCTGTCCCAACGCCTTACCCGCTCCATCTGGTAGGAATGCAGTGCAAGAATGATCACGCTCGCTTGCTTCATGGATGGCTGGTTGACAAACTCCAGTTTTAGATCCTAGTTGACCATTGTTGCTAGTTTTAAGTCTCAGTAGACTGTGGTCCCAGTTTAACGTCTGGGAAAACGGGAATCTGCTAGTTTTATGTCATAGCGGATGATGGAAGGGCTAGTTTATGGTCCTAGGGTGTCAGTTTTATGTCATGACCCAGGGACAAGTTTGTGTTGGTTTAGCATCTCAGCATACGTGTGCTTACCTTTGCCAGTTTAGCATCTTGACAGACACATGCAAGAGCCACCAGTTTTACGTCGTAGCGGACGTGTACAACTTTGCCAGTTTTACAGCGTAGTGGACGTTTGTTACCTAGTTTTGAGCTGAGTCGATATTCAGATGTAATACCGCTTTAGGTACAGATGATTCACCAGATTTAGTAGTTCATTGCCATCGGTGTCTGCTAACTTGAATGCTCCATTTCCATATGCACCGATGACCAGGAAAGGGCCTTCCCAGTTTGCAGAAAACTTGCCTACTAGTTCATGAATGGCCTTGAGAACTAAATCTCCTTTCTCGATCGTTCGTCAGTGCAGGTTGTGCCGATGCTTCTGTCGTTGTCTGTCCTGATATCTCTCAATGGTGTCAAGCGTCTGGATGCACTTTTTATCCACTAAGTCTAAATCCATGATTCTAGACTCATTGTGTTGAGTCTCATTTATAATCGTAGATAGGACCATCCGCAATGAGGGAACCTGTAATTCCAAGGGCAACACTGCTTCGAATCCGTAGACTAGGCTATAGGGCATCCTGTCTGTAGCTGTTCTGCACGTCGTACGATACACCCATAGCACATAGAGGATTTTTTCATGCCACCGCTTCTTATTACTGTCGAGCATTTTCTTGAGTAAATTGATGATCACCTTCTTTGTTTCCTCTGCTTGACCATTTGCTTGCGGGTAATAAGGTGAAGAAAAAGATTGTCTAATACCAAGATTATCGCAAAAATATTTGGTTTCTGAGCTACTAAACTGTGGTCCGTTGTTAGTCACAATAGTCGTAGAGAGTCCAAATCTGGTTACAATATTATCTAAGATGAAGTGGCAAACCTGTTGAGATGTGATCTTTCACAGGGGGATAGCCTCAATCCACTTTGTAAAATACTTAGTGACGGTGATAATGAAGCTATGACCTGCGGAAGACTTAGGCGAGACGGGGCCTATGATGTCTAGTCCCTATCGTTGGAATGGCCAAGTGATTTGAGTAGTGTGTAACTCAGTCGCTGACATGTGTATTAGATTTGCATAATGCTGGCACGTGTCACATGTCTTAACCTTGGCAAGGCAGTCTTTTTCCATGTACGTCCAATAATACCCTAAGCATCTAATCTTAGTAGTCATCGCTCACGGGGCTACGTGTCCTCCGCACAGCCCTTCATGGACTTCGTTAACTATTCGTTGTGCTTGGTCACTGTTAACGCAGGTAAGCAATACCCCATCAAAGGAGCATCTACAGAGAGTACTATCTCCAAGGATAACGTATTGCCTGGCACATTTACGCACGGCATCTTTTTGCGCATGTGTTAGCTCGTGCGGTGGTTCGCCATGCAAAAGGTAAGTTTTAATGTTGTCATATCATTCTGACATTCCTTCCACATTTAATGAGGAAATTTGCATCACTTGAATGACAGGCTCTGTACATTCTATCATTAAAGAGGGCCAAGTGGCAAACAGACGTGGTGGCACGTTTATTGCCAATGTTGCCAGTGCATCGACGATGGCGTTTTCATTGCATGACACATGTTGAGCATCGGTTGTTATGAATTTATTTAGGAGATCTTTATCCATATCGTAGTAGGGTTGTAGGTGTACAGCCTTGCAGGCGTAGACTCCTGTGATTTGATTGATTACCAGCATCGAATCACCTTGAATTGCCAGGTATCGAACGTTGAGCTTGCAGGCCATCAACAATCCCCTGAGGAGCCCCTCATACTCTGCCACGTTGTTCGTACAAGGGAAGATCAGACGGTAAGCCAATGGACGCACATCCTTAGGAGAAAGTGTAATAACGACGGTGGCACTGCCGCCTCTAGTGGTTGAAGCTCTGTCAAAATATAATGTCGCTTCAAGGCCTGTTGATACAAGGCTTAAACTGTGTACATGTTCATCCAGGAATTCTGGCTTTATTGTAGCTTGATCATTAACTGGCAACATTGCTAATTGGTCAGCTATGGCTTGGCCTTTGGTGGATGACTGGCCAACATAATGTAAATTGAACTCAGCTGTGATAGCCTTCCAACGAGCTATTCTGCTACTTTCATACAAATTTTTGGAGATAGCCCGCAGAACGTTACTTTTACAAATTATGTTGACCTGATTGCGAAAAATATAATGCCTGCATTTTTTAAGTGCGAAAACTAATGCCAAACAGTTACGCTCCACTTCGTTGTACCTTATTTTGTATGCAAATAGAGCATGACTGAGGTAATAGATAGGTGCTTCTATTCCATCGTTCCTTTTCTAGCAAAGTAACGCAGCTATAGACACATCCGAATTAGCTAGATAAATGTAGAAAGGTTGATCCCTTTGTGTTGGAAAAACCATTAGTAAATGTTGCAGCTCTTCTTTTAAGTTGTCAAATGCATGCTGGTAGTCATTGGTCCATTTAAAATTGATACCCTTCTTCAAAAGATGTTGCATGGGGTGCAATTTATCTGTTAACTTTGAAAT
Organism: Gnetum montanum; assembly: GCA_015680685.1. Taxonomy (NCBI): domain Eukaryota; kingdom Viridiplantae; phylum Streptophyta; class Gnetopsida; order Gnetales; family Gnetaceae; genus Gnetum; species Gnetum montanum. The sequence goes on along the minus strand of MNCI01030296.1, from coordinate 568,594 downwards.
CAACCGCCTGATGAACTGAAGCCTACCCTGTAACCCACATAGTTCCTTGAGATTTGTCGGTGGCATCAACTCAACGATGGCCTTAACCTTGTCGGGGTCGACTCGGATGCCAGTCTCAGATACCACAAACCCCAACATTTGTCCAGTTTTGACACGAAGTACGCATTTCTTTGGGTTAAGCCTTAAGTCGTATTGGAGACATCATTTAAGGACTAATTCCAGGTCTCGTGAATGATCTTCTGACTTTATATATTTGACAACTATGTCATCTATATAGTCGTTCAATCTCCCTAAGAGGTAATCGCTAAAGATGTATGTTATGGCTCGTTGATCCGTTGCACCGGCGTTCTTTAACCCAAAAGGCATCATGGTGTAACAAAAGGTCCCCCAGGGCATCATGAATGTTGTGGTCAATTGGTGCTCTGGGTTAATACAAATTTGATTATAGCCTGAGAAACCATCCATAAAGGACAGGAGCGCATGGCCTGTTGTTGTGTCGATTAGTTGGTCAATACTCGATAACGGGAAGTTGTCCTTAATTGTAGCTTTGTTCAGATCCTAGAAGTTTATGCAGATGCGTATGCCTCCCGTTTTCTTAGAGATAACTACAATGTTGGATACCCAATTGGAATAATCAACCGCACGGATGAAACTAGCCTAATATAACTTGGTGATTTCATCACGCACTGCTAGCATGATTTCTGGCTTAATCTTTCGTGCCTTCTGTCTAATTGGTTTGATGCATGGGTCTAAGATGATGTTGTGCTGTATTAATCTCGGGTTTAAACCTGGCATGTCTTCATATGACTACGCGAATACAGCAGCGTTGTTTTGGAGCACTTGGGTCACGTCATTCTGCATCTGTTGGTCTAAGAGAGAACTAACCCTAAGAGTTTTATTTTTACCCTTTTGCGTAACCACAGGGACCTCGCTGAGAGGGTCCTTGGTTACATCACCAGCCTCCAAGTCGAGTGTTCGGGCCAGATGTTCTGGCCAGTCTAGGAATGTTCCCAATGTAGCTATGGTTGCATCATAAAGGGACGGGTTTGTTCCTACCAGCATGTGATCGTACTGTCTAATGATCTTCCCATACAGCCCTGTTAACTCTAAGGATGCGGATAAAGCTACATCCATTTGCGAGTGATCCTGCAAAATCGCCAAAAAATGGAAGTTGTTACATCATTTTTTTTCCAATTTGTTAAATGATGAAATTTTGTTTGTTTTGTGTCAAAATTACAAGCTAGAGAAGTTTTCAGTTTAACGTCTTAGTGGACCATTGCAAATATGCATAGTTTGTAAGAAGAAATGTCAAGCGAAGCTGCCTAGATGCTAGCGTATGAAACGAGATGAAAGGTGTAACATGGCGTGTCTAGTATGTCGAAATGGTTGGATTTGAATTTCACACTAACAGTAGTTAATGCGGCCAAATTACGACATGATAAGCTATGCATTAGTTTAGGGTCATTTCGGACTATAACGCAAATGATATCTCTGACATTAATGCCCAAATCCTCGCATTTTATGTCATACTGACACACACATTTCGGGAAAGTTCCGCGTCAATCGAGCAGAAATAATCAGTTGGTTTCGAGCATTTTGTTTATAAACCAGTGGTTCATAGTCAAAACAGGTTACTGATATCGTGAATTTGGACCTGTTAATAGCGAGAAGACAACGTAAGCAAGGCGTGAGTAGACGATTTTACAAGCACTTTGTTCAATTTTGACCTTTGCAACAATGGCACCCAAGGTTAAAGGCAAGAATGCTAAGTTGGCCAGGATACACGAGATGTAGGAGAGTGTGCAGCGAGTTTCACAGGCCAGAGTAGAAGCTCTGGACGTTACCCCACTTAACCGATAAGTCACTGTTCATCCTTTTTTCACTATCATCATGTTTGTTGCAACGTCATGGTTTGTCTATTTTGGGTTCTAATGTTGTATCATGGCGTTAATGTCTATTTGCATGAACTGAACTATTATTATGAAGGTTTAGGCAATAAGAAATAAGGTGTAGCATGTAAATGTAATGTAATCAGAGTTTTTGTGATAATGATATCTTGTGTCAGAGTAATATGCAGTATTTTCTTTCATCGCCTTTGTCAGAGACGGACCTTAAGTTGTTACAAGGGTTTAGGCAATTTTGGCTATGAACCTCCAATATACGCTGTAATTTTTCAGAAATTGTGTGAGCCCTAGTGTGGCGTAACAAATATTCATGTCTAGATTTTGTCTAACAGTAGTACATTTGTATTTTACAATATTATGTTAAAGCCCATCCTAATCGTTTTGGACATCGTGGACGTTCTGTGCTACGTTCATGTCCCCACAGCCAATGTTCCTCCCCCTCATGCTCGTCTAAAGGGGGAGGCGATATGGTTCCGAAGAGGCACATGGGATTTTTTCCAATTTTTGCTTCATAACTACAGCATATTCGTCTGGTTGCATCTACCAGGTGATGAAGCTGCTGCTATTTTGGAGATGCTATTAATTGGTTCGATGCAGAGCGTCTTAGCATTTCTGTCTGACGGCGTGATTGAAACTATGCAGGCGCAAGACCGTGAACAAAATGTCAAGGGTTTAAGGTGTTTAAGCTAGATCTAGGAAATGCCCAAGTTTAACTGTTATCACGCCTATAACACTCTATTCGTGGCCCATCATTCCACAACTTATTTCCAGAATCCTCCTGGTACCGTGCATTACACAAGCGGGTAAGTTTCGTTTCACTTCGCAGTATTGTAATGCTAACTACTGTTTAGATGCGTATTGAGTGTAAAGAGTTGTTTGTGTTTCTAACATAGGTTTTTTATCAATGAAAATGGTCTTATCAGCAACAATGATACATTGTCGTTGGCCGAGAGGGCTATAGGGGAGTTTACCTCCATCAGCAACATGCGGGCTACCATCATGGAACATCTGGCGTTCGAGATCCCAGAATACCCTACCTGTTACACCGACCTCTTTTCTAGGTGCAAGAAACTTGGATGGCTGGATAGGGAGTGGACTCTAGACCCTCCCCTCACTGCTGCTGATGTACAAAGGAAAATTCCTTTGTTTCCTTTACCTTTCGGGCCTGGTAACCTTTGTCATAATAATGAATTGTGTCAATATTGTGTGATGATGATGTAAAATCATTTTGGTTTAACTATGGATTTGTGTTAATAGTCAGGGAATCATGGGAGATTACGATTATGGCTTCGGGTCGCGAGGCCAGCAGTCTCTTCTTCCGTTATGGTGACATAAAGGAGGCACAACGTTGGCTCGGCCATAAAGCGGCCCCGATTGTAGTAACCAATAACATTCGGGAAGTTGGACTGATGGACCTTTTCCCAGCCATAACCCCTAATGCTACTGCAAGTGAAATGTTAACCCTGGTCAACTCCTTTAGTGAGGAAGCCGAGCGTCTCGGCATACACGTACGTAATGTGTGCATAAATTTTGACATTGACGCTCAGCTGTTCGCAGATTTCTTTGGGGTCCCCTTTGACGGTTTTCCCATAGATGAAAAGTCGAAGAGGAGCTCCAAGCTCCAGAAGGAGATAGAGGATTGGTTGGGGGTTCAGAAAGAAAGTAAAGGGATCATCGGCGATAGGATTGTGTTGGCAGTGGCCAACATTGTTTACCCCCTTTTCGAGCCCGAGCCTTCCCCAAGACACTCTCGCAGGGGAGATTCCTCACCATTGAGCAAGCCCAAATCATGCGAGAGGTCTTAGAGGAGGGGACACGCTTCAATTGGGTGAGCTATTTTTTTGAAGGCTTACGCGTTGAGATTATCAGGCTTCGCCAGAAGCTCGAAACCCATTTCAATGTGCATTTTTCCTTCTTCATAGCTTGCTTCCAGCATTTTGCTAAATTTTTGGTGGTCCAGAGGAATGGGTTCTGGGTGCAACAGGATCGTACCCAAATCTCCAAACCATGGATCTCCCATATTTTTGGCACTTTCCGGTCGCAAGACCCACCTGAGGGGATTGGGGAGTCGTTGTCAATGACAGCTAGGAGTATGGTTGCACCTCGTACGTGGGGCCAAGACAGTGTGGGTGGAGCACCTCCCTCTTACACCGGTGATGTGTCGAGAGGGAAGCGCCTAGCTACTGAGATAGTGGATTCATCAGTGCCGCGGAAAAAGCCTCGTTTGAATGAAGGATCTTCCGAGCCAGTGGGTGGTGTTGGGAGGAAAATGCAGATTATATTTCAGAGGAGCAATCCTCCAAGCGGTAAGTGTGAAGATGTATTAACGGTTACGGTTTGTGTAGAGACACCATTATGTAGTGTAACATTTGTTGAACAAAAAGTGCAATCCTATGTTAACTAGCCATGTTGTCTGACAGTGAGGGAAAAGGTTGTAGACTAGTTGACCCCTGAAACAGGGGCTATGGTCTTATGGCATGGAGAAGGGGCCTCGGTCTCTNAATAGGGGCTATGGTCTTATGGCATGGAGAAGGGGCCTCGGTCTCGGAAGAAGAGGCCCTAGTTAATAAGACGAGGAGTGCACAGCCTCCTGCGCGTGAAGAGGAAATAGCTGTGGAGGATGCTGAAGTCCTTTCGACTGGACTTAACCGAGGCAAGTGGTTTGTCGCTTGATAAAATTAATTTTTATTTTGTACTAGTTGTCGTAATATCTTAGTCATACCTTTTGTCTTGCGTAACAGGTGACCAGAGCGTGCCCTTGATAGCAGTGGTGACTCAATCCTCGGGTGAATTTCCTGATAAATTCACCTTTATGGAAGGGGTCGTTCAAGATATGATCGGTCACTTAGAGCGAATTGATCCTAAAGCTGGTACGCTACGATCATTACGCATAGGTTATTTTACTATGACATTACACTACTTAATTATGCCTAACTGTTATTTTCATGTCATTAGGAGCTCGCCTCAAGTGGGACCCGTCAGCACCCATTGATTTAGACACCGCCAGGCCCTCATCAGAAGTGACCGTTGTGCCATACAACATTTACGAAGAAATGCATAAATGTGCTTTACGCTCAACTTGCTCCTTATGGGAGTGTCAAAGTGTAAATGAGGACCTCTAGAAGAGATTGCACAGGTCGAAGAAGGAGAGAATGGCTCTACGCGATGAGGTCAGGGATCTAAGATCACGGAATGAATTCTTGCAAGCCTAGGAAATGAGAGGTGAAGACTGGAGGACAGCTATCATTGACTATGCCCGTTACTGGGCTATCGTCAGCAACAGCATCCAAACTAGTCGTGAACTGGTTGAACAACGCATGCAAATGGACCTCCTTGCTTAGAAGAACCAGGACTGGAAGGATTATAGTGCGAGCGTACAAGAGTGGGGGCAGACACAGAAGGATCATAAACATGTTTACAAATGAGAAAGCGTTGCCTACCGTCAACATTATAGGGACTCTGCCATTGAGGCTCAATCCCTTCGATTGTTTCTCGATGTTATAGGCACTTCCAAGGCATTTGAAAAGTTCCAGGAGCAAGTGACGGTGAGTGCCTCTCTGGAAAGGGAAGTTACTCTTCCTGGAGGTGAGACTACTGTCCCTTCCTTCTTCCCTGAACCACCCCGATGGACTCCCATGGAGAAGGGGAAGGTCAAGGCTAGAACTAATCTAGGAGACGGGGTTTGGTCTGAGCTCACCGAGGACGAAATATTGCGCCATCTATGGATTGGCTTAGAACAAGTCCCCTTTGCTGCTGATGCTGGACCATCATGGGTGAGTTGTAGTATTATTGCATTTTGTTATACCTAGTTTTGACAACGATGTTAATCTATTTGTCATGCCTAATCGCAGGAACAACCTGAGGAAATTCCTCGACAGGATGAAGCTAATGAAGGTGGTGACCCTCACAAAGAGGGTTTGTAGGAGACGGAGCGTGCTGAAGGGTCTCACAAAGAGGATCGCCCTTATGAAGGGGTTCCTCATGCAAAGGGTGGCCTCTATGAGGACGACCTCCTCGGAGTAGAAATTGAACTAGGGGATACAGGAGACAGTGGTAGTAAGGGGGATGCATAATGGATTAACCTGATGTTTTATTGTGGTGAAGACAAGACTATTTTTCTTCTTTTTAACTTATTCGAGACAAATTTTGGTATTAATGCTAATGTTCTTTTCATTGTTTTCTCTTTATGTAAAATGTATCATAGGTTTTAACGTTGTGATAAGTTCTGATTAGTTTTGAGAGCATAGCGTCAATGTGGTTACTAGTTCGAAACCGTCATGGACTGTTAAATTGTCTAAATGTAAAACATAAATGATATTGCTAGTTTGAGACTGTTTCAAGCCCCCTTTTGTTGTTTTTAGTTTTAAAGTATGAAAAGTAAGCGTAAATTGGATTTTGGTATAGACCGTGAATGAAATTTGCATTCCAAGCATAAATGGGATTTAGATACAAAGGGTAAGTGAAATTGCTAGTTTAAGGCCATTTCGAGCCGTAGCTGATTCAAGTGCCATGCGTAAATGAAGTTGCTAGTTTAGGGACATTTCGGGCCTTTGCGTAATTCGAGTACAAAATGTAGAAGGTTGCTAGTTTAAGGCCATTTCGGGCCTTTGGTAATTGAGTGTGAAGTGTAGATACAGTTGCTAGTTTAAGGCCATTTCGGGCCATAGCGTAATAGGAGTAAAGAAGATAGAAACGTAAAGCTAAACAAGAGCGTAATAAAATTAGCTTGCGGAAAGCGTAAATACATGCATAAACATAAGAAGTATAAACGATAAGCGTAAACAGAGTGATTGATGAGACCCTAGTAGGTAGGCAACATTGTTTTACTTGCTAACTCCGTAACTGTTTCTTAATTGCCTTCGTCTTTAACGACGCGTAAGGATGGGGAGATTTATGGCCCTTCTCCTTCACATTGTAATCTTCCCCTGGGAATGGTAGTTCGGCCCAAGTTAGACTATCATCAGCTACTATTTCAGCTTACTCAGGTACTAGAACAGGGGACTGATTCTCAGACATTTCTATCTCCAACCCTTGTTTTGTCTCTATCTTATTAACAGCCTGAGGGATTATTTCATCACCGTGGATAACCACTTCTCCTCCTGCGTAAGGCAAATGGATTTCCTAATGAATGGATGAAGAAACTACCCTCAATTGGGCTAACCAAGACCTCCCAAGAATTAGATTGAATCCAGGCATCTCTTCAACCATGATAAACGTAGCGTCTGTGGGGAATTGGTCCCCTGCCACAAAATTGATGTGGACGGTCCCTTTGACCTGCACCCATGTCCCGTTGAACGAATTTAGCCATGAAGTTGTTGTAGGACTAATCTGATGATCATGCCTAATTTATCCACTATGGGATAAGGGATGACATTAGTGGCCGCCCCGTCATCTACATGTACTCTTCGGATTTGGTGTTGGCCGACCCGGATAGTGATGAATATGGGTGCTATAGTCACTTAACCCTCAGGGTCATCCTTGATGGATTTGTCATGAAAGTTCAACGAGGTGGGATTAGGTTTTTAAGCAGTAGGGGGAAGCATGATGGAGTGAATTGCTCCTTCGTCTACCGACAGGCTTTCGTCCACAGGTATGGACATTAGCATGCAAACCATAGCTTCACGATGTGTTTGCGATGTCATGAGCAAGTCATAAAGGCTCAACGTTGTATTTTTCTATTTCAAAGCCTGTTTGACTTGTGCCAGGGCATCAAAGAGATGTTGCCCACAATCAGAGTGTCTATCACCCTTTTCCTCCTCCATTTGCCCTAAGAGGCAAATTTCGCGGGGAGGTGTGAGAGTTGGCTGAGGGTTAGGCTTCCTTTGGCCTGGGGGAGATAATTGCTTTTGTGTAACCTCTTTGTCCTTGGCAAGTGGGGCTAACGGTGCTAAAGCGAGGGGTTGAGTTTTGGGTAACCCTAGTGTAAGAGGATCCTTGGCCGCATCAACAGTGACAGTAGGTGAGTTTGACTTAGAGGATTGCACCTGCGTAGGAGGGGCAGTTGATAGTTTTGGCACTTTGATAACTAAGGGTTCCTTAGGTGTAGAAGTGGGCTATGCCATGGCTTTAACAATTGCAGGCTGTCGGGAAGCATTCTGGGACAAAGTTCGGAGGATGAAAGGGTGTCTTAGAGTGCCACTCATCGGCGTCGACAAACTTGTCGTTTGGGTCGAGTGAGGTTGCATTCGCAACACAAAAGTCTGCCTCGGGTGTGCCTGATTATCGCCCTCTATTCCTACCGCGTTGATTGTGTACCTTGCATTATTTGCATTCAACGGGTCTTGGTACACACGCATGGCCTGGTTTTCTGGGCGTGTCGGGCTACTACTATCTAAGATCAAGTCCCCTTGATCTATCAAACATTGGATGTCATCTTTCAATACCCAAAAGTAGTCCATATCATGGCTGCACAATTGATGATAGTCACAAAATCATTCTAGCTTAAAGTTCTTATGCACAGGTGGTTCGTTAGGTTGGGCTAAGGAGGGATTCTTGAGTAACTCGCAGTGGCGCCTGTGGCATTTTAGAGCCTCCTCGGACATCGCCTTGTGTCGGATGTGGTCGGTTCCCAATAATTGCTTTAGAAGTTCTGAAGGCTTCACAGGTAGGATTGCGTAATTTGAGCGATCCTTACGCTCAAATTTTAGCCTCGGTTGTGCTTTGGGGGTAGAAGGAGCTTTGTGATTGGTACCACCTGAGCTTGTTGTCGGCTCAGCTGGCTCTGTAATTGTTTTCTTGTTATTGTTGCCTTTCTTCTTGACCCCTTCAGCAATTAACGCGACTGTAGTAGTCGTGGCTTTAGCTTTGTCCTTACCCTTGCTGTGGGCATTTCTGTAGGCCACATATGCTGGATCTTTACTAGCCTCCGCCGCGTCTTGGATGCCCTTAGTCTAGGTAAAGGCTTGGCTGAGGGAATAGGGGGCGAGGTAATACAGCTTAGACTTGATAAAGTCATTGACTGCTCCCTTAAAGATTACCAATAGATGAGCATCCGCGATGGGTTTGCAGATTTCATTCAAGGTGGCGCTCCACCGTTGTATGAACTTTTGGATTGACTCAAGCGGGTCTTGCCTAACTCCCATGAGCTGGTCCAATGTGACATCTGGCTTCAGGTTGTATTTGAAGCAAGTCACAAACTAGGTTAACAGCTCTTCCAAAGTTGAAATGGAAGCACGTGGAAGTTCTCGATACCAATCCAAGGCTTTACCCGTTAAGGACATAGCAAAGACACGGATTATGGTATGCGGCCATTATTGTAGCAATAAGGACTCTGACCTGAAAGTGATGAGGTGAGCATTGGGATCACCTTCCCCATTGTATTTTGTGAAATGAGGAAGGGGCATTCCAGGTGACAATGACAGGATTGGGATGGTCGAACTAATAGGATCGTTCGGGTAGAAGTCCATGACCTGTACCATGTCAGAACCAGTAGTCTTAAGGTGCTTGACCTCCTCTGTAAGGGTCTGAATAAGTTGGAAGGCTTGGTCCAACCCCATAGATGACANCGATGGTTGGTGGGACAGTCCTTGCCGGCAATGTTGCTTGCGGCATCCACAATCCTGTGGTTAGTGCAGATGGGAGAACCACCATCAGCTATGCTATTAGGTAAGCTACTTGCATAGCCGAGGGCATAGGCAGTGGTCCTACAATTAGGTTTAGCACTTGCGGGATGTGGCCTTGAAGGTGGGAATGGTGATGGTTTTGCGTACGATGGGAATGGAGCCCACCATGCTATGGTGGCAGGCTCTATTGTGCGAATCAGGAGCATAGATAGTGTTGCAGGTATTGCATGCACATGTAGTGGCACAGGCTCAAGCACATGATGAGGCGAGTTAGGTAATCGTGCCTGTTGAGGAATGATCTATGATGAACCCTCACCTGGGAAGATAGTCGGAGAAAGAAAATGTAAACGCGGTGAACGCGGGACTCGCTCCGTGTTAGACAAAGGTGTAGTGACCATGAACAACGAATTTATATAAGACGTTGTTGAGGGAGGGGCCATGGTGAAATCAGCATGATTGCCTCCCTCAGAGTGGGATTCTAGATCGTCCTGTCCATCGTGAAGCGCTTCTTCATGGAACATGGTTTCTAGTTCTTCTGGCAATGTCTTTACCATCAACATTTGATCTAGGATCCACCTTTGTTGATCTATCAAGGGTATGAAAGTGGTAGGGGTAGGAATGAGTTCTTTCCCGTTGTAGTACATGAGCTCGTATTCTCGTTTTTCCTCAACTTCTTGTGGATAGAGAGGCAGATTTACCGCTAGCTTAGCGTAGAGGAAACTGTAGTGTTCCCTGCGCTAAGCTTGTCCCTTTGGCTCCTTGTTTTGTAGCCTAAGGGAGTGGTGTGATCACACTGGACTAGTTGGTTGCTCAACCACAAGGGGCGTAACTTGTAGAGTCCAAGGGTTTTCGAGATTGGCAATGTCAACGGCTGTGGTTGATGTAACCATTTTCGAAATAATGATGATAAAAGATAAAAATTGGAACAACAGATGCAAACTAAGATAATAATCGGGGCTTTTTATCTCGTAGGATTCCAAAGGAATCGTCGAAGCGACCGATCTACACCACACGATTTCATAAACAACCTTGGAGGTATTACGTTTACGTTGATCGACAATGGGTACAAAAAACTTACAAGACTACCAATAAAATGCAGATCGGCTATGAAGGCCCTCCTTCTAGCACCAGAAAACTATAATGATGGAAAATGTGGGCCGTTGGAAATACCGACGAAAATTCCTGGTACACAGTTCTAACCCTAGATCTATGCAAGGACCGTGCTAGAGAAAACAAATCTGAGATGCCCTGAACGGTCTTGTCAATCAGACAGGGACTTATTTAATCAGGAAAAGATTTGATAATAGNTAAGATTGCCAAATTTGTCTAACTAGGGTGCAAGAGATCAGATTTGACAAATAATATGATCACAAGATCTGAGATTTAATTTATGAAAATAATATGTTTGATACAATGACTTCAGGCGAACTTCGGTTTGGACAAAGCATATGCCAGTGACAAGAAAGTTATACAAAGATGAAACAAGAGAGGATCAATCTACCTTGATCTAGCCAATCTGGATGCAAGGAAGTTAGATCCGTGGGAGAATATCCAATAGCCAATTGTTTCTGATCAAGAATTCTTGTCAATCACTTCCGGCGTTCTCACGATTGCTGATTCTCCTTTGCTCTTTTGCTAGTCTTGAAAGAAAAATTTTGCCAACCCCTTGGTCTTCGTCAGCTGGAGCATTTATAAGGTTAAGATCAAGAGAGAAACCCGGTTTAAGTGACGTGTGTCCTGCACTCATAAAATGTCGTTAACTCAATGTGTTGTCGTTGAAGCTTACGACGCTATGCTACGTAGTGCGTCGTAAACTACCCTCGTGCGGGCTTTGGCAATAGGCTATCCTTTGATTATGCTGTAATACGTAGGAGAGCGTATTGTGGCGTATGATGTGCTTGTCATTACTTGAATTATGCTGCATTACACTAAATTACGCATAGTAGCGTAATTCAGCATAAAATGACGAAACTACAAAAGTTAAAGTGTTGTTGTCGCGCTTCCTCTATTTTTATCCTTTTCGGGGTTTTTACTATGCTGCACTACGTAAAGCAACATAATGGGCCCCTTAACTAGAAAAGAAAATTTGCTGAGATGTGCATTATACTACAAACTATTGCTTAGGACTTGAGATTTTTGTCGGGCTGTCGAAGTCTTGTATGCTTGCCATCCTTGATGCTACGGTGGGCTATCTTTGATATTACGCTACATAATGTGATGTTATGCTATGTAGTGTAATACAACGTAATTTGCCAAAAATTAAGATTTTTTGAAACAGATAACTTGCGAAGTTGGAAGCTTGGCCGCCATGCATCCGTCGCTTTGCTCCATCCTCTGGAATTCACTTGTGCTGTGCTGCGCAGCATGGTGGGACAGACCTTCGATTGAAAAGGAACTTGTCGTGTCGCGCCTTGTTGCAACCCTTTTTCTGAGTCACTAGCTTTTTCGCTGAACTATCGGGGCCTCGAAATTTTCACGGTGTTTTAGTATCCTAATAAACACCATTATTCTAGCAACCTCATTTCATAGATATTTTGTACATTTTTCCCATTTATCATTGATCGAATCTTCTCAAGTATAGTTCTATTTACTATTAAATCAAGATTATTATTATAGTCATAATTTACAATTAAAAGTAGCTCTAGTTTGTTTACCATATTGGCATGTAGAACATACCTCTTCTAGCTATCTTATTTGAGGAATACCTCTTATGCTTTGAGCCTTGCTGAGAGCTTGGACATTTTTTTGAGCTTAAGTGATGTAGTCTTTTGTGCCATAACCTACTAATACTTGTCTTAGAAATAAGAGTCAGATATCATGGCTGCTCATTTATAAAATATAAATTATTTCCTACTCAAGTAATGTAAGCTTTAAAATTATTTTCCTTATTTTCTAATAGACATTTTTCATTCATGAAACAAATATTATAATCTTATCTTAAAAAATGTCTGAAGCTCAACATCTTATAATGCAAGCCATTAACAAGATAAATGTTGTGAACTTCAAGAAAATCATTATAAATTTAACCAAACCAATACCTCTTACCATGCCTTTGCCTTTGTCACTGAAGCTTACCTTTTCTTCATTGAAAGTTTTAAGTGTGATAAAATTTGATTTATCATTGATTACATGTTGAGGGTAGCCACTATTGAGAAATAATGTCTCTAGGCTACAAGAGCTCTGTAAGGCTAACTTTACAAGGAGATCTCTTCTGTTAATTAGTCTCTAAACCTATTATCCTATTTTTGACATTTATTGGAAAGAGTTTAGAAGCATGTGAACAATAGAAACTTTCATAATGAGAAACATCATTTTTTCTACACTTCTTTGCTCTATGGCCTAAAATACCACACTTAAAATAATAACCTTAGAAGAAATTGGCTATCGATCTTAAACCATACTTGATGATTAGAATTCTTGGAGTAGGAAGGATTCCCTTAACTATGTGTGAGTCAATGACATGTGATTATGGATACTATGTTCGGAATTTTATCTTATGTGTTGATGTTTTTGTTAAAGGTAGCTTTGTTGAGGAACCACACTTATATTCAAGACCCTCTTATCATTACTTAACTATCCATTATTAATGATATCCTTGAGTTGTTCTGAGTTGTGGGTAAATATTTTGAACAAATTTGATGTGACTTGAGTAGTATTACCTTTCATGCCCTTCTTTAGCAGTAGCACTTCCTCTTTTAGCTTTAAAATTTCTTATTCAGCTGATACAAGTTTTGTCTTATAGTTCTTAATTTCTTACTTCCTTTCTTTTAAAACTTTACTTAAATTTTCATTCACTTTAACAACCATCTCCAATTGATCCATTATCCTTCTATATCAACATCATTAGCTTCTTCATATTTAGTTTTAGCTATTTTTGATGAGTTCATTTTGTTTTCATTTCCAGTTGAGCCTACAATTTCAAATGTGCTAAGATTTTCATGTTTATTTGGGTTAGTATACATAAATTTTTGAAAATCATTATCGAAATTATAATAATCAATCATGGCTAGAAATGAAAATAAGTATTGTGTAACAATATCATAGTTATTTTTTATAATATTGATATAAGAAAAATAAGCAAACAAATTTTCTTCAACATTCTTAATTTATATACTATTTTCTAGATGTTTTAATTAACTTCATATTTTGACTAATTGGGCTTTGAATTTTCCAAACCTATATTAAGTGCTTACCTACTTGAACTTGATCATTTGATTTTTTCTAATTCTTCTTTTTTTTCTTCTTCTTCAGACAATTTGTAACCATATGACTTGTTTCATCACAATAATAACAAGAAAACGATTTTATTAACTTTTTATTAGCCTTCATCTTTTTGAGTCTTCTAAGCTTCATAGTGAGATTAACAATCTCTTTATCAAAATTAGATTATGACATTGATAGTTCCAAATTTTTTCTTCATTTTTTTCAACTTTAGCCTTAAAAGAAATTTACTCATTATTGCCATTAAAACTAGCTCCAATTTCCCTGATTTCAAAAGCTAAAAAAATACTATAGAGATCAAAAACTATCATTCTAGATAGATCTTTTTCCATTTTTATGGATAATACCTTTGCTTCAAATTTGCTAGGTGATGAATCGCGGTTTGCCAGGCCCTGATATCAGGTATGCAATATCACAACCTGGATATGATATCATGATTCTTGTGTTAGCCTATAAATATAGCACTCATGTGCATAGTGAGATCATTAGTTAGTAATTAGATCATCAGGTAGTTAGAAGTTCTTTTCTTTTGGTAGTTTAGCTTTCAGTGCATGCCTACAATGTGATGCTCATAATTGTATGGAAACTTTGTTCGAGCATGATGTACTTGGACATGCACACAATCGGCAATAAAGATCGAGATTACTCCATCATTGTAGCATTCACTTAGCATTTAATTATTTTAATTGTTGATTATTTATTGTTGTTTGCTTAGCTAATATTTCATTTATCACCATTTACTATTCCTATTGTTAATGCAGAATGAGTACGCCTTAATCATGAACATTTAAGTGTAACTACGTGGTAACCCAGTAGCATATTGAGTAGTGCTTCGAGTGATGTGTGCTTGGTAATCCCAGAAGTAGTACACGAAGTCCAAGATGCATACAGATGATTAAGGATAGATGCTTATCGCACTTAGGCTAGCTTAGATCTTATTTCCTATTGCCCATTAGTTTAATTAAGTTATCTCTTACTGTCCTTAGGACTAGCATAGTAGTAGGGATCATATCATACACCTCACTCTAGACTAAACCATACATGATAAAGTAAATACTAGTCCAAGTGGGAAGATAGTGAACTGTAATCAACACATAACTATCTAGATGCCATAACTAGTCCATCCACAGAGTTTGACCGAATCATGCATACATGCTAGTATTCGTATGGTTGAGCATAGGGGTACCTTGCCACTCATCATTGGTGTCGTTGCTAAGGATGGTGCTAGTTATCTAGGTTAGTTATATCATACAAGATTGTTATAACAAGGTATTAACAGTATATCTTTCAAAAAAAGAAATTACATTCAATTAGGTCACACACAATTCATGATAATGTCTCTTTCACAAGACAGTGATAATGCAACATCTACCAAGGTAATTCATAGGAGAACCAACAAAATTTATGATGAAGAAGAAGTTTGGAGTACTCAATCTTATGTAGAAGTTTCATATGTTCATAGACATCCCAATGATACTCAAAGGATTTTTGTCATCCAACTCAAACACCTCTAGTAAAGATGGGACATCCCCTAGAAAGAGGAGGCCTACAAGGCCTAGGACCTTCTCAATGGGTAGCAAGAGTACATCAGGGGATGATTAGGAGACTTACAAAAGTCATGACAAGTCTTCCAATTCTCCCTCTTCCTCTACTCTTTTAACATCAGTTTGTAACACTGATGACTATATCTTAAGGGGTCAACATAGAAATAAAAATCAAACCCATGAGAAAAATTAGAAATGCCAACATGAACATAGATAACATTGTCCCAACTCATGAACTCATAACATATTTAGTGACAATGAACCCCTACTGGCCACTAAGAGCCGAATGCATATAATAGAGGCCATTCAGATATCTCGTAGGCATTGCAAGGAAAGCCGTCTACCCAAGCTTGATTTAAATAACTTTCCTAAGTTCTCAAGAGGCTATGATTTAGATCCACAACATCATTTACAAGCCTTCTATTATGCCTATATATGGAACAACATTGAGAATGGGTGGCAAAAGCTTAAGCTCTTCCCTATGACACTTTTTGGCCAAGCAAATGTGTGGTACAGGTCTTTAAAACTAAATTCAATTCATCGATGGCCTACAATGGTAAACCTCTTCAACAAAAGATATCAAACCTATGTAAGAGTATCAGCCTTGAGGAGAAAAATCCAAGAATGAAAAAAAGGGCAACATGAACCCTTGGATATGGCCTTAGAAAGATATTACTCTTTGTTAAACAAATGCCCAGGCCATGGATTCTCCGAGAAAAGGCTAATGTATCACATCATGGATGTGCTTCGTAATGAAACAAGGGAGACCCTAGGGATGTATGCCCCAAGTCAACTATATGAACTATGAACCCATAAATTCCAAGAGCTTATTAAGCAAGTAGCAAAATAAGAAGGAGAAATCGCTAAATGGGAGAATGTTAAAAAATCCTAATAGGACCAAACTATTGAAATAACAGAGGTCTATAATCATGAAGGGGAGAAATCAACTCACCTTGAGGAGGTGAAACAATCCCCACCTTTGCCAATATTAAAATCACTAGATGAAATCAAGGCAAAGATCAACAAGATGACAAAGTGGGTACATGACAAATGTGAAGAATATGTAGACATTCTTAGCGGGAGTCCCATGCAAGATAACTTTGACGTCCAAAACAAATAGAGGATACCAAACCTGGAAACAAGATAAAACACCATTCAACAATTGAAGAGAAGGATTGAAGGAAATAAGGATAGGGGCTCAACCACAAATCATAAGTATCAATGTGATGTTTGCCTATACAATCATCCAAAAGTCCAATGCCCAATCTTGTTACATCTACATGAGCATTGGGGAAGAATGTTACATCCCGATTTCGTATAGAAGTACGTGGTTGGATGGATCCCTATCCCACAACTTTATGGGCAATTCCACAACTCATCGTACTATCCATGGAAAAATTCTTACTAGCCTCAATATTGTGCTCAACTGTAGTGGCAAAATCCCCAATCGCGGGGGAGGCCATCTCCAAACTGGCCACACCCTTCGTATCACCTGAAACCAAGTGCTTATTATGTTCAACACCCTATTTCTCCAACTAGATCAACATCCTCTACTTCACCTCATCATTATCACTCTCCTTTGTATCATTAACCCATGCCCCCACCCCCGAGATCTCCACCTCATGTTCCTTACACTCCTCCTTACTCTCAATATTCTCCTCCTTCACCTCCCTCTACATCACCACCAGTTGTACCAAAAGGTTTCACACCATAGCACCAACCAATGAATATTACTTGTGCTACTACTGTCAACAGCAGTGGGAGTCCTCCACAGCATCAGAAACATCCTTTCTTTAGGCATGGTCATAGAAAGAGATAGCATGGCTCTAAAACCACTACATCCTCCAACTTAGCTCAAGCCCAACACCATGATGCACCTTCCTCTTCAAACTCAACACCTCCTATTACCTTATCCAAGCCACCAATTAATACTCCAACAACAATGTGAGCCAATGAATATAACAACATAAGGAAACATATCGATCCTTCCATACTGTCTTATGGTCACGAGTGCCATAGTGGGTCAACTTCTTATCACATGACCACATCTCATAATTTGCTCCATTATTCCTACTTTAATCAAGTGTGTAAACCCCAATTTGGGTACGTTCCTACCACTACACCAAAAGATACCTAGTGGTTTGGACATGACCGAACCCCAATATTTCTAACATGCAACTTTCCATTTATTAATTCTCACCATAATTAAAGGTTTAGTCATGGGGGATACCCCCTATTCTAACAAGAAAAATTAGTAAATGTTTTTTCTTTTCTTTGGTTTTACAATTTTTTTGTTGGTTTTTTGTTTTTCAATTTTTTGTTTTCTAATTTGTCATTTTATCTTTTTGTGGGTAATCTCATCTGTGAATAAAATACTCCTGTAACCAATTAGTTGAGACGTTGTTCTATGTTATTGAGTAATAAGTGATTAATTATTTAGATAGTGGGCCCACAACATCCACCCACCCATTCTATTAATAAGAGGTTCTTGCTCTGGATATGATGATATTCTTGTCATCATCAAAACTTAAAGTAACATTATACTCATTATGCCTAGAGTGTGACATCAAGGGGACTTGTGGATTCTCTTTGATGACATTTGTTTGTGCTATCATGCAACTTGGTTATATTAAGATCCTTGTATATCTAACGAACAATGGGAGTAACTTGTAATAAAGGCACTCAATAAAGAAACTCAATGTTGTTCTGGGGGATCCCACTAGAAAGACATGCACCCATGCCTGAAGGTTGGTGGCTTCTCCAGATCACCTTTGGGAAAGACAAAGTGCAAAACTAGCCAAAAGAAGAAAAAGAAAAGAAAAAGAAATCCAAGAAAAAAAGAAAGAAATGAAGCAAAAAAGAAAAGCACAAGAAAAATGTGCCTCAAACAAATTCAAATCACTCCTCCCTTGGGTAGAACACCAAGTGATCGTACACCTTGCTGTCATGATGCTCTTATGGTTGTCTATCATTAGGATGAAATAATGCGATGTCACTGATCAAAGGTATGGACTTGGTTTTGATCTTGGATCGAAAGGTTAATGGTACTTTAATCATGCATAACACTTAGGATTCATTATGCCCAAGGTAAGTTACCTCATGTCCCAATTCCTGTAATCCCTTCTGCAATTCGTCTCATCTCACAGTCCAAGTATTTCTGACTTGTGTCTTGTGTGGCATAGAATTTGTACCTCATTGCAATGGTACTTAACATATGTGTGTTTTGTTGCACAGGTGCAGGTTTCATTTAACCCTTCTAGTGCCTACAAACATTTTAAGGTGTGGTTACTCAAGGGCATTATAGGTTGGAACCTACTTTGGGAAGCATCCACTTGCATGACTTTTGTAATTTGTACTTGTTGCACACCACCACATCATTTTATACCCTCCAAGTACTCCATTGTCAAATCTATTCTTTCCTTTGTCATCATTTTAATTGAATGTTCTTTAGAACCATTACATGTCCTTTTTCCTCATCCTTTTTGAAGAACTTCATTGTATGACTCCAGTTCACTATACCTTCAGTGCTTTAATTCCCACTTGCCATTACCCCAAGCCTTTTGAATCTATCTCAAATCCTTCAATTTTGGCCCTAAAACTCAAACAATCATCAATTCTACTAAGTACCTTATCTTGGTTGGGATGAGATATCAGGTACCTGGTATTGAGTCCAATCTGATATTGAGTACACACTATCGCGTACATAATATCACATCCATAAAAAGTATATATAGGGGATCCCCATGCACTACACACATCATTTTCAACAGTTGACGTGGGGGGATTTGTTCAAATTTTCTTACATGATTTCAAAGCTTCGCAAGTCTAAATTCAACTTTTAATATTTCGCTCTTCAACGCTCAGATTTCTTTCCTGATTGAACCTAATTGAACCTAGAGTGTTCAACTTAGTCATGGTGGAGGGGTACCATAGAACTTGCACAAAATTTTTTGAAAATCTTCTATCACTTGAAGGATATCATAGGGGTAAGTACTATCAGAAATTCATGCCAAACTAATTTTCTTCCTTCACCCAAGTCATCTAAGTTATTATATGAGTCACCTAAATAAATCATGTTCGACATTAAACTTTTAGGGTAACTTCCTTGAAAAAATTCTAACTCTAGAATCACACTAAGTAAAGAATTAGAAATTTATTAAAGGCACTGAGTAAGGTATAAGATAACTAAATTTATTTAAATAACCTTACGAAANTGAGTAAGGTATAAGATAACTAAATTTATTTAAATAACCTTACGAACAATTGGTCCTTGTGTGATTACAAATGGCCCCTAAAAGAGGATAGCAGGGAGGACCTTCTCAAGGTACAACTAAACACTCAAGAAGAGACAAAGGCCAAGGACCTCATGCAGAACATGCAGAGCAGGAGGCACAATCATTTAGCATCTACTAGGAAACTCCTGCCACTACACAATCTAGCTAAGTAGAAGGTGGAGAGGTTAGGGTTCCAAAACAAGGACAACACCTCACATTGTCCCCATAATGTGTTCAAGTCATTCGGGAAAGGCCCACATCCTCTGCCATGATTGTGGAACTTAATTTTGGGTCTTTTACCAAATTCACCCCTGAACCAATCAAGGTTCTACTTAAGGGATCTCCACTATGTCCTATCCTCTCGGAGAGTGGAGAATGCTATTTAGGTGAAATATATCAATTTTGGCACAATAAAGAAGAGGGCACCACCATTGATATTGATGAAATTTTAGTAGATTTCTCCACAAAGGCCATTGTGAAAGTTTTGAATCTTCCAAATAGAGGATCCAAAGTTTATTATTTGTACACTCACTCTAATGCAGATGAAAAGAAAGTATGGTTGAAAAGGACGTATGGCAAAGAAGATAAGACATATGGAGAATTAACCCTTGAAGAAAAAATTTACTTTAAAATTAGCACCCATCATATTTTCCCAACAAAGAGGTTAAACATAATTTCTACCTATGTAGCAACAAGAAGTGCAATTGTTATGGGCAAAGTTGATGCCAATTTACCCCATCTATATTTAACAAAACTATTAAGGTGGTTTGAAGAACGGATAAAGGAAAGTTTGCACTGCACTTTTTGTGTCTAATTAGGAAGCTATGTTGGTGTGCTAAAATTCTGGGATACACTAATGATATCTTCAAAAAATATCAAAATGGTTCATATGCTAAATTACTCCAGCCACTACCACTAAGAAAAGATGTTGGTGAGACGTTGGAGCCTAAACACGAACAGCCAATTGGGCCCACTACACCTCAAATGGAAGGGCCTAGCTAACTTTCAGACATAAGGCCTAACCAACAACAAGAAGCAAGGTCTAGCACATAGCCCATAGGCCAACAAGACCAGCAACCACCACCACCATTACAAGATTATCGATCGTCAATGAGCCATCTTAGGGCCATCGTTGAGACGATCAGTTAGGGGAGTAGAGACGAGGCCAATCTCTTCAAGGTGATAAATAAAGCTATATAGCCCACCATATCAATTGATCCTGCAAGGGGTGATGTCTCAATTCAATTAGGAGAAGGAGAATCACACTGGCCACCTCTGTAAATGCTGCATCATTCCAAGTGCAATTAGAAACTAATGAAGGTGCCACAATGGTGGTCATGCAGCACCAAGATGCAACTAGAGTAGCAGAGGTGGTTGTGGATCACATCAAATAATCATTTAACATCTTTGTTGTACCACCAGCAAATTTCACAGGAGCACATGGTGCTCAAGTTCTGGCCAGTACCTTAATGACTCTTACGAAACATGAGAATGCTTTGGATCACTTGCTACAAATAGGACAAGTTATGATGTCCTTATTTGACATCCTCCAAGATGTCACAACGGCATAATTAGACCTCATTTCCACTAAAGGAAAGCTAATCATGGCTGAGATTAGGGCCAAACATGTAGAAGATGAGTTGTAGAGACTCCAAGAAAAGTTCGTCGCCCTACAAGCTGAACGGCAAGATGCGTCCCAACTTTTTGCAGCCAATCAGTTAATCC
Source organism: Gnetum montanum (assembly GCA_015680685.1). NCBI lineage: Eukaryota > Viridiplantae > Streptophyta > Gnetopsida > Gnetales > Gnetaceae > Gnetum > Gnetum montanum. The sequence continues at coordinate 547,364 of MNCI01030296.1, read as the reverse complement.
TTTAGGATAGAGTAGTTGAATGAATTGTTAGTGGAGAATAAAAGGGTAGCAATGGAAAAAGAGAAGGTAGATTGGGATGCTTCAAAATCATAACCTTAGATGTATGCACATGTTAAAGCTCTCAAGGCCTTACAAGAAGAGAATAAACTCCTTGCTACCGAAAATATTCAGTTGATGATAATTGAAAAACAGAAGAACGTTCTCAAAGAAAGTTTTCAAAAAATTCAAGAATAAGTCAACCAAGATATAAGTCAACCAAGATATAAGTCACTTAGCCAGAGAAAACAGAACCCTCTCAATGGAGAAGGTATGCACCATCTGATAGAAGATAGCCATTGAAATAAGCGCATGAAAAAATGAGGCTCAGAAGCATGAAAGATTAAAAGAGCACTTTCGCAATTAGGTGGGCATGTACAAGAAAATCATAGAGAAGGAACTACAAATAGCCAAGGCACATATCAACTCCCTCAATGCTCAAAACACTTATTGGCCAACCATTTTGGATACTTATGCCCTTGCCCATCAAGCGGACTTAAAAAGTTAGGACCTACAAATCCAAGATCTCAAAGAATACATAGAGTTGGCAAATTTGTGATGTGCCAACTTGGCCATGTTAATAGCAAGGCACCCAAGAACTGAGCTCAAGAAGTAGGTAGCTACCACCTATGCTAAATATGAGATAGAGTTTACAAAACATAACAAGACATTGCAAAGATGAGAGGTGGCAAACTCTGAATTGGAGGTGGTAAAGGCCAACTACCAAGGTTAAAAAGATGTAGCAGCAAATTTGGATCAATGGCTTATAGATTACTAGGAACTCAAAGACAAAGCTAGAGCCTATGAGGAGGAACGACAGCTATTTGCAACATGGTATGTCAAGGCTAATCAAATGTTCCCGTAACTGTCGTGTCTGTGGGAAGTGTCGACTCTGTTAAACATTGGAACATTAGCATGAACAGCTCATGATCCCTGGATAGAAGAGGAAAATTTCAGATGCTTCTTTAAAGGTACCCATTTTAGAAGCCTAGAGCATAGGACAAAGGAAAGGCGTCCATGGAGGAGCCACCACCACCAGGAACCACATGAGTTCCACAAGTTTTGTATTTTGTGTTGGTGTCCAAATTTTCTTTTGTTTTGTCCCACACTGTGACATGAAACAGTCCATGGTCAATCAATAATCCCACACCTATCTACTATTTGTAATCGAATGAACTTGTTCCTCATTTTTTTTTTGACTCAAGGACGAGTTTTTATTCAGTCGTGGGGGTATAATGAATCGTAGTTTGGTAGGCCCCGATATCAGGTACACAATATCGTAGCCTAGATACAATATCATATACACGATATTGTGATTCCTATGTTAGCCTATAAATACAACACTCAGATGCATAGCGAGATCATTAGTTAGTAGTTAGATCATCAGGTAGTTAGAAGTTCTTTTTCTTTTGGCAGTTTACCTTTCAGTGCATGCCTACAATGTGATGCTCGTAATTGTACAGAACCGTTGTTCAAGTGTGACATACTTGGACACGCACATGATCAGCAATAAAGATCAAGATTACTCCATCATTGTAGCATTCACTTAGCTTTTAATTGTTTTAATTATTAATTATTTTTTGTTGTTTTCTTAGTTAATATTTCTTTTATCATCATTTACTATTCTTGTTGTTAACGCAGAATGAGTACACCTTAATCACAAACATTTAAGTGTAACTACGTGGTAACCTAGTAGCGTATCAAGTAGTGCTTCGAGTGATGTGTGCTTGGTAATCCCAGAAGTAGTACATGAAGTCCAAGATGCATACGGATAATTAAGGACAGATGCTCATCGCACTTATGCTAGCTTAAATCTTATTTCCTATTGTCCATTAGTTTAATTAAGTTATCTCTTATTGTCCTTAAGAGTAGCATAGTAGTAGGGATCACATCATATACCTCACTTTGGACTAAACCATACATGACAAAGAAAATACTAGTCCAAGTGGGAAGATAGTGAACTACGATCAACGCATAATTTTCTAGGTGCCACAACTAGCCCATCTATGAAGTTTGATCGAATTGTGTGTACACACCATATTTGTATAGTTGAGCATAGGAGTACCTTGCCACTCATCACTAGGAAAAATGGACAAAACTTTCTAACAGATTATATCATCGAACTATGCCTTGCCAAGCATAGTCATCTCCCTAACAATTTCATCTACCCGACTAAAGAAATTACTACTATTTTCATTATCTTCCATGTTTAGAGCATTAAAATGTGCTTTTAAAGACAATAACTTAGACTTCTTCACATTATCATCTCCTTCATAAATAGCTTGAAGATGCTCCTCATTTCTTTAGCTAATTGAAGATGCATAATATTTCTACAAATTGCTTTATCTAAGTTGTAAACCAAAGCATTCATGGCTTTGGCATCATGCACAGAATTTTTGGTTTCTCAACTGATGAGCTAAAAGATAAGCCTTCATCTTAAACTTCCATAAAAGATAATTTGAGCCATCAAACCACATAGAGATCTATTAGATGAAAAGCTCTGATTCTATGCCATCCAAGAAACAAACAAATCCAACACAGATTCTTAAGTCAAGAGGTATTCACAAGGCTCTAATACTAGTTGTTGTTTCTTGGACTAAGCTAAAGACACTAAGAGGAGGGGTGAATCAAGGCCTGTCAAAAATTTTGCAAATCAAAGAATGGTAGAAAGACTAGCAAAAAGTCCCAAGGTAAACTTAATGCATAAAATAAAAGAAAGAACAAATAGACATAGAGCTTTTTAAGGTGTTTCAGCTACTAGAATAGTTGGTCTATATCCATCATAAAAATCTCTTCAATTCCTAGTGGGTAGAGCAATTTTATTAATCAAATCAAATTACAAGAGTTCCTTTGTAGTCTTAGACTAAGCACAACTACCAAGCTTACATCACTTTCATAGCATAGAGAATATGAAGCTTTTTGAGAAAAATAAATCATTGCTTTTACAAAGGAGAAAGGATAGAAAAATTGAGAAGATGAGTAGCATGAAGGAGGAAGAAATTCTAGTTTTTAGTATCAAGGAGCCAAAAACTAGGATTAACCAATTTAGATACAAGAGTTTCAACTTATAGTAGCAATTTTTTATAGCCTTCTTCAAGTTGTCATTAATTAATTAGAGCACCCTGAGAGGATAGACACTGGAGTCACTTTCAATCCATTGTTGATATGTTGAAGATACATAATTTGATGAGCGGCAAGGTACCCCTACGCTCAACCATACAAATACGAGCATTTCATGCATGATCCGATTGAATTCCAAGGACTAAGTGCTTATGCACCCTTGTGGAACAAGGACGAGTTGGTTGATCATTGTCTTCCTAAGCTTACCTGTATGGCATGATTATATGGTTAAGTAAGCTTGAGGCATATGATTTTTATAGCTTTTATGTTTTTATGTCCTGCGCTAGTAGGGAAGGAGAGAGATAACTAAGTGACTAATTTAACTTAACTACTCATTAACTAAGTTCTAACTAATCCTAATACCAACATCAATTCCCACTTGCCATACACATCTTGAACCAGTGCAACACTGTTGGGATTACCAAACATTAATTGTTACTAAGTTACCAAGCATTACAAGTATGCTCGAAGTGGTCGTGCTTGTGTAATTTAATGATTTGCTTAATTGATCAAAATGAATTGTTGTGCTAATAACATAAATGTAAAGTGCATAAAATAAAATAAATGCATAAGAAAATAAAATAAAAGAAATACATAAGAAAAAAAATCTCAAGTGCTGCAAGGATGAATCAAAGAGCTCATCTTTATTGCCATACACAAGGTGTGCTTAGGTACACAATGCTTGAATAAAGATCCATCCACACTTAGACCTCCTACTGCAGGCACTTGGAAAATACTCTAACTTTCAAACAAACTACAAGAATTTTGCTACTTAACTACTAAAATATTTCCTCCCAATTGTGCGCCTGGGCACTATATTTATAGACTTTGGAGTAACTACTCTAATAATTAGAGTAATCGCTCTAATAATTAGAATAACTACTAAAGCAACCACTAGAATAACCACTCTAATAATTAGAATAACTACTAGAGTAACTGCTAGAGTAACCACTCTAATAATTAGAGTAATTGCTAGAGTAACCACTAGAGTAACTGCTCTCATCATACCCCCATGACTGAATGAAAACTCATCCTTGAGTTCTTTACAAAATATTGGGAAGGTATGGGATTATTAACTAATTGACAACTAACGATGGAATGGGATGATAGACTCAACACGCCCAGTGAACAAATTAATAAGCATATTACAACATTAGTGTTCAGGACCATTATGGTGAACACTCGTACATAAATGACATCCAAGCCTTTATTTGGCAGCTTGAAGAGAAAAAGAGAGAGAGAAAGAAGATGAAGCGTGTTGCCGCCAATGCTAAGATTACACCTTCTATTGTTTATCCATAGCCACGCCACCAAACTTGCTCCTTTCATAAATGCTCTAGTTCGAGTCCATCCTGAGTGCTTCCTCCAAGCCTAATCCATTTTTTGTATGATCGTCATCTGCACACACAACACAGTCACAAATGAGCAAAGATAGATAAACCACAATGTAGTTCATCACTTGCCTCGATATGAAGTGCATTGGCTGAGTTGTGGTTATGGTAGAAACTAGTTAGGATATTTATCACATGTGACTACCCAAGGTGTAGGGGTTAGGCAAATAGTAAAATGGATAAAATTCAAAAATTTGTGCCAGGGCCCCCACGACTAACAGCGAACCTCTAATAACTATAAGATGGAAAAACATGAGGAACAAGAAAGATGAAAAATATCAATGGCAATGCTAATAAAATGGATGTCATGGATGGGGATGAAATAAGAAATGATTGATTGCAGGAAATGTTTAAGGGAAAGAAGTTAACAATTACACCAAAAAGAATGCCAGTGGGTCCTCCCAAAGCATGCTCATGTCTTTTATGCCCTGACAAACCCACAAACCAAAGAGTCCGTAGGCTCTAGAAATGTCATTTGGAAGCAAGAGTTAAAAACTTACCCACAAGAATTCACCACAAAAAAACAATGCATCGGCCCAAAATAGACTAATGATAAAATCGACAATGAGGTGGAAAATGGAAAGAAAGATGGAGAGGAGAGAATAGAATAGAATCCAAAGAACAAGGTTTTGTAAAGCCCCTTGTGTATTTCATGGTTAAGATGACTAAGTAGAACTTCATCTCAAATCCAGACTCAAACCAACCACATTTAGTGACCTCGAATCAATACACCTGGCCAATCCATCCTCTTGAAGCAACAAGAATGCCTTCACAAAGAGTGACCACCATCCCAAGGAGAGTGAGATTGAGAAGCAAGAAGTGAGAAAGGGCCTTAGTTAGAGGGAACCTTCAAGCATGGGTGACATGTCTTTCCAATTTCATAACCAGTGCTTGTAGCCCATATTACTTTATTATGTCTAAGGGGTGTGCTTTGAATTCTCACTTTGCTCCTTTTTTTTGTGTGAGAACCACACCATGCAAAGACTTAATTTTATTCACTCGACTTCTTGATTTTCGAACAATGTCAGAATGGCGAAAAACCCAAGAAACAAGCATCCAACCACCCAAGAGAATGGCCAACACAAATGCATTGAATCCCCTTGAAGTCACACCCTTTTCATCCCTTGAGTATTTCCTTGGTTTGAAAAGTACCTAGCCACCAATTCATTAATAAATTTACTTAAAAAAAGGGACTATACAGTTTCAAGCCAAAGGAGATCATAGAGTTGTATGGTTGAGTGGACGGCGTGGACTCATTGCATGTTTTACCAGAAGAACCATACCTTACTATCAGCATCATAATTCAAAGGTAAAAAACCAAACATTAGCAACCAATATGGTATAATTCAATCCATCATCATGAGCACTTATTGGATGACAAATAAAAGTAAATTAAGCAAACAAAGAAATAGTAAAAATATGAACGATGGTGTAAAACAAAAAATAAGAAAAGTTGGAAAAATGTGTAAAACAAAAATATCTGAAACAAAAATTCAAAAAGAATTGAGGGCCTAGAATGGTTAACATAGGTGGCCATCTCCCCCGTGACTAAGTTGGAAGAAGGAGATCTGAAATAGTAAGCAAGGTTGTCCACTAACAAAGGTAGCACGTGTACTAGCTGTCCTAAGCTCTTGGAAAGGTTTGGTTTGTTGCACGTTGACCAACAGTTTCTTGTTCGAGCTCTTAGGTTTGTATATTGTCATAGCCCCTAAAGAAAAAGTTGCATAAATAATATAAGGTCCTTTTCATAGTGTTTGAAATTTAGTACATTATGGCACATGTGTGGGATTTCAGTAGAGAAGTTTATCTCCCGGTTGATATTTAACTTTCCTAATCCTTAGGTCATGACATTGTTTATTGAATGCCTTGTGCAATTCATTAGATGATAGGGCAGCTAGTCGATTTTCATCTACCAAATTAAAGGTTACTAATCGTTGTTTCTATACTAGATCAAGGTCAAGGTTGAGGTCACATGTCGTGGATAGTGTACAGAGCTCAATTTGAATGGGGACCATTGGTAATTTACCATACACTAACTCATAGGGAGAGTAGCTTGTAGGGAGTTTCCATGTGGAGTGGTATGCCCAAAGAGCATCGTTTATTTTAGTGCTCCAATCTAATTGAAACTTGCTAATAGTTCTTATCAATATTTTTGTAATCTCCCTATTGGTGACTTTGGCTTGACTATTCACTTGGGCATGGTATGGTGTTGTCAATTTGTGTTCAACCCCTAAGTATTGCATTAATTTCCAAAAAGTTGCACCTGTGAAGTGGGTACCGTTGTCTAAAACAAGCGCACAAGGCACACCAAACCTATTTATGATTTGTTGTTGAACAAATAGTGCAGTTGTAGATGATGTACAATCCTTAACAGTAGTTTCTTCAGCCCATTTTGTTAGGTAATCAACAATAACAATAATATACGTTGTTCCATTAGACATTGGTGTAATTGGCCTCATAAAATCAATTCCCCAAATGTCGAAGGGTTCTAACGGTTGGATCCATTGTTGCAGACCTTCTATTCTAACAGTCATTCCCCCATCACATTGACAACGCTCACAAGATTAGAAAAATTGATGGGTATCCCGAAACAATGTATGCCAATAATATGCTACAAGCAGGATCTTGATGGTCATTTGTCTCCTAGCGTAATGAACCCCACAAGGACCCTCATGAGCATCTTGGAGAACTCGTAGTTGATCTATATCAAGAACACACCATCGAACCAAGCCATCGGGACACACTTTGTAAAGTTGCCCATTGGTCTCCATAAAGTACTTGGCTCAATGAAGAAACTATTGTTTCTTCTTAAGATTTAACTCTTGTGGTGTTTGTTGGATGAGGAGATAGGTAAGAATGCTACTATACCAGTTTGTCTCCATGGGTGATTGATTATTCACTACACTAGCAAAGAGGAATTCATCAGGGAAATGATCAGAAATCGGATACTCATCCTCTTTGTTCTCCCATCACAACTGAGAAAAATGATCAACAACTACGTTCTTGGTGCCTTTACGATCGATCATCGTAAGATCGAACTCTTGTAAGATTACAAGCCATCATATGATATGAGGGCTTACCATTGGCTTATTCATGAGGAACCTTATTAAACTATGATCTATATGTATATATACTTAATATCCTAATACATAATGTCTAAACTTTTCTAGTGCAAACACTACAGCCATTAATTCTTTCTCTGTGGTAGTGTAGTTAAGTTGTGCACCAGCGATACTTCTACTTGCACAGTTGATGTAATAAGGATGCTTCTGGTCATCTAACTATGTAAGTATGGCTCCTAAGGCATAGTTGGATGCGTCAGTCATGATATGGAATGGTTTAGACCAATCAGGAGCTTGTAGAATGGGTGTTTCTACGAGCTTCTATTTTAGAGTTTGAAAAGCTAATTCACATTCCTTGGTCCACTCGAAAGGTACGTCCTTTTTTGTTAATTTCACCAATGGTTTGGCAACCTTTGAAAAGTTCTCAATAAATCTCCTATAGTAGCTAGTATGTCCAAGGAATGACCGAATATCTCTAATAGTTTCTGGTTGATGGGTACTTCTTTAGATAATTTTGATTTTCTCGGGGTCTACCTTTATCCCTGTGTGTGAGATTTTGTGCCCTAGTACTACGCCTTCTTGGACCATCAAATGGCTTTTTTGCTAGTTAAGCCTCAAATTGGTTTCTACACATATTTTTAACACTTGTTTTAACTGATCCAAGGCTTGATCAAAGTTTGCTCCATAAGTGGAGAAGTCATCCATAAAGACCTCCACGCCATTCCCTATCTGCTATTGAAATATGCTTAGAACTAGTCATTGAAATGTTACAGGGGCATTACACAAGCCAAACGGCATATGTTTGTATGTGAATGTTCCCCAAGGACTGGTGAACATAGTCTTGGCTTAGTCTTCTAGGGCTATTTGTATTTGGTTATATCCGCTATATCCATCTAGAAAACTGTAATAGTGATACCTTGCGATGGTGTCTAAGGCTTGGTCGAAAAATGAAAATGGAAAGTGATCTTTGAATGTTACCATATTTAGTAGCATGAAATCTATGCACACCCTCCATTTGCCTCCCTTTTTAAGCACAATAACTAAGGGGCTAACCCATTTGCTATCAGCAATAGGGTATATGAACCTAGCCTTGAGAAGCTATTCAATTTCTTCCTTAACTACTTGCTTCAACTTAGGGTTCAATCGTCTCTACAGTTGTCTTCGAGACTTCATAGGGGGGTCGATGTAAATCCTATGTTGGCATATCCTAGGATCTATTCCAATTAATTTGGGATATGACCAAGTGAAGGCTTTTGACCATCTATTGATTACCTTCAGCAATTCTTCTTTCTGTTGAGGAGCAAGCTTAGTGGTGATAATTACCATTTTTCCATTTTTAAGGAACATGTATTCCATACCAGTGGGAAATGGTTTCAACTTGAGGGGCTCTTGCTTAAATTTCTTAGGGATTTTCAACATCCCCCAGTTGACATTTTCAAGGTTAAGACTTGGAAGTTGGTGGTGGACTTGCTCTAATGCTTCTATACTATTGATGTAAGTGCAAATCAAACCCTTAATAGTGAACTACTTTCTTAATCAACTGTTAGTCACTGAGTGTCTTCCTGTTATGTGGCTGCTGCATACAGGCATCTTTGTATGTTGATCACTTGTACACACTAATTGCATGTAGGAAATGTTAAACTTTGCACAAACCATGACCTCTGTACGCAATTACACCCTATGTCACTGTATGTGATGCATAGAACTTTCTTCTTCTTGATCTTTTTGAATGCATTTTTCTTTGATATTTCTAGGGAAAGATCACAGATTCCTAGGCATGCATCGATGGTGATTAGCCATGCTCTTCCCATTATGATTGGGAAATCCCCCTTACCATTGTTCACTTGAATCACTAAGAAATTAGATGGGTACGACCACCCACAAATAGTGGTAACAATGTCCTCCACTAGTCCCAATGGGATAGTAATGGATTGGTCAATCAACTCTAAGCAAATTTTACTCTTTTTCAATGGAGGCAGGTTCTAGGCCTTGTACATTTCTAAGTTGACACCGGAACTTGAATCCAAAAGAGCCTTGCATGGCGCATTCCCAGCAATTTGTAAGTATATTAGAGGAATCCCAAGATCAAAGAATTTCCTAGGAAGGTGGCCAACTTTGATCCAATCAGTGACAGCATGGGTTAGCATGATCATATGCATTGAGTGTGGTGGTTGAGTTGGAGGCTCCAAATTTTTTATTGATACTGAGGTGTCTAAGGAATCAACCACTTGTGATTGCAAGGACTTGGTTGGTCTATTGGTTCTAAAGAAAGGTCTTTTCTTCATGTGGTTGTTGGAACCAACAATAGGTTGAGAGTTAATAGCCCTTGTGGCATTATGTTGCTGTAGCTAGGTAGGAATTTCACCCTGCATAGCTAGAGCAGGTGTGATGAGTGGCGAGGTACCCCTACACTCAACCATATGAATACAAGCGTGTACGCATGATCCGGTCGAACTCCGCAGACTAAATGCCTTAACGCCACAAGAAACACTTGGGGTTAATTGTTCGTTGTCTTCCCAGGCTTGCTTGTATGTGTCATGGTGTATGGTTAAGCAAATCTGAGGTATACGATTTTTTTGGTATTTTTCAATTTATCTCCTAAGCTATGAGGGAAAGGGTTGAGAAACTAACTAACTCTAACTAATGTCCTAAGTCTAAATTAACTAGCGTCAGCATCCGTTCCCACTTACCGTACACACC
>MNCI01030296.1:483046-536648 GCA_015680685.1 Gnetum montanum | reverse complement strand
CCTCTTATTTATAGATATGACGGCGGACCGCGATATCGCGTACACGACATTGNATTGGAAATGAAGGGAGTGTCGCCTCTTATTTATAGATATGGCGGCGGACCGCGATATCGCGTACACGACATTGCATGGGATGCGATATCGCGGCGGCTGCGATATCGCGGCACTATGCATGTCGCGTCTCATCAAGGTGGTAGTGAAACTATTGGTGGAAGAGATGCAGCTGGATGAGAAGAATGATATGCTTGCAGAATATCATCCCTAGAAGAGGGAGTCCCATAATCCTTGCAAGCTTGGTAGTGAGGTTGAGGAGTGATGTGACCAGTAGAGTCACATGGGGAGTTTGGCTACTGCACATAATATCCATAAGGGTCAAGTTATCGATAAGGATACTGTTGCCTTGGTGGTGGCATTCCCCATGATTGTGAGTGCTACCACTGTTGATATTGCTCAATCAGTTGTGGTGGAGTTCCACTGGGATAATATGTTAAGGTTTGGTGGAACTACCTTGGGTTACCTTGAAGATAAGGTAACCTTTGGGGTGTTTCCCTTTTGTTTATCATGGGTTGAGTGCATACACCCTAGACTCCTGCAGATGTGAGATTACAGGGCAACATCCCTTAGGATGGTCATATTAACATATCTCACATCCACTATCATTGTCTATTTCCGAATCCACAACCTCTTCAATGATGGCAACTTTTCCCTTACCCTTGCTACATGCATATTCAGCCTCTTTCTTTTTTCTTTTCTCACTACCTTGCTCTCTAGACTCCTCTACTATTTTAAGAACAATTTAAAATCTATTGTCTAGGAAATCCCACATTTGGTCTACATTTGCCAAAACTTCCGATGTCATCTTTTGGATAGACAAAGTTTTCCTATTCATCATCTCTTCGAGTGGTGACTCTTCTTCATCCTCATAAAATCTTACTCCCCTCTTCCGAAGGGAAGGATCTCGATTATACTCTTCCACACTTTCTCTCTTTCGTAGCTCACCTTCTTCCTTAGCAACTTGCTCCAATAGTCTTTGAATTTGATGGGATCTAAGCTTGGATAGTCTTCCTTGGGCATAAGTCCCAAGGGTTCTTCTCGTTTCATGCCTAAACCCATCAATGAGATGGCACAGTTAATCCCTTTGCGAATAACCATGTCCAAGACAATGGTGTAACAGTGCATAATATCGGCCCATGGCAGCATCCAAGGGTTCATGTCCTCCTTGTTTCTAGCCTTGGATTTGCTTTTGCAAGTTAGACACTCAAGAATACATTTAGTACTTGTCATTAAATAGTTCTAACAACTTAATTCCTGTTCTAAAGAATGTTGTTCTAACACTCAAGAATGAATTCCTGTTCTAAAGACCAATACCAACTTTCCGCTTCTTTAACTAATGTCTGTGGGAACAACTTAAGTTTTTGCCATTCGTTCTCTATGTTCTGTAAGGCACACACATCATAGAATGCTTGTAAATGATTCTGAGGATCAACGTTGTATCCCCCTTCAAATCATGGGATATTGTTCATATCTAACCTCTTGATCCTACTATCTTTCCGGTACCTTGTTGGCATTCTAACAGTCTCAGTTATGTCCAACATACTTCGAGTAGCGAGTAGGGGTTCATCGTGATCATCTCGTCCATAGTGTCTATGATGCCTACATTGTTCCCTACTCTCCCTTCTTCTATGTTGTGACTATCTAGAGTGCCCTCGTCCCCTTTCCTGGTTGTTTCGTCTATGACTTCCACTTGGCCTACCTTTATCTCCATGGTCTTTTTCTTTATGACTATGTCCGGACACTGAAGGAGAGGATGAAAGAGATGATGTGAAAGTGAAGAAGAAGAAGAACTGTCACCATGACGGTGTCTACCACCTTCTCTTCAGTGGTCTCGACCTCAATCGTGATTACTATCATAATTTCCATCTTTATCATGTGTCTGTGTCCCTTTTACAAACCCTTTGTGCTCGTGGGTATCAGAACCTGGGTTATGAATAGTGGAATGAAGGTTCTAATACATAACCCCTTGGCCAAAGTCAAGGGGAGTAACATCGTTGTGTGGGCAACTGCCTAAGGTAGGTTCACCACCCTCATTTTTGCTTAAGACATGTGGACATCCTACGACCACTTATCCTTCAAAGACTCATGATGTCTCTCCTATTGCATATCCCTTTGACATTGTGCCTCCGTTTAACAGTATTCTCTCGAGTCATGGTCTTGCATAATGTATTCTGTATGTAAGTGCGACATGCCAATTCGTGTGAGGGTACAAAGAAGCATGCTTGGGACTAAACGATCGAGAGGTAACACTATGTTACCTTCTAAGTCTCACCAATGCAGTTGTTCATCTTAATGGAGGATAAAGGTGAAGTCTGGTATATTCTCATTGGGATGAATATATACCACTAGAACTTGTTGAGGGATTGGCAGATCAACGTCATATGTATTACACCGTCGATTGTTTCCTGTTTCAGACCTAGGCAATGAGGCGCTTTTATACGAAAAAAGAGACATACTTGTCTGTTCAATGTGCAATATATTCTTGTTTATTATTTTCTCAATCAACCCTAAGGGTTCGTTCCAACGATGTGAATGATTTCCTATGTTCTAATTAGCGCATAAACAACTAATTCCTTGGCAACGGCGCCAATGATGAGCAGCGAGGTACCCCTACGCTCAACCATACAAATATGAGTGTTTCACGCACAATCCGATCAAATTCCAAAAACTAAGTGCTTATGCACCCTTGTGAAACAAGGATGGGTTGGTTGATTGTTGTCTTCCCAAGCTTACCTGTATGTCATGATTGTATGGTTAAGTAAGCTTAAGACATATGATTTTTATAGCTTTTATGTTTTTATGTCCTACGCTAGTAGGGAAGGAGAGAGATAACTAAGTGACTATTTTAACTTAACTAATCATTAACTAAGTTCTAACTAATCCTAACACCAGCATCTGTTCCCACTTGCCGTACACATCCTGAACCAGTGCAAGACTATTGGGATTACCAAACGCTAATCGTTATTGGGTTACCAAGCATTACACGTATGCTCGAAGTACTCGTGCTTGTGTAATTTAATGATTTGCTTAATTAATCAAAATGAATTGTTGTGCTAATAACAGAAATGTAAAGTGCATAAAATAAAATAAATGCATAAGAAAATAAAATAAAAGAAATGCATAAGAAAACAAATCTCAAGTGCTGCAAGGATGAATCAAAGAGCTCATCTTTATTGCCATACACAAGGTGTGCTCAGGTACACAATGCTCAAGTAAAGATCCATCCACACTTAGGCCTCCTGTTGCAGGCACTTGAAAAATACTCTAACTTTCAAACAGACTACAAGAGTTTTGCTACTTAACTGCTAAAAAACTTCCTCCCAATTGTGCGCTTGGGCACTGTATTTATAGATTTGGGAGCAACTACTCTAATAATTAGAGTAACCGCTCTAATAATTAGAATAACTGCTAAAACAACCACTAGAGTAACCATTAGAGTAACCGCTAAAGTAACCATTAGAGTAACTACTATAGTAACCACTAGAATAACTGCTAGAGTAACTGCTCTTATCACAATCCATTTAGAGGAGGCTAGAGTAGAGAGTGAACCCCAATTACTGCATTTGATATGAGCTCATATCATTGAAAGCATGGTGGAAGAAGAAGAAATCTGTCATTTTATTTTTGGTGCTGACGGTCTTTCCACAAAAATAATACATGCACTAGATATAATGGTTACTTTTTGGAGAGACGACATTGCAGGTTGAAGTGGAAACAACGTGCTATGTTGAAGTAGAAATGACGTCCAAAATCAGCTTGCACGTTGAAGTAGAAATAATCCAAGTTGGAGTAAAAATGACATTACACGTTCAATATAGCATTGATGCTATACGTTACAAGTTAAAAATGACACCGCTAATAACGTAGAATGTTGAAACTAGCGTACAAAAGAAAAGCCAAAACTTGAACTTGGCTCAAACAGAAACTCCCCTGCAAAGCCAAGCCAAGTTTGCAACCCACCTCAAAACACACAATAAAGAATATTAATCACGAACTTTACTTCAGTTGTCTTTCAATTCTGCTAATGCGAAAGATTTGAATAATTTAAAAATTAGTGACCAGGTCTTTAACTGATAACTTCATCATACAGGATGGTACGCCTTGCGGGTTTGTAATTTTTGCTGGTTAATATGAACTAGCTTTTTAAGGTTTTTCTCACGGAAGAAAACACGAATACGCAATTCGGGCGAACTGACAAACTCCATCGCTAGGCGACGGGAGTAGACTAGATTACTTTGCGAGGATATTCCACGATATGAAAAAATTATCCTTCCATTTGATTCTTTTGCAACTCGTTAACATCATCCTCGACGTCAGGGACATTAGTGTTCTGAATTGGCCTCCGAGAAAAAGGAGGTAAAAGTTTATTGCGTGATGCAACAGGTCATAGCCAGATACGCTCCAGCGTGGTTGATTTTCAACCACGCATGGAAGTTGCGAGGTGCTCGTGAGTGGTGCCGTGTTAGACACAGAAACACAGCCATCGAATACAGCAAGAACAAACTCTGCACCTGCAGCTAAAGCGCTAGAAAACTCCACAAAAGACAGAATAGAGGCTTGAAAGGGTCACCTCTCATTCTACATTATTGTTTGCACAAAATATCTTTTTGGACAAATTCATGGCTGTTTACTGACACTAGCCGTCCAAATTCCAAACGAAACATAGCAGAGTTTGATGTCAGTTGTGCGAAACAGAGAGGTGTTAATGGCGTCCGATTTGCAATTCCAAGTGAGGCGGCAGGAACCCATACTGGTGCGTCCCTGCAAGGAAACTCCGAGGCCGATCCTGAGTCTATCAAATTTGGACGATCAGGAGTCGGTGCGGTTTCATATTCCTGTGGTACTGTTTTACAGGAGAAACCCTGACCGAGATGGCTTGGACCCGCGAGAAGCCATCAAGGAGGCTCTGGCCAAGGTTCTTGTCCATTACTATCCCTTTGCCGGAAGAATGAGAGAAGCCGAAGATGGAAAGCTCTGCGTCGACTGCACCGGCCAAGGAGTTTACTTCATCGCCGCAGAGGCCGACGTTTCTCTTGCTGACTTCGGCGATCTCAAACCGCCATTTCCGTGTTGGAACGATCTTCTCTTCGATATCCCTGGTTCACAGTCCATCACTGAGACTCCCCTCCTCCTTATACAGGTATGTTGGTCGGCTCAGCAACACGTGTCTGTTCACTAATCGTGGATTCAACATCGTCATGGCTCTGCACTACCCCTGAAACTGAATTTTGTTCACATACATTTGCTTACTTGAATCCAACCTCTGAGCTCGCGGAATACAGTATTATATTCAACAGTTCGGATTCATGCTTTTTGTAGTCCTGAGATAACTTTCATCTCTCACCTGGGCCATGGGAAAAAGAGTAAAATATGTTTTCACAGACTTTGAGATGAATGATGTGTTTGATTTTGCTAACAGACAGATGCATGAGAAAAAGTAGCTCGTTAATTATATAAATGAAACTGAATCTGAAACGTTTTTTATTATATAAATAGTAAAGGCGATTGTGAGATCCAAATTTCATTGGACCTTTACACGAAAGAGAGAGCAGAGCATGAACTTGGAGACAGAATTGAATGCAGGTGACGACGCTCAATTGTGGGGGTTTCATATTGGCTGTGAGAATGAATCATACGATAAGCGATGGAGCGGGGCTGGTTCAGTTCTTGACGGCGCTGGGAGACATGTGCTATGGCGCCCAGGCTCCAGCGGTGGCGCCAATCTGGAAGCGCCGACGGCTGTTGCAGCCGCGGAATCCGCCGCAGGTTACAGTGCCCCTGCACGGCTACGAGCAAGTGCAGGATCAGGACCAACAAATATTATTAACCGTGTCTCGTGATGATGAGATGTGCTACGATTGTTTCACGTTCGGCATCCGAGAAATTGCGCGGCTCAAAGGGCAGCCTGGTGTTCACAGCCGCATCTCCACCTTTGAAATTCTCAGCGCCTGCCTGTGGAAGCTCAGAACCCGTTCGCTCAAATTTCCACCGACTTACGAGGTAAGGTCAGATCAAACAACTTTCCTTTCTTTGGATTTGTTTTGCTTCGTTTTTCCTCTGGAACAGGCATTGGCTCTTTCTAACACCTGTTGCCGTATACTATTTGCTTTTGAAATCTTTGTTCAGATGCAGTAGCTGTGAACAATTTTCCATACCTGCCCTAAGATTCTTTTGTTTCTTTAAATTTTCGCTGCGGATAACTTTTGTGGGTGCATCTCTTTTTCCCTGTTTCTTGAAAGTTTAACGGCTGAATTATTTTTACAAGAAAATCTCATATAAATTTTGTTTAGTGCACGTCGCTACGGGCATGTATTCTGCAGAACTCCTCGAATATGCCAATATTTGTTACCGAATAATTTTGTCCTAGAGGCCAATATGTCTGGCACAATGAATGGGGGAAGTGTATTTTGTCGCCTTCCACGTCTGGATACCAGATAAGATACCACACGATGGAGAAAAACATTATGGGAAAAAGGGCAATGAAAAGTACAAGTTATAGAAAAAAAACTATAAATCAAATTAATAGAACTTTTCAAAAGAATTATTATTGAATCCGTGCATTCATTTTGATTTTGGTTTTCAATATGAATATCAATTATCAGTGAATTGAGATTTTATTAATTTATATAAGATTCTCTGGGCCAAATAATAAATATATATTCGTTAAAGAGAAGTGATGGGCCAAATAATAAATATATATTCGTTAAAGAGAAGTGATGGTTCAGTGTGCGAACAAAATTAATTAAGTTTGCACTGATAAACGTTTGTACATTTAGTGCAGGTGCGGCTGGTATTTCCGGTGGACGCACGGCGGAGGCTGAGGCCAGCAGCAGAGAAGGGTTACTACGGCAACATGATATGCTACGCGTGTGCCAAGGCCAAGGCGGGCGAGGTGGAGTCGGCATCGCTGGGAAGATTGGCGGAAGTGATCGGTGCGGCCAAGGAAGCGGTGACGGATGAATACGTGCGGTCGGTGGTGGATGGCATGGACACGGAGATTTACAGGCGAGCGCACCACAGGCGGGGTCTGGGATCGTATCTTATCTCTGATTCCAGCAAGTTGGGTTTGGACGTGCTGGATGTGGGTTGGGGGCGCCCCGTGTACGGGGGCTTGGCCAGGAGCCTTGTGTCCACCTTTCTCATTCCCCGCCGCGCTGCCGATGGAGTGACGCTGCACAGCATTGTGGTGCCCGTGTGGCTGCCTGCCCCTGCCATGGCCTCCTTCCGCGCCGAGCTTGCTCGCCTTCTGCTGCACCCGCACCTGCACATCCGCCCTTCACTTTGATGTTGTTCTATGTCTGTGCCAAACTCACGTGTTCCCATTCCCACAAGATACTTGCATTACCTAATATCTGTTCTCCCCGTTAAAACAAGATTGTGGGATAAGAACAGATATTTTGTTGGGTGCAGTGTCTACTCGTCTCTCGTTCCAATTTCAAGAAGAAAAGATACTTGTGTAGTTATCTCCATTGGGTTAATATAGGATTTATTTTCACCCCTTAGTTTAAACAATTATTATTTAATAAGATTATGAGCTAACTACTTGAGCAATCTATCATTGACAACCAATAACCACACATGAACTCTCTAAAAAGTATATTAACCCATCCACTGATTACAATCAAGTCACACACAACACTTGTGTGATTTGGATAATTTGGCACAAGGTCTACTTGCCACTCATCATTGGCATCATTGCTGAAGATGGTGTCAATATTCTACTGAGTTGATGTTATGCAAGATTGTTATATTAAAGCTTTAAGATTATCTTTTAAGAAATAAAATATATTTAAAAGACTCACAATGAGTTAACTGATTAGATATGCCTTCTACTCATAGACTTAATTTCCCACCTATGGATAACATTAATGAAAACAATGACAAAATCCATATTGAGGACACTTGGACTAGACCATTACAAACAAAAATATCTTATGCTCATTCTAATTTTAATTATCTTGAGTTTACTTTTATTTTTTATTGGGATGAACAATTCCAATGCAAAGACTTAGAAGGCAATATTGTATTGCCACCTTATAGATCAACCCCCTCCATACTTTAAGGTGCTTTGCTAAGATTTGGTCTTAGTAATGCCCATGAAGGTTATCAAGTTATAAAGAACATGAGTAGACCCTATTAATCAATAGAAGCAGTCAAATGAGATGTTATTATAGAAGCAAAGCATAAACATGATAAGTGATGAGGAGTTAAGGTACCCCTATGCCCAACCATACGAATCACAAAGCGTTCACACATGATCCGATCAAATTCCATGGACTCTATAGTTTCTAGTGCATCAATCCTCTAGGAAGTGAACCTTGCCCTAATGGTCATTCGTTGTCTTCCCAATTACACTTGTGATGCACATGGTATGGTTAAGTGTAATTGAGGCATATGGCTTTTATTATTTTATGTTTATGTTCTTTGGTGCTTAAAGTAGCGAGATGAAGTAATTTAATAACTAATTGAATTTAACTAACTAACTAATCTTTACCTAGTCCTAACATAAGCATCTGGTCCCACTTTCTGTACATGTCTTGAACCCATGTATCCACTACTAGGTTACCAACCGCTATGCTACTAAGTGCACCAAGCAATAACGCTGGTGGGATTACCAAGCGAATATTTATTTATGCTTGAAGTAGTTGTAATTATGTGTTTAATCTACTTAGCTTAAACAATTAATTAATTGCTTAAAGTATAATTTAGCTCAATTTAGCTTAATTAAGCTTAATTAATTGCATATTTAATGAAAATAATAAATGCATAAATAAATCATTAATCCATTCTAAGTGATAGAAGGTCTGATCAAAAGGCTCATCTTTATTGCCATACACATTGGTGTGGTTCAGGTACAATAGTGCTCGAATAAAGATCTGTACACTTTTTGACTCCTACTGCAAGCACTCAAAGAAATATTTTAACTTTCAAATGGACAAACTAGAAGAGCTCTATTACTACTATGATTCGATGTCTATAAACACAATTGTGAGCTTGTATTTATAGTTTTTACTATAGGATTTCATTGACGGGGCCCCATAGATGTAGCAAATGGGGGGGGGATGGGGCAACACCACACAAACAAGGCCCCATCAATAAGGTCCCATTGACAAGGCTACATCAACAAGGGCACATTGATGTAACACTTTGACATTCACCATACCCTCACAACTAAATGAAAACTCATCCTCGAGTTCCTTTACAAAATTGGAAGGGTATGGAATTATTGACTAATTCTTAACAAAACAAATTGGCTTGACAAAATTAAGTGCCCAAGTGTACAAATCAACAACTTACAAAACATTATGGTGTTCATGACACAAAATTGAACACCATGACATGACTACATAAAAATTTGGATACCACATCCTCTCATGGCATGAAGGTGGTGGAGAAGATCAAATAGTCCCAAGTGGTGGAGGCTCCTGAGGTTTTGAAGGACCTTTGGTAACTTCAGGCACATGTAGTAGCTAAGGTAGTTGTGGCTATCCTACTATGGCTGCAACCTCTAGTGAAATGCAAAAGGCATCTAGTAATGTCTTCATCTTTTCCTCCTTACTTCAAGGATCATTCATAGTCCACATAGCATCATCAATGTGCGTTGGAATGGGGATATCCCATGGACAAGGCATTACCAAGAACATCTCCTTTACGTTGATAAACCAAGCAATGAACTATTTACATTCGATATCAAACACATTGACTACGTTCTATAGCTCTTGGTAGTCATTCATCTTCCTGACTAGGTTCTCAGCAGTTGACCATTGACTAGTGAATCGTGTCTTGAGAACTTTAAGTTCAGCGTTTAACACCGCATGTTTTTGCTTGGTGTCTTTGTAATGCTTGAACTCAACCTCATACAACAAGTACGAGTTGGCCACCTATTTCTCAAGTTTTGACCATAGTCATTTGATAGTTAATATGACCTGATTTGCATATCAGAGATTGACAAGATCCATATATTCCATCATCTTCTTAATGTGCAACTCCTTCATGTGGATTTCTACCTTGTTGTAGGCATCTATCCCATCAACGATAGGTTGCCAAACTTCTCTTCCTTGCTTGAGTTTCTGGAGGGCTTCATTCACTTTTACTTTCACCAACTAGATGTGTTTTTCATTTACTTCTTTTTGTAGACTGGCCTACTCTCTATAATGATCTTTGACTCTCTCAAATTTAAGAGCCTCTGATTTCCAAGTGACAACCTTGATCGTAGTTTTTAAGCAAAGAGCACAAACCTCCTACATGGAGAGGTTTCTGTTTTCCATAACCAATCTCCTCAAATCTATGTTTGCTCTAGCTAGTTGCTCCTACTGTTGATGGATGAAGTTAGTTAATTATTGCTTACACTCATCAAGACTTCATAGGTGATGATTCTCTGTGATCAACTGTACATTCTCCTAGTGGGTTTGATTCAAGGCCTTCTAAATTTTGTGTTATGTGGCCTCTATCAAGAATCGATAGAACACCACCATCTCCATTGCACCCTCAACCCCTTTCAGTCTAATGTTAAGTTTTTCAATAGCTTCATCTCTTGTTAATGTTAGGTTGAGAAATCAAGGTTCGTAATCTGGGCTCTAAATTCGACAACTTCAATAACCAAGTATTCATTCAACTCATTGGATATTTTGAGTTGCCCCTCCAAGATGATATTCTTGCCCCTTAGCTCTAGCAGCTCTAATTGGGTTGCAGTAATATTGTTTGGAAGGTCAAAGACATCTGGAAGCAATTACCTAGTTCCCACCAGTCAAGCCAGCAATTCTTCATGCTATGTTGCATTTATTCTACCACTTGTGGTTCTTATCAATGTCTGCACATCTTTGAATGTAGTGATGTCTGATGCAGATGTCGTAGGTGCATTAAGCATTTCGACAATACGGTCAACAATCACTTCTACTGCAGTCTCATGCCCTTGGTGCTAGATCACCAATATTGTTGCCCCCTCACACTCCTCCAAGTGCACTAAGAAAGTCACAGCATTCCCACAGATTTCTAGGGGTGACTGTTGTTCTGTGAGAGATACTATGACCTCTCTGATGCTTGGATTCGACCTTGTAGGCAACTGCATTCCTTGGGCTGAGAAAATGGATCCGCCTCCACCCATCAAGTTGATTTTCTGGGCCACATCATTTAGGTGACTCATTGCTAGTCTATACATGAATGGATCCCCATCACTCGTGCTTGCTTATTGTTCTTGTTCACTCAAGAGTCATTCTTGATATTCACACAACTGTTGGGTGGTTGTAGTGATGTCTAGCATAGTTGTTTAAGTGGTAGGTGGAGGTGCTGGTTGCTTCTCTTCTTCTTGGATCATTGTTGCAGGTGTCTTGTATTTCATCATTTTCACCCAATTGGTGGTTAGAACATGCCTAACAACATCATTGGTGTAATGGACTATTCCTCCCCTCCGATAGAGTTTTTTGATGAGGCATGGAAAGGGGAGTACCTTCCTTATCCATCTCTAAATAGATCAACTGTGGAAGGTTGATGAGGAATCTTCCACTCAGAGTAGCACATGCTCATGTACGGAAGGCAATGATTTTGCTTGGCCTCACCATGGGATTAAGGTGAAAAACTGTAATCTTGTCGTGGATTCTCTTTGCTAATGTGAGTGCACCAAACTCCTTGTAGTTGAAGCCATAACACCATTGTACCCATTCTTTCTTGATGCTAAGATTCACTTGCATTGGGATCTCAACAAGACTTGTCCCTGTTTCTGGCAACCTAAGCACTTACACAATGGCCTGCACTAATTAGGACATTGAGATGTCCTTGATTTTGACCATTGAACTGGCCTTCCTATTGTTCTAGAATAGGAATGTCTCTCCCATGTACCACTCCTTGGTGGAAGTGATGATTGGCCACATGGGAGAGGCCTTTAGTTGGTCTTGCACTTCTTTTGATACTTACTTCAAGAAAGTGCCAATGTTTAACTCCTGGAGCACTATTTTCTAAACATCTCGCAATTTGATCTTATTCATGTAAGCTTCTATCAAGGTCACCTCAAGATTTTCTTATGGTGCTAGTGCATCATCTCAATGGGAGTGTTTTGTTGCTGCTACTAGTTTTGGAATTTGTCAGATAGATTCCACCTCTGCCTCTTCCATGTGGCCCCTTTCCATGCTTGCATGGGTTGCAAGTGGTTCTTCTTAGACCTGTTCTTAGCCCCTTTCTGTTCTAGGTCATTTCTCCCTTGGTTGAGATGATCCTACTTCTTGCATGTGCTTTCCTTTTAGTGCCATCTACAATCACAACACATCCATGGATTAGTAGATATAATGTGTAACTTTAAATTTTTGAATATCTTATCTCGTTAGTTAGTTATACTTTGACTAAGGTTGGACCATAGTAAATTGATTATTTGATTAATTATTTATGGTAAATGTCACCAAAGCTTGTTGGAAAGGTTTAACTCTTATAATTTGGTGTTTAATAGTTGGTTTTTTAGTTAAAACTTTGTGGGAGTTAGAAAAATGGTAAAAAAAATTATATAAAAAATGGTATATTTGTGGCCTCCACAATGAAGAGCTTACCTTCAATAGCTGTGGGGTCAAAGAACCAAGTGATTTGGATAAATGATTAGGAAGTTATGGGCTCTAGAAGGTTCTAGCCTTTGAAAATTTGAAAAACTCCCTTGGTGTTTGTGAGAAAATGTAAAAATTTCCAAGTGGGGTTGCGCATATATGTAGAATTTTTCCCTTACATCGACGAGGCCCCATATATGAGGCCTCGTATAAGGATCTACTTAATTGACAGGGCCCTATATATAGAGCCTGTCAGGAAAAATTTGAAATTTGAATATCTTAAAAAATACAAAGAACTCAATGAATTTGGAGTTCATGGAGTCCTAGACAAGCCAAGAATATGAGGAAATCATTGAAGAGGGTCTTTGAAAGCTCAAAAATTGAAAATTTTGATGGAGAATGTGTTTATTGAATAAAATATGTAAAGGAGCATATGGTTTGATGTAGAAGATGGGTGTACAAAAGATTCCAATTACAAATATGCCTAAGGTAAGGTTCTGAATGAACCCAACCAAGGGATATGCTATGGGTCCTCCCCATAGCAAGCACATGCCTTGTTTGCCCTTGCATAACCCCAACCTAAGGAGTCCGTGGGCCCTAGAGGTGATTAATGGCTGACAAAAGTTAAGGACCAAAGCCTGGAAGATTCTACCTAAGAATTCAAATACGTCAGACCAAGACACAGAATCAAGAACATAGATACCACCAATAAGGTGAATTATAGTCAATAGATATGGATGATGAAGAAGGTGGAATGGAATTCTGAATTGAGGTCATAAGAAGTTCCTTGTGGAAATTGTGTTTAAAAATGACCTGAAAAGATTCATCCTTAGTTTAGACCAAAACCAACCTCTTTCAATGACTTCAAATCATCACTCCAAGACTAATCCACCCCCTCGAGACACAAGAGTGTTCCCACAAAACAACCACCATTCCATAAAGAGGAGAAAATAGTAGGAAGTGAGAGAGAGGGCCTTAGTTAGAGGGGACCTTCAGGCATGCGTAACATGTCTTTCTAGTCCCATAACCAGTGCTTGTAGCTTGTTTATTTGTCTAAGGGGTGTGCTTTGAATTCCCATCATGTTTGTTTTTTTTTTCTTTCTTTCTTTTTGGATGAGAACAACACCATGCAAAGACTTTATTCGACTTCCTGTTATTGGACAACATAGAATGGTAAGAAGTCTATGAAAACACTCAAGCACCCAAGTAAGTAGAAGAGTACAAAGAGTATTAAATCCTCTTGAAGTTACACCTTGTACAAACCTTTGAATCCTTCCCAATTCTAGAAACTACCAACGTCATAAATTTATTAAAAGTTGATTTAATGAAAGGGGCCTCAAACTTCCAAAACAAGGAAAACCGTAGAGTTTTTGAATGGGAGGATGTCATGGACTCACTGCCTATTCCATGAAAAAGAAACCATAACTTAGCCATCAATTCAAAAATTCAAAAATAGAAACCAAACATTAGTAAACCAAAAACATTAAGCACAAACCACCATTGGTAGAAGCTACAACACCACTGTGTCCTATTGGCACAAAGCACTTTTATTAGCAAAAATTTAAAAATCACACTCAAAACAAACAAAGTAAAATAATTAAGAAAGTGTAAAATATTTAAGAAAGATTCAAACATACTAACGATGGTGTAAAACAAAAAATGATCTAAAAATAGGAAATATTTTGAAAATCAAAAAGATGTAAAATAAATAACTTGTGAAATCAAAAATGTGAAAAAAAAGTAGAAAAACTAAGGAGCCATATGAATGATTAGCATGGATGGCCATCTCCCCCATGACTAAGTTAGAAGGAGGAGATCTAAAAAATTAAGCATGGTTGTCCATCCATTGAGGTCTTTGTTGCACTGGCTTACTTGGCTCATGAAAAAGCTTTACTTGTTGGATGTTGACCAACTGCTTTTTATTTGGGCTCTCAGGTTTGTATATGGTCATGGCTCCAAAAGGAAAGGTTTTATCAATTATATAAGATCCCTCCAACAACATTTGAAACTTTTTTTTTTGAAATATGTGTGTGGGGTTCCAGTAGAGAACCTTATCTCTTGGTTGAAATTTCACTTTCCGTATTCTAAGGCCTTGTCATTGTTTGTTGAATGCCTTGTGCACTTCATTCAAAGATAGGGCTACTAATCGATTTTCATCTAACACGTTGAGGTTGATCAATCTTCTTCTTCTTCTTCTTTGTGCTAGACTTAGGTCAAGATTCAATTCATAGGCTATTGAGAGTGTACAAAGCTTGAATTGAATTGGGAGCATTAGAAGTTTTCCATACACTAACTCATAGGAAGGGTAGCCAATAGGGAGTTTCCATGTTGAGCAGTAGGTCCAAAGGGCATCATTGATTTTTATGCTCCAATCTCTCCTATAATTTTTTATAGTTCTTGTTAGAATCTTTATAATCTCCTAGTTAGTTACCTTTACTTGACCATTGGCTTGGGGTGATAGGGTGTTGTTAATTTATGTTCAGCCCCCAAGTGTTGCATCAACTTTTGAAAAGTGGCACCTATAAAATGGGTTCCATTGTCAAGAATCAGTGCACATGGCATTCCAAACCTATTTACAACATCTTGTTGTACAAATCGAGCAACAATGAATGATGTATAGTCGATGATGGCTACTGCTTCTACCTATTTGGTGTAGTAATTAACTACTACGATGATGTATGCCTTTCCATTGTACATGGGTGTGATGGAACTCATGAAGTGTATGCTTCATATGTCAAAGGGCTCGAGTGGTTGAATCCACTATTGAGGACCCTCCATTTAAGCAATTATCCCACTATCTCTTTTATAGTGTTCACAAGATCAGATAAATTGGTGGGCATCCCTAAAGATTTTTGGCCAATATTATCTTACCATTAGGATTTTTATGATCATGTGTCTCCCTGCATAGTGGCCTTCACAAGGGCCTTCGTGAGTGTCCTAGAAAAGCATAGTTGATCCACATTAGGGACACACCAATAAGCCAGGCCATTGGTGCACATCTTATAAAGGCATTTGTTGATTTCCATGAAGTACTTTGCCTAATGAAGAAACTGTTGTTTCTTCCTAAAGTCTAGATATTATAGCATCTCCTAAGTAAGAAGGTAAGTGAGGATGCCATCATACCATTTTGATTCGATAGGCACTTGGTCATTTATTGCTCTTATAAAGGGAAGTTCATCTAGTGATTAATCAAAGAGCGAACTCTCTTCCTCTTTATTATCCCATCTTAACTAAGAAAGGTGGTCAGCAATCATTAGCTTATTCATTAGGAAGTAAATGGCACTGTGATCTGTGTGCACAAACACCTTATAGACAAGCACATAGTTCTTGAACTTTTTGAGAATGTACACCACTACCATCAATTCTTTCTTAATTGTTGTGTAATTCAATTATGCATCGATAATGCTTTAGCTTGCACAGGGGATGTAATATGGACATTTCTTATCATCCAACTACAAAAGCATGGCTCCCAAGGCATAATTAGATGCATCAATCATTATGTGAAATGGTTTGGACTAGTCTGGTGCTCATAGAATTGGAGTTTCTACAAGTTTTTCTTTTAATAGTTAGAATGCATGTTCACACTCCTTAGTCCAGATGAATGGAGCATCTTTCTTTGTAATCTCAACCAATGGCTTTTCAATCTTAGAGAAATTCTCTATGAACTACCAGTAGTAGCTAGTGTGTCCAAGGAATGATCGAACATTTTTAACTATCTTTGGTTGGCATGTGAATCCTTAGATAACACTTACCTTTTTTGGGTCTACTTCAATCCCTTCTTGTAAAATTTGGTTTCCCAGTACTATGCCCTCCTAGACCATTAGATGGCTTTTCTGCCAATTAAGCCTAAGGTTTGTTTCAACACATCTTTTCAGTACTTGCTCAAGGTAATCCAAGGTTTGCTCAAATGTAGCCCCATAGGTAGACAAGTAATTCATAAAGACTTATACTCTATTACTAATCTACTATTGAAAAATGCTAAGGACCAAGCATTGAAATGTTACAGGGGCATTGCATAGACTAAATGGCATCTTTCAATATGCAAAAGTCCCCATAGGAACTCATTAATGTTGTTTTGGTCTTATCTTTAGGTGCAACCTAGATTTTGTTATAGCCACTATAACCATCCAAGAAGCTATAATAATAATGCCTGGATATGGTGTCCAACACTTGGTTCACAAATGGAAATGAAAATGATCTTTAAATGTTTCCATGTTCAATAGCCTAAAGTCGATGTAGACCTACCACTTACCACCTTTCTTTGGCATAATTACAAGTGGGCTAACCCACTTACTATCCGCAATGGGATAGATGAACCCCACCTTGAGGAGTTATTCTATTTCCTCCTTGACAATTTGCTTCAATTTGGGGTTTAGTCACCTCTATGGCTATCATCTTAACTTCATGGTCAGGTCAGTGTACATACAATGCTGGCATATCCGTGCATCAATTCCAATCAATTCGGGATATGACCAAGCAAAGGTTGTTGACCATTTACTGACCACTATTAACAGTCTTTTTGTTCGAAAGCAAGATTTGCATTGATTATAATTGGCTTGCCATTATTTAAAAATGCATACTTCATGTCTGCTGGTAGAGTTTTTAACTCTAGGGACTCCTACTTGAAATTATCATGGATTACCAACTCTTCCCAATAGGTATCACCATCTTCATCATCAGAGAGTTGGCAATGAACTTGCTCAAGTTCATCCATGCCTTTGACATAAGCACATGTCAGGCTCTTAGTAGGTTCTATGCATAATGTGTTATTGTCAGAGTTAGTTGTCAACCACTAGGTGCCCTTCTGTTTTGTGGCTACTGCATACAAGCACCTTTGAATATCTATTATGTGCATACTAGTTCCATGGTTTAATGAATATACTCTTAGTAGATCAAATTTTCTACACACAATTGCATCCGTTATCACTATATGTAATGCATGGAACATGTTTCTTCTTTAGTCATCCAAATCCATTTTCTTTGGAGATTTCCAAGGAAAGGTCCCTAATGCCCATTCATGCATTAACCATGCTTAATGAAGCCCTTCCCATAATGATCAAGAAGTCACCTTTGCAGTTTTCTGCCTTGATCACCAGAAGATTAATAGGATAGGACCACCCACAAACTATAGTCACAATGTCCTGCACTAATCCCAAAAGGACAGTGATTGATTGGTTTGCCAATTTGAAATGGATGTTACTCTTCTTGAGAGATGGTAGGTTCCAGGCCATGTACATGTCATGGGAGATGAGATTGACATCAGAACTAGAATTAAGAAAATCTTTGCATGGCTCATATCTAGTAATTTGTAAGTAAATAAGAGGACTTCCTGGGTCAAATCTTTTCATGGGAAGGTTTCCACCCTTGATCTAATTGGAAATAGCATGAGTTAACATCACAATGTAGATCTAAGGTAGTTTTTGGTTTGAAGGGCTCTTGAATGTGTTTGATGTAGAGGATGATGATGCTGGGGATGCAGGGCAATTAGTTACATTAGGTTGTGAGGATTTGGGAGGACTGTTGGGTTGAAAAAATGGTCGTTTCCTGGAGCAATTGTCCAAACCACTCAGCTGGAAGGCCAGTTGTAAATGTATAGCCCTTGTAGCATTTCATTACTATAGTTGTGGGGCAATTTCGCCTTGCATGGACAAAGCAGGAGGTAACTAGGTTAAGAGTAGAGAGATGTATGTCAATGCATGTGAAAGATGGTATTGATATGGATGCTCCCCTCAAGTAGATGGTAAATGGGTTCGATGATACTCTGGAGAGTAATAGTGATGCTAGAATGAGTAATGGATTACAGAGCTTCATGGAGAAATAGGTTTTTGAACATAGTATCCATATGGATTTGGTTGCTTATAAGGGTACTACTATCTTGGCAGTGACATTTCCCATGACTATGGTTGCTACCACTATTAGTATTACTCATACGATTATGGTGGAGCTCCACTTGGATAGTAAGCTTGTTGTTGCTAATGGAACTACCTTGGATTGCCTTGAGGATAAGGCAATTGTCTACGTGCTTACCTCCATGCTCGTTGCTGATTTAATGCATACACCCTTGAATCTTGTAAGTGTGACACCACAGGGCAACATCCATTAGGATGGTCATATTGACAAATGTCACATCCACCATCATCTTCAGATTCTATCTCCATAACTTCTTCTACTGCATCAGCTTTGCCCTTACCTCTCTGGTAGGCATGTTCAACTTCTTTCCACCTCTTGTGGTCACGATCACTATTTCGCTCTTTGGATTCTTCAGCAATCTTCATAATAGTTTGGAATTTCTCATCCAAAGAGTCCCATAGTTTATCAACCTTTACCAAAATATCAGAAATAGATTTTTGGATAGGTAAGGTTTTCCTATTCACCACTTTATTAAGTGGTGATTCCTCATCGTCACATAATCAAACCTCCCTTTTCCTAATGGAAGGATCCCTATTATATTCTTCTACACTTTTCCTTTTTTGCAACTCACCTACTTCTTTTGCTACCTCTTCAATCATCCTTTGTATCTAATGAGCTTTCAATTTAGATAGTCTCCCTTGGGCATAAACCCCAAGTGTTCTTCCTATTTTTTCTCTGAGCCCATCTATGATGTGGCATAGTTGTTCCCCCTAAGAATAACCATGGCCAAGGCATCAATGTATAAGAGAATAATATCTACCCATGACGACATCCAAGGGCTTATGTGTTCTCTATTTCTAGCCTTGGATTTGCCTTCTTAGATTGGACACTCTAGAGCACATTTGGTATTTATCATTAGATAGTTCCAACATGGTACTCCATCTACAAATGGATTCTAGCTTCAAGGACCAATACCAACTTTCTGCTTCCTTAATGAGTATCCTGGGGAATAGCTTGAGTTTCTACCAATCATTTTCAATGTTCTGCAAGGCATAAGCATTGTAGAAATCTTGTAGATGTGTCTACAGATTAGAGTTATATCCCCCCTCAAATCTTGGAATATTGTTCATATCTAAGCGCTTGATCCAACTATCTTTCACATGCCTAGTTGGAATCTTAACTTCCTTTGCAATATTAAGCATGCTCCAAGTTGCCAACAAAGGCTTATCATCATCATAATTTTTTTTTGTCGATGATGTCCTCTATTACCCCTTCGTTCATTATGAGCTTGGTGATCAGTATGGTTGTCCCATTATGCAGATCTATCATGGTTATTCTTTCTATGGCATCTTTCATAACTGAAGAAGAGGAAGAAAAGGATGTAGATCAATAGGGTGAAGAGGGAGAAGGACTATCACCACCATGGTGTATGCCAATTTTCCTTTGGTTTTCATAGCATGTTCATCAATTTTCTTATTGTCTTGACACTTGTCTGATCACTTGCCTTGACTGCCATCTTTTCCTGACCCTAAATCATTGATCATGGACTGCAAGTTTAGGGCCACACATCCATCATCAATAATAAAGGATGAAGAATTTTCATGTTGAGAGCCCTCAAAGGGAGGATGCTTGTCATTGTCTTAGTTCAGCAGGAATAAGGGATTAGTGAACCGTTTCCCCTTCACAGCCTCATGATGCTTCTCCTAGTGTCAGTCTCACCTACATTGTGTTTCAATGGAATGGTAGTCCTAGTAGTCATAGTCATGCATAACATATTCTTCTTGAAGATTGCGGATGCCTAACTTTTTAAGAGTTTGAAGCAGCATCACAAGCATAGATTGATCGAGAGGCATTACATCATTGCCTTACATATCACGCCATCATAGTTGCTCATCTTGATGTAGGATGAAGGTGAAGTCAAGTATATACTCATTTGGATGAGTATATACCACTTTACACTCCTATGGGACTAGTGGTTTGACATCATCATGCCTGTGAGAAGAAGAAGACATTTTGCAATAAATAAAATAATTAGCGTGCTTTTGTAATTATATAATTGAGAAGGATATTGACCTTGGGATTTTTCCAACAATACTAATACTTCTCACTAATTCTAGATAGCACATGTTTCAAAAAAAAGAGTCCCTAGCAATGATGCCAATGATGAGTGGTCGAGGTACCCCTATCCCCAACCATATGAATCACAACACATTCATGTGCAATCTGATCGAATTCCATGGACTCTATAGTTTCCATTGCACCAATTCTCTAGGAAGTGAACCTTGCCCTAACAATTATTTGTTTTCTTCCCAATCACACTTGTTATGCACATGGTATGGTTAAGTGTAATCAAGGCATATCATTTTTAATATTTTATGTTTATGTTCTTTGGTGCTTAAAGTAGAGAGATGAAGTGATTTAATAACTAATTGAATTGAACTAACTAACTAATCTTTAACTAATCCTAACATAAGCATCTAATCCCACTTTCCTTTCACATTTTGAACCCATGTATCCACTATTGGGTCACCAAGCACTACACTACTAGGTACACCAAGCAATAATGCTACTAGGATTACCAAGCGAATACATGTTTATGCTCGAAGCAGTCATACTTATGTGTTTAATCTATTTAGCTTAAAGAATTAACTAATTGCTTAAAGTCTAATATAACTTAAATTAGCTTAATTTATCTTAATTAATTACATATTTAATGGAAACAATAAATGCATAAATAAATCATTAATCTATTCTAAGTGATGCAAGGTTTGATTAAAAGGCTTGTCTTCATTGTCGTACATACTAGTGTGGTTCAGGTACAACAATGTTCAAATAAAGATCCATACATTTTCTGACTCCTACTACGGGCACTCAAAGAAATATTTTAACTTTCAAATGGACAAAATACAAGAGCTCTACTACTACTATGACTTCCATGTCTATAATCATGGTTGTGAGCTCATATTTATAGTTTTTTCTATAGGATTGCATCGACGAGGCCCATAGACGTAGCAAATGCTACGTCGATGCAGCCCTGTCTACGAGGCAACACCACATAAATGAGGCTCCATCAACAAGGTCCCATCAATGAGGCCACATCAATAGGGGCCCATCGATGAGGCAACACCACATAAACAATGCCCCATCGACAGGGTCCCATCGATGAGGCTACGTCAACAAGGGCCCGTTGACACGACACTTTGATGCTCACCATTAAGGGTAAATATAAATCATAACTAACATCACTATCAGAAAAGAAAAATGTAGAATATCAATCTAAAAAGTCTCATCATCACCAATCTACCTCTTAAGCTCCTATCTTAAACATTAAAGATTTCATGCATCAAAGATTGCATTTAGCTTTGGTAAATACTCCTAGAAGGGATAGACTGGATTCCAAAATAATGAGGGATTCAAGGTGTAGGACCTCTAAAAGAATTAGAATGGAGGAGTTAAAGGATAATAAAAGGAGAGCAAGCCAACACAACTTTCCTAGTCCTCTATCTACTTCATCACCCTTATTGACAAGTTTCGGCAAAGACAAACATAGACCTTGTGTAACACCCTACTAACTAGGCTAAGGCTAGAAAGGCATTACTTAGATAAAAATTGAAAAGTGTTGAAGAATAGAATTGTGTGTAATAAAAATAGAATAGATGCTAAGAAAAATAAACAGAAAAATAGTAGACATCCATTAAATAAGTGCATAGGAACATGAAAAATATTGTAAAATATAAAATGTTATAAAAGAATATAGTGACAAAAGAACAATGTGTACAAAACCTAACCTATACACTAAGAAAATAGGATGTATCCCTATTGCCCAAGCCAAAAATTACAATACAATGGTAAAAATATTACAACAAAAATTAAATACACAAACAATCTAACATATTGGAAAATTAACAATTATATCAAAAGGGCATTGAACTCTTACATTAGATACAATTAGTCAATTTCCAAAAACTACATAATAATAACACAATGTAATTAAAGATCGAATAAACGTGGGCATACACCAAAGAAAGCTAAAGCATAGTACACATTCTCACATAAAATACAAAATTCACCAATCCAAGCTAAATATTATAACATAGAATCTTAACTTAAGTTAGAAACATAATGATAGAAATAACCAAAAACTAAACATAAGTTTTAATCATTAATTGTTGTTGGAATAAGCACATCAAATAGGATGAGAAGGAATGAAAGCTTTTTGATTAACTAAGAAATACTTGTGATATTATGAAATCTTGTGAGATCATGTGAAATGCACTGTGAAATAACTAAGAAATTCAAAATTTTAATTGTGAAAATCAAATCATTGAGAAATTCATTAGGAAAAATAAAATGAGAAAAAGCTTTAAAAAATATGAGAATTACTAACTAATTCCATTATTTTAGAAAAATCATTACAACAAGCTCTTAGCATAATAAGGTAGCTCTTCTAACTGCTTCTATAAGGAAAGGAAAAACAAACTTAACTGGGAATTAAACTCATCATAACTTAGCACTAATTACTAGAAAGAATTTATTTTTGTAAAAAAAGAAATCTTACATGTTAAAACCAACTTTTAATAATTAAAAAAGTTACTAATCCAAACAAATTCTTTTAAAAAAATTATTTATACACTACCTAATACTTAATAGTTTCCTCCTTTAAATCCTCCTTGTCATAACTAACATAATTATCTAGAAACCACAAAAATGAAGGAAATAAGTCCTAAGACTAAGTAGGATAAACAACTATCAAAATATTCCCTTACGAGTTTGTTGAAGGTATTAGGTAGCTAGACAATCATGCACATGGAATAGTTATGAATAGAAGTTAGCCAAACAAATATAAATAGATAACAAATAATAACAATAACATAAATTTGAGAAATAATTAACAAATTAACTAAAACTTTTCCTCCACCCACTAATCATCAAACAAATTGAATGAACAAATTATACTTACCGAGGTATGCTTCCGGCATAAGCACTCAACTCACCATCATGATATGCTTCATGTGTAAGTGTTTGGCTCACTACCAAGATATGCTTCCCTAATAGTCCCTACAAATTGATAATGTTGTTGGTAACTCGAATCTGAAGTTAGAAGATCATATACCAAATCCAAACAAATAAACAAATCCCTAGATGTTGGAGAAATGAATCCAAATGCTAACCAAAACTAAAAAAAGTTAAAGAACAAGAATCAAATTATCAAAGATGAACAACTTTGCTTTTTGGACTATTAGCATTCAAAGTTGTTCCAGGGATCAAAAACATGAAAAATGGCTTGAAACACTAATTCTATAGTTGAAATTTTGGCAGAAATGACAAAGTAAAACATGATAAAAAATGATCAAACATGGACAAAATTGGTTAAAACATTAACTAATGCCCCATGCAGGATAATAAATCTCAATAATTAAAGAAAATAATGATAAAATATTCAAATATAAGAATTCAGGCAATTTGATAAGCAGAATAATGGAAATTGACAAAAGACATACATGTACAAAACAAAAATTACCAAAAATCCAATAATAGGAGAAAAACACCAAATTACCCTACTTGAAAATGATAGCATTACAAAAAAGGATCCTTGTGTGGCTTCAATCTCCCAAACATGCTCCAAAGCCTAGGCAAAACTGAAGATTAATGATGGAATCTAAACAAGATCTGAAATGAGATCTAGAATTATAGCTTATTGTAGGTTTGGTTGATAGTGCAAATCTAAATCTAGCTTCCTCTCCAAACTAGTAGAGTCTTCCTCTTTTGCTCTATCTCTGAGATGGTGACTATGCAATTTATTGATCTATCATGGAATAGTGGCCAAGTATATATTTTTGCAAGGATTTGGCAGTGTTGGGCAAAGGGGAGCTCTTCTAACAAAAAGAAAAAATAAGAAAAAAAAAACTAAACTAAATCAAAAAGAATCCCTAATTCTAAAAATATTTTTAAATTCTTTTCTAACATAATTTAGTACCTAGCACTAATGAAAATCTCCAATGAGAAAGTTAATAACTATGTCTAAGGCCAACCTATTAATAAATTCTAAGGTTACTAACATAACTAACGAAAAGGCTATTGCAAGACCCCAAAAGTATAAGCTAAAAAAAAAATAAAATTTTTTTAAAAATATATAAAAATATTAATTTTACCAAAAATACAAATTATCCAAATAAAGTGTACCAAAACCAAAGTAGTAACCATTTGCCAATGACCTATAAACTCCAACAAAAGGTTAGTGTACATATGTTAAAATTAAATGAAAAATTTAAAACTACTAACAATATAAAAATATTAATAAAATAATAAAAGGAAAAATAATTAAAATAAAAAAGAAAAGAAAATATTAAAAAATATAAAAAGCAAAGATCATTAAAAAGAAAATAGCAAGGCACATAGCTTCATCATAAAAAAGAAGAGTCAACCATAAGAAGAGGTTAATAAACATAAATATTGGTTAGAATATGATAAAATCATTATAAGTCCACGATGTGATATCTTATCTACAATGTTGTAGCTCTACTTACATCATCATAGATATGATGTAGCTGGTCCTCACTCTATATACCAACCCATCATCGCATCAAATGAACAACTTTAGTTCATCATTGAGGTAATTTCTTGCAGTTTGTTTTCTTGATTTACACTTAGCGTTATAGTGAATGCCTACAATGTTATGTTAAGCAACTATATGGAATCTTTGCTCAAGTAAATTGTTCTTGGGTATAGTTCATGGCTAGAAATAAAGATCAAGATTGTTTTCCACCATTGCAACATTCTACTTAGTTTACTTTACTTTTACTTAGTTCATGTTTCTTACTTAGTTTAATTTTCACATTTTTAATATGTTTACTTGATTTAGTTGTTTACAATTTCTTAAGTACTTTACCTTTCTATTGTTCATTAGTACAATAGTATAAGTACAACTAGTTTTAAGCGTATAAGTGTAATCATTTGGTAATCCCAGTAGTGTTATTACTTAGTTCGCTCAGTAGCATAACACTTGGTAATCCCAAGTGATGGCTACATAAGCCGAAGACATGAACAGTAAACTAGGTATAGATACTTATTGCCTATAGGCTAGTATATTTTCTTTACTTACATTATGCTTAGCTTCTATTCCTTTATTTCAATCATGTTCACATTTAGTCTTAGTTGAGCCAGTAACATTAATATATCATATGTCTCATCAAGAGTTAAATCATACAATTTGCACTTTACTAACTCAAAGTGAGAAGATAATGATCATAAACTAAATCTCAACTACTAGTGAATCTACATTGGCCATCCATGGATTATAATCAGGTCGCACGTGTACACTTGTGACTTATATGGTGGAGTGTTGGAATACCCAATGGCCCATCATTGATGTTGTTGCTGGGATGTGTCAATGTTTGCTATGTGGTTGATTTTACAAAGTTTTTTGTGTTAAGAGTCATCAAGCAAAGCCTTCACACTTAAACAATTTTTTCCAAATTACATACTTAAGGCATTAAACATCTAATATGACTTCTACAAATGAAGAGAAATCACCACCTACTAATGAAATTCATAAGAGTCATGATAGGGGATATGATGAAGAAGACTGATGTGCACCCATGCAAACTAGGATTTCCTAATTTCACATTTTTCTTCCTCTAGGATGAATAACTAAGGTGGGGAGATTTACAGGACAATATTATTTTACCTCTATAATGTTCTGCACCATCCATGCTACAAACAACCCTCATAAGGTTAAACCTTGGCCACATACAAGAAGGGTACCACATCACAAAGCACATGACCAAGCTATATCAACAAACAGAAGCTCATGTAAGAAGGGGTGATACTATGGAGATAAGACATGAGCTTGACAAAGGAAAGAAAGTATCATAAATAGTTCTCCTAAAGAAAAGAGATGATGCTATGTTCCACACAAAGAAATTCTATCAAACTCATGGATCTCAATCTTAAACACTAATCATCCATATCAAAGATCTTGTTAAAATACAATTATATTTAGCTTTTGTAAAAATGCCCAAATGAGATAAGGAAGACTTCACATTAAGGAGTAACTCAAGGCCTAGAATCTCCATTGAATCAAAAAGGGATGAATCAAGGAGTCATAGAACAAGAACTAGCTAGCACTATTCTCCAACTTCTTCCTCTTCCTCCTCACACTCCTTTGGAGAGTATGATAAGAGAGAAAGAAGAATGAGGGATCATGACAAAGAAAGATCAAGAAATCCTAAAAGACATAAGCATCAAAGAATACATCCTAATGACGAAGAGGATAATTATGAGATAAGAGAAGAAAGGAACAAATATGAAGCAAGAGAGAACATTATGAGCATCAAAGGAGTCACCGCTATAATAGAGCTCATGAATTAAAGATTATGAAGAACTCCTATTGGCCACTCGCAACATGATTAATATTAGAAAAGCAATGTATGTTCCTACTAGGCACTTAAAGGATAGTTGCATCAAGCAACTAGATATGAACAATATTCCAAAATTTAAAGGTGAATACAATGCAAATCCACATCACCATCTTTAAGCGTTCCAAGATGCATGTGACCTACAAAACATTGGAAATGATTGGTAGAAACTAAATTTGTTTTTGAGAACACTCATAAAGGAAGCACAGAGCTGGTATAGATCCTTAGCACCAAAATCCATTCAAAGATGGAGTACCATGCTAGAGCTCTTCAATGACAAATATCAAACTTATTCCAGAGTATCCAATTTGAGGAAATAGATTCAAGGATGAAAGAAAATGACACATGAATCCCTTGAAGTAGCAATAGGAAAATATTATTCATTGTTACATAGGTGCCCATGCCACGAATTTTCTAAAAGGGAGCAACTACAACACATTGTCAATGGACTACAAAACAAGATAAGAAAAATCCTTGGGATATATGCCCAAGGTAGGCTATCCAAGATGACATCTCATCATATTTAGAGACTCATTAACTAAGTGGTAAAAGAAGAAGAAGAGTTAAGAAAAATAGAATCAACCAAAGAATACAATAGAGATCTCGCTATTAAAAATGGAATTTAAAAATATGTGAATTGCAAGAAGAGGAAACCTTAGAAGATATGATCCAACAAAAGACTCTAGCTATTCAGAAATTAGTTAATGACATAGCAACCAAGGTAGAGAAACTATGGTATTCTGTAGATGAGAAATTTACCATAGCATTGCAGATAGTGGAAGAGAAGACTAAACAAGCCCTACACCAAAGCAAAGACAAGAAGAAAAGAAGAGACAATGAGTGAGAACAAATACAAAAATAAAGAAAAGGTTGTTGTAGTGGAGGAAGTAACAAACTCTAGTTTAGAAGATGATGAAGGATGTAAAGTATGCTAGTATGAACATCCTAAGGGATGTTGCCCTATTATGACCCACTTACAAGAGTTTGGGACATATGTACTTAACCCCAAATTCATCGAAAAATAGGTGCCCAGAAGATTACCTTATCCACAAGGTAACTTCAAATAGCCCTATCAACACACATACCATTCAAGTGGGGCATATCCTCAACTACGAGAATAGTACCTACAATAATGGCAACAACCATGATGAAGCATCAGTTGGTTGCATTGACACAGCTACTTTGATGAGCCACCTAGATGCAACTACCTTGACGTAGCCACTTTGAAGCAGCTGTGTCAACTAGGCCCCATGAACTAGGCCTCATCGACTAGGCACTATCGATGCATAAAATGATGTGTTGATGCAACCCCGTTGATGTAATGTCTATTTTTGCTTCTAAATATGCATGCTCCAAACATGTATTGGCATTCTTTGGTCAATAAAGTAGTCAAACTCTTGTATTTTTATTTTGTAGTCTTGGAGAACATTTAGTAAGTGTCCACAATATGGATCTATGTCAGTTGTACGGTGTCTTATTTGAGTGGCAATGTACTTGGACACATTCCATAAATGACAATAAGATCAAGATTTATTCTTATTCATTGAAACACACTTAGATTAAATTTACTTTTCATGCAATTTACATTTCATGTACTTAGTTAATATTTATGTTTCCACGCATGCTAATGAATTGGTGGAATAAGCATGATTAGTTTCGAGTGTAAGCACGTATCACTTGGTAATCCCAATAGTGGATACATGGGTTCAGGATGTGTATGGTAAGCTAGGAACAAACACTCATTGCCTGTAGGCTAGTTTAAACTTTAATTTCCATTGTTAATTAGTTTAAATAATTGATTTCTTCATTATCATTAGGAGTAGCATAAGGCCAAAACAACATCAAGAATCATATGTCTCACTTTGGACTAAACCATACATAACAAAGCTACCACTAGTCTAAATGGGAAGACAATGAACTGCAATCAAGGCATACTGATCTACATGCCACAACTAGTCCCATCTATAGAATTTGACCAAATCATGTGTGAACACTTGTGATTCATATGGTTGGATGTATGGGGTACCTCACTACTCATCAAACCACAAGTGTGGTAAGTGCCATTGCCAAGGTACCAATATCCATATAGACAACTTAATCCCTATGGACATTATGTTAAATGACTAATCTTCCCAAAGAATACTTTGGTCCATGCTTTCTCATACTTCTATCCATCGGAATATCATTAATCCACTACTTCATGAATGGATCCAAATTCTTACTTATCTCAACTAGTAGCTGGTTCTTCAGTTCAAACTCCTAACCCCCTACCACTAGTATTACCATTGATTATATAAGGAGAGCTGCCAACACAATCACAATAAAAGAGTACTACTAAGGTAGTAACTACACAAGAGGATGTAGTCACAAGGAAACCAAGAGCCAAGAAATGTCCTTTTTTAAGAACAAGTCTAGAAAAGGTTTGAAGGATAAGGACCTCACTTAACTCTAACCCATTAACACACACTTCTTCAAAGAACACTATGCTTCTAGTACCTATAAATAGGAAAGTCCCTACTATCATGGTCACACAGAGAATTACACATTGGATTAAAGTAAGAGCACTTCCCAAAAAGAGAATGATCTTGAGATTCCCTTATTTATCTCCAAATAGCAAGACATAAATCATGCAAGGCTCTCTTAGATTCTAGATCAAGTATAAACTTAATTTCACATGATATGTACAAGTCCTAGAACCTACTTCCACTTAAGCAACATTTGATTAGAGTTTGTAGACTAATCCATTGTTGTTCAACTTGGATAGGTGGAAGATGTTATTACTACCATCATTGGTTGATCCTATCCTACTAAATTTTTAGTCATTCATGTAGAAAAGAATAGAGGAAAATTCCCCATAACTATGGGAAGAGGATGGCTTAGCATTATAGATGCTAAGCTTGGGATCAAAGACTTGTCCTTGAAAATCTTCAAGGAAGATGAAGCTTGAATTATTCAAAGTTGTAGAGTTCTATGTATCGCATAGAGCAATAATGAGTGCAATTGTGTGTAGAAAATTTGGGCCATGAAAGATAATGCCATCACATCATGCAATGGATGTATAGAAGATATGTGTATACTAAAGTGTTTGTATGCAGTAGCCACTCAACAAGAAGACACCTAGTAGATGATTACAAAAAAAAAAAGAATCTAAAATATGCATAAAACCAATAAAAAAATCACAAGTGCATATGTGAAAGAAATAGATAAGTTAGAACAACTGAAAAGACAACCTCCTCACATCAAGAAAAAGATATTGAATGGACAAGATTAGAGATACAAGAGATATATGATCCAAATCCCTTGAAATTAAAAGCCCTACCAAATATGCTTGAATATGCTTTTCTAAATAATAAGAAACTGGTAATTATAAATGCCAAACTTGATGAAAAACAAAAGAAAAAATTGTTGGAAGTAGTAAATAAATGGCCAACTACATTTGCATGGTCCTACGATGAGATCACTATAATCGATCCATGCATTTAACAACATTAAATCTATACAAATCCAGCTATTGAACCACACTACCAACCTTAAAGATGGTTGAACCCAATGCTTAAGGAAGTTGTCAAGCAAGAGCTAGAAAATTATTGATAGGGTTCATCTACCCAATAGCAGATAATGAATGGGTTAGTCCATTACTCATTGTACCAAAAAAAGGTGGTAAGTGGAGGGTTCGTATTGATTGCAAATTATTAAACATGGTAACATTCAAAACCATTTTCCTCTTCCATTTGTTGACAAAGTCCTAAATACTATAGCAAGATACTAATATTATAGCTTTCTAGATGGCTATAGTGGGTACAATCAAATCTACATTACACCAGAAGACCAAGAAAAGACCACATTCACCAATCCATGAGGGACATTTTCATACAAGTAGATTTTCTTTGGCTTTTATAATGCACTCACTACATTTTAGAGGCTTGTATAATGCAAATTAGTAATGGAGTTGAAGTCTTTATGGATGACTTCTCCACATACAGGCTAGATTTTAAACAAGCCTTGGACTATTTGGAGCAAGTACTGAAACAATGTGTGGAAACCAATCTAAAGCTATATTGGCAAAAAAATCCATTTGATGATTCAAGATGGTATAGTTATAGGGCATAAAGTATCTCACAAGGGAATAAAGGTAGAGCCAAAAAAGATCAAAGTCATTTAGAACATCACTTAGAGGCCACAACTTGTCAAAGATGTTAAATCATTTCTTGGCCATACAAGATACTATAGAAGATTCATTGAAAAATTTTCAAAGATTAAAAAACCATTGGTGGAACTAACTAAGAAAGATGCATCATTCCTATGGATAGAGAAATGTGAAAATGCATTTGAAACCTTAAAATATAAATTAATTGAGATACCAATCCTTTGAGCTCTAGATTGGTTAAAGCCTTTCCACATTATGACATATGCTTCAAACTATGCATTAGGAGCAGTATTGACTCAACTAGATGAGTAGAAAAGGCCTTATTATATACACTACGCTAGTTGAAGTAGCACCAAGGCATAACTTAACTACAGCACAACAAAAAAAGAGCTAATGACTATGGTATATGCACTTGAAAAATTTAGACATTGTGTGCTCAAGTACCCCAATGATGTTCACATAGATCATAGTGCCATCATATTTCAAATGAATAAACCAATGGTTAGTCCTAGAGTGATAATGGCTAGTTATCCTATAAGAGTTTGACATTACCATGATCAATAAAAAAAGGAATAAAAAATAAGTAGTAAATCATTTATCAAGACTTGGATGGGAACCCCAAGAGAATGATGCACTATCATCGGATCAATTTCCTAATGAGAATTTATTCAACAAAACTATAATGGTTGTAGACTAAATAGAGAGGTCATGGCTTACTGATTACGTAATGTATCTCACCAAACAAGAACTTCCTATTGAGTGGGATAGGAAATATAAGGAACAATTCATCCATAAAGTAAAGAGATACATGAAAATCAATGGAAACCCTTACAAGATATGCGTCGGTGGGTTAATAAGGTGGTGTGTTCAACAACGAAGTCAACAAAGAGTCCTACAAGACACACATGAAGGACCATGTGGTGGTTACTATGTAGGACAAAGGATAGCACTAAAATTGATGATGGAAGGTTACTTTTGGCCTACCATATTCAAGGATTCACACCGATTTACATAGTCTTGCAAAAGATGTTGAAGAGATGAAGGGCTAATAGCCAGAAATGAAGGGTTACAATAGTGAATACAACCATTAGAACCTTTCCACGTTTGAGGAATTAACTTCATGAATCCCATTACACCAATGTCAAATAGAAAGTCTTATATTATAGTAACAGTTAATTATTGTACAAAGTGAACAAAAACAATTGTAGTCAAGGGTTGCACAGCTAAAAAAGTTTCTAAATTCTTTTGACAACTTGTGATGAATAGATTTCAAGTGTCATACATCCTTATATCTGACAACAAGACTTATTTTATAGGAGCTACATTCAATAGCTAATTTAACAAGTTGGGGTGAATCACAAAATAACTACAACATACCATCCTCAAGCAAATGGTCAAGCAAAAGTAACTAACCAAGAGATCACACGAATATAACTAGAATAGTTAGTCATTATAGAAAGGATTGAAACTTGAAATTTAATGATGCTTTATGGGTGTATAGATTCACCTGGAAACTTCCTATAGGGTATTCCCCCTATGAGTTAGTTTACGATAAAGTACCAATGTTACAGATCCAAATGGAACTTAATACCCTTTCTACTACCAGCACACTTGATCTCAGCTTAAGCTTAGCTCAAAGAGAATATCTCATGAATCTTAATCTTCTAGACAAAAATCGATTGGTAGCCCAAATGAGTAGTGAAATTCATAAAAAGTACTCTAAACATAACCATGATGCCAGGATAAGACAAGTGTCAATTATACTGGGCAAGAAGTCCTATTATAATCCCACCCATGTTCTGCAGAAGGCTAAGTTCCAAACCTTATGGGAAGGACCATATATCATCCATGTTACATATCGATTTGATGCCATACAGATCTATCACCCACAAACCCATAGAAGCTAATCCTTATCAATGTTCAACAAGTCAAACCATACCATAACTTTCCCTACTCTCTCAAGGATTCTACCCTCTCTACCAAGAAGTTTCCCACTTGGTCAATCTTCCAGATATTCACTTCTCATAATAGTCATGGAAGTGTCAAATTTGACACTTAGGCACAAGTTTTCCTTCTAATTCTTTTTATATTTTTACTTTTTCTTATTATTTTTCACATTCTTTCATAACTTTGCCATTCTTTTATACTTTTTGTACTTTTTAATCCTTTTTCATTCTTTGCTAGTTTTTTACTTTCTCTATCCTTAGCATTTTTCTATAATTTCTCATCATCTTGCTTGTAGATATTTTTGTTCATTTTTCTAAATAAAGTGCAAGGAATAAAACAAGATGTAGTCCCAATGATGTGAATTTGACCCTATATTACCAAATCATTAAAGGACTAATTCTATATATAGTGAGACCACATCATCCATCCATCCATTTTCAATAATAATAGGTTCTTACCATGAACATAAAGATATTCTTTTCACAATAAAACTAAAATAAATGTGTGATCATTATGCCTAGATAGAAAAGTGAAGAACCAAGAGGGAATGAAAAGGGTGTGACATCAAGGGTATTTTTGGATTCTCCAAGGTTGCTACTATAAGTTTTATCCTGCTATTAAGTTGTATTATTTACTTGATTTCTAATGAAAAATGGAAGTATATCCAAGATAAGTGTTGCCTTACCATGTCATTAAAAAGACATGTTACCCATGCCTAAAGGTAGTTCTGTAGTAAGATTAACATAGTAATAATCTAATAAATGCACAAAATAAAAATTTCTAGGGGTTTCACTTGAAAGACATGTTACCCCTGCCTAAAGTTAGGTGACTTCTCAAAAATTTCAAGGTTTCTTGAACTGACATTGGTTACGCGGCTAGAAAGACATGTTACCTATGCTTGAAGGCACTCCTTTGTCCAATGGCCAAGTCTCCCTTAAAAAATAAATTATGCTATTAATAAACTACTTCCTTGAACTTAATTGCCAAGTGTTACTACTCCTTGCAGTTATGGTAGTCTCATGGTTGAGCGTATAATGTGATGTCATTGGTAAGTGGTATGGACTTGGTTTTGGTTTTAGATGGAAAGGCTAATGATTACTTTAACCATATATTACACACAACCTTCATTATGCCTATGGTAAGATACCTCATGTTCTAATTTCTACAATCCCTTGCTACTCTCATTCCACCTCGCTATTATATATAATCATACTTTAATGGTTTTGTATGATAGTGTTATTTTCCCAATAGGATGATACTAACATGTGTGTTTTAGAAGACAGATATGTTTAACATTCAACTCCTTGAGTACCTACATA
Source organism: Gnetum montanum (assembly GCA_015680685.1). NCBI lineage: Eukaryota > Viridiplantae > Streptophyta > Gnetopsida > Gnetales > Gnetaceae > Gnetum > Gnetum montanum. The sequence continues at coordinate 502,390 of MNCI01030296.1, read as the reverse complement.
CACTCATAGGTGTGGTTATATAAAGGTACTAAGGGCTAGAGCTTTCTTTGGAGAGGATCCACTTGTATAACTCTTGTGCTTCATACCTAATGACTAATTCTGCATCATCTTATGCATCTGGAATACTTAAACTATCATTTTTACTTTCTTACATACTCATATTTAATCATACCTTTGGTAACTCCTCCCAACCATTTCCAATAAATCTAATCAACTTACTTTACCAAAGATTCATTCGTTCATATATCTTTAATGATAAATTCTAATATTTTGAGCATCATCCTTATTCAAAAATCCTCTAAACCATTTCTACATCTTCCAAACTATTCATTTCACCTGATTTTCTCATCAAAAACTACTTAAAATATCAAATTTTCTAATGGTGACATTGTAGCTATGATGTATTAGGCCCTAATATGTCAAAACTATAATATCGTATCTACAATGTTACCATCGCAAAAATCTATATATATGTGTAAGGAGTTAGAAATTTTTCATTCTTCTCATTTGATGCATAGGGATTTCATGCCATTTTTCAAATCCTCTAGCCATCAAACTTCTAAGCTTTATAACTTTCTTAACTTAACTTCGATTTTTGTGCTTCTTGATCCCTCTTGATCATGGGGTGATCAACTTAGTCATGGGGGAGAGCGTTGCACATAGTTTGTGAGATTTAAGCAAGATTTTTCTAATGCCTATAAGAGTACATTAAGGATAAGAGTAATACTAATCAGTTAAATCTTGATCAAATAATTGAGTAATAGTTAATAAATTTAATCATTCCTCCTAATTACCCATTCAAATACATAATAAGTAGGAGAATAACAATTGTGAGAGCCCATAGCAATTAAAAGATACAACAAGTAAGGGTTTCTTTTTGAAATTTTTCTTAATCTGTAATCATAATAAGAGCTATAAAGTAATAATAAAGATAAATTTTGATCCAATCCAATAAATCAATAGAGGATTATGAACCATTAGGAACTTATTTCAAACCCATGGATAATCTCAAATGAATCCTTTATGATTACAAATGGCTTCTAAAAGACCTGCAAACAAAGAACCCTCACAATAAAGAGGCAAAAGACCTAGAGGAAGTGAACAAGCTAGAGAATAGAATCTACAAGTAGAGCAAGAGGCTCAATCCTTTAGCATCCATCAAGAAATACCTATCATAGAACATTCTGCATAAGCTTAGGCTAATGCATCACCAGCTTAAAAGCAAGAACAATGCCTCACACTCTTAATAGAATGCCTCCAAGTAATTCAAAAGAAATCAATCATGTCCACAGTCATTATGGAACTCAACTTCAGACCATTTCTAAAGTTTTCACTTGCAACGTTTGAGAGCAACTCTAAGCCTCTCCTCTTTGGTCAACTCTATGATGCAGTGGAGAATGGTACTTAGGAGAAGTGTACAAGTTTTCAAAAAATAAATAGGATGATGCCATAATCAACATTGGAGTCATAGTGCCTTATTTAGTTAAAGCAATTGCTAAGGCACTAAATATTAGTAATGTTGGAGCAAATATTATGCAAATATTCACAAGATTCCAAACAGATGCAAAGAAATTATGGTTACAAAGGGCTTATGGATCAACATATAAAGAATATAGTATATTATCCATCAAAGAGAAGATATATTTCAAGATTAGAACTTATCATATTTTTCCCATCAAAAAATTTAATAGAATTTTCACCTATTCTACAAGAGGAAGCGTCATTCTCACGGGGAAATTCAATGCAAATATGGCTTATTTGTTGTTCCTAGAAATCCAAAGAAGGTTCAAAGAAAAGAAGGTAGGAAAGCTCATTTTACCATTCCCTTATCTCATCAAAAGGTTGCACAAGTAGACAAAAATTCTAGGTTATACCAATGATGTTCCACACAAAGCCTAGAATGCATCCTATGCTAAGATGTTAAAACTAATATCTCCAAAGAAAGATTAGCTAGAGAAGCTAGCTAGGACTGAGGGAGTAGCAAGATCCACACCAGTAGGAAATGTTCTAGCTATAGGATAGGAGCAAGTAGGACTTAGTGGATCAACACTAGCTAGTGATAGAATTGAATCAAGTGCTTTACTAGCACAATAGGATTATCAACCTTCCATAAGCCACTTGTTATTACTGAAACTATAAGCTAGGAAAGTAGGAAAGGTTCTACAATGTATAGAGTAAGAGATAATCTAAGAAAATTTGCAATATCAATGGGATCCTCTAGTGGTCAAATTTCATTAAATGTAGGAGAAGATGAGAATAGGACACAACAAATATTAGGGAATGCTACATCCTTCTAGGTCATGCTAGAAATAGGAAAGGAGCCACAATTATGGTGATGCAATACCAATATGCAGTAGGGGTAGTTCAGCTGATTAACCATCATATTAAAGAATTCTTTAATGTTTTCATTGTGCCACTAATAGATATTACTAGATCCAAAGGTGTCAAAACCATAACTGGAACCTCAATGACCCCACAAGAATATGAAGATATCTTAAATCAACTGCTATAGATAGGGCAAGTGATACAAAATCATTTTGATATCCCTAGTGATATAAATGTAGTGTAGTCTACGCTTATTTCAATAAAGGGTAAGCTCGTAATGACAGAAACTAGAGCTAAGCATGTAGAAAATGAAGTGCAGAGGTTGCAAGCTGAAATGGCAGCATTATGAGTAGAAAAGAGAGACCCTGTGCAATATGTAGCACCAAACTCACTAGATAAATTCAAAACTGAATAAGTGACCCAATTGATAGCCAAAAATATCCAAGTGAAGATGGAGAAAGAAAAAACAATGTGGAATACTTCAATGGCTAAAACATAAATGTATGTACATGCTAAAGCAATAACTATCCTAGAGGATGAAAATAAGAAGATTGCTAGAGAAAACATAAGGGTGACTAATATAGAAAAATAAAAGAATGTTCTAGAAGTAAGCATCCATCAGCTCAAAGAGAAATTTGTAAGAGTCAACCAAGACATGTGAAAATTAGCCAAGGAGAATAGAACACTATTAATAGAAGAAGTTTATGCAATTTGCGAGAAATTGGCTATTGATATTGGTGTGTGGAAAAATGAGCTTAAAAAGCATGAAAGATTGAAATAACATTTCAGGCAACAAGTGGGCATGTATAAGTAGATCAATGAAAAAGAAATCCAAATGGCTAAAGCCAAAATCAACATGATTATCATGCAAACACCCAATTGGTAACTAATCCTAGATGGCCTTACCCACATCCATCAAGCTGAAGTGAAGAACAAAGACTTGCAGATCGAAGACCTTATAGAATACATAGGATTAGCAAACCTTCATTATGCTAATCTAGCCATGCCCACAATAGGTAGACCTAGAAATAAACTGGAGTAACAAGTAGTTGTAGTTTATGCACTTTATGATAAAGAGTTTGCAAATAGGAAGGATGTCCAACAAAAGTTACACATTTCAAACTCTAAACTTCAAGTAGTCAATGCTAGCTATAAGATCAAAAGACATCATAGCAAAGATAGCTTGCAAAATTATAAATTATCAAGCACTAAGAAAAGTGGCCAGAGCATTTACAGAAGAACAATGGTAGTTTGTGGCATGAATTTGCCTAGATGGTACATGATCCTAGATCAGAAGAGGAAAAACTTTAGGAATTACTCAACCTCTATCAATTTCAAAAGCCTAATGATAAAGGAAAGAAACCAATGGAAGAGCCACCACCACTAGGAATATGAGAATACATCAAATTCTTAAGATGTATTTTGTTTTGTTTTGTTTTTTCATCATGTGTATCCAACATGCAATGCATGATAATTTTGTAAACATCACTCAAACCATAATGCAACATTCACAATAGAGTCAAGTATGTAAATAATTCATAGTATTCAAGTTTGTTTCCAACCCCACAAATTTTGTAAGGAACTCTATGCTCCTTTTATTTTAACTCAAGGATAAGTTTCCAATCAATCATGGAGGTATGATAAAATTATTATGAGTTCACAATGTGATATTGTATCTACAATGTCATAGGAGGTATGATAAAATCATTATAAATTGAAGATGCAATATCATATCTGATGAGTGGCAAGGTACCCCTACACTCAACCATACGAAACGAGCGTAGCACGTGCGATCCGGTCGAACTCCGCAGACTAAATGCCTAAACGCCCCATGGAACACTTGGGGTTAATCATTCATTGTCTTCCCAGACTTACTTGTTGTTGTCACGGTGTATGGTTAAGTAAGTCCGAGGTATATGATTTTTTTGTTCTTTTTAGGTTTATCTCCTATGCTAAAGGGTGAAGGGTTGAGAAAGCTAACTAACTCTAACTAAGGACCTAAGTCTATATTAACTAGCGTCAGCATCCGTTCCCACTTACCGTAGACACCCTGAACCAATGCAACTGTGGCTACCAAACGCTAATCGTTACTGGGATCACCACACGTAACGCATGTGCTCGAAGTGGTCGTACTGAGGCACTTAACTAGCCTAAGTGTGATAAGCAACTGATTCCTTGACTAGCCGTACACATCCTTAGATGCTCGTAATCAAGTTGTACTCATATCGCATTCTAGGAAAGCAATAAACAATAATAAATAAAATCCTATCCATGCACTGCAAGGTTTATCCAATCAAGTTTGTCTTTATTGCCGTACACAACTTGCGTTCAGGTACAAAGTTGCTCGAATAAAGAGCCGTTCACTCTAGGACTCCTACTGCTGGCACATGGGAAATTAATCTAACTCTGGAGTGATCAACCTACCATAGCTTCACTACTTCTAGCCAGGATTAGGAAATGAGGGGAGTGCCGCCTATTATTTATAGATTTGGCGACGGACCATGATATCGCGTACGCGATTTCGCAGGGGACGACGTGATATCGCGGCTTGTCCATATCGTATCTCATCAATATCTATGATGTCATAGCTCTAGTTACATCATTATAGATATGATGTAGTGGGTCATGGTCCTCACTATATATACCAATCCACCAACACATCAGACAAACAACTTTGGTTCAAAACTTAGGCAAATTCTTGCAATTTGTTTTCTTAATTTACACTTAGTAATATAGTGAATGCCTACAATGTGGTGTTAAGCAATTGTACAGAATCTTTGTTCGAGTGAATTATTATTGGGCACAGTTCATGGCTAGAAATAAAGATTAAGATTATTTGCCATTGTACTAACCTAAATCGTTGGTGTAAGGCTGGAATGGAAAATAGGCACCGAAAGATCATTGGGCAGGCACAGCTGACCTTGCCTTCACCTGAGGGCAAGCTGGAAAAGAGAACGAAGGCAGAGTGCCTTGGATGGTTTACACACAAATCAACCAAGGACTTCCCCGAGCATAAACTACAGCTTGCACTAGGGTTATCGTGAACGATGTCTTAAAATGTGTAAATGCATGTAAAATGTAAACATGAGCCGTAAGACATAAATGTAAACGTAAGGTGTAAACAAAACGTAAACTAAGCTAAACGTCTAAAATGAACGTAAATGTAAGTAGAAATGTAAATAGAACGTAAAACAAAATGTAAAACAGAAAACAGAAATAATGTTTGGTTGGCAAAATGAACGGAATTGTATTGCTTAGAAAAGATGTGCACTGGTCAAAGCGTAGCTGTGTGTAGATAGTAGGTCAAACGCGTAATGTGATGATGTGATGATGCGATGTGGTGAATGTGAGAAGTGCTTGGATGCCAACAGTCAAGTGTGCTAAGTGCCCAAGGATTGTAGGTTCTTGCTGTATGTTCTCAGAATTGCCAGAGTCTCTAATTGCCAACCTCTCATGTATGTGAATTGACAGGGTATTTATAGGGTCAGGCCAGGCTCAGGCACAGAATTTCAAGAATGGAATCAATGGTTGAGAGATGAGAGAAAAGCGGATCTAGTGACATGTGTCCAATGGACAACTGTGCATGAGTTGGATGTGTGTCGAACAGTTGTGCACAAGTTGGATGTGTGTCAGACAGTTGTGCATGAGTTGGATGTGTGTCGGCAAGCTACGTTTTTGACCAGGTGCATTGCATTTTACAACTTGTGGGTTACTCAAGCCCATGAAAGCACATTTAATTTAAACCATGAGGGCTTGACATGCCCACAAATGGGGATTTATAATGAAATGTACAACAAGAGAAATTTGACCCAGCTTGCTTGACCATGGATTGAGTGTTGCAGGATGTCGAGATGTCAAGTTGAGGTTGTTCGAGGCATCTTTGTCTGACTAGGGCTCCCAACGTGAGTTGTCTGGGCTTCAATGTGTCTTCAGCATGTGTTTGAAGTGTTTTTGTGCAGCAGTCATGCTATAGTCACGCTGGGCAGTCATGCTAGGCGTGACCTCAGCGTGACTTGAGGATGAGGCGGGAAAAATGCAATTTTTGACACCAAATTTGGAATTTCTTGAAGCCTATTTTTAAGTATAACTATTGCCTGCCTGCATGTGATCTAGATCTAGAAATTTGAGCTTGAAAATGTCTGATTTGGAGCCTGTTTTGAATAGGTCACGTTGGGCTTTGGGCAGGTCACGCTGGGCGTGACCTACAGCATGACCTAAAAACTTGCAATTTTTATGCTGGATACTGAACACTGGAATTTTTGAATTTTGAGCAATTTTCCTCCACTTTTGATTTGATTTAACGTTACTTGGAGTTGTTCATGCTAAGGGTGAGCAAACCACCTTGGGCAGGCTGGGTGTGAGCTCAATGCCTTAGCCAAATTTTGCCTTCTGAATGCTTGAAAGGACTTGAGTCATTTTCATTTTAAAGTGCTAGGCTGAAATTAGTTGTGTTTCAGCCACCATTACAGCATTCTACTTAGTTTAGTTTACTTTTACTTAGTTCATGTTTCTTACTTAGTTTAATTTTCACCTTTTTAATATGTTTACTTGATTAGGTTGTTTACAATTTTTAAGTATTTTACCTTTCCATTGTTCATTAGTAAAGCAGTATATGTATGATTGCTTTGGAATGTATAAGTGTAATCATTTGGTAATCCCAATAGTATTATTGTTTGGTTCACCCAATAGCATAACACTTGGTAATCCTAGTGATGGTTACATAACCCCAAGATGTGAATGATAAACCAAGAATGGATACTTATTTCCTATAAGCTAGAATAGTTTCTTTACTTACATTACACTTAGATTCTATTATTCTATTTCAATCATGTTCACACTTAGTCTTTGTTGACCCAACAACATCAATATATCATATGCCTCATCGAGAGTTAAACCATACAACTTGCACTTCACTAACTCAAAGTGAGAAGACAATGATCATAAATTAAACCTTAACTACTAGTGAATCTACATTGGCCATCCACATATTATGATTTGGTTGCACATGTACACTCGTGACTTGTATTGTGGAGTGTTGGAATACCCAACCACTCATCACCATATAAAATAACAATGATTCAACTCTCAAATATATCAAGAGATAAGAAGAATCTAAGGTAAGGGTGTTACATTCTTCCCTCCTCAAGAATCTTCCTCGTAGAAGGGGCAAAGAGGTCTTGGAATCCAAAGAATTGAGGCATAGATACACCTTGACATATATAGTTCAAATAGAACTTTATAACTTAACATTGCCTACGAGAATTGAACCCATGAGTTAGAGATTCCAAATCAAGAGTCTTACCACTAGGCTAACACCTCATTGTTATATTACTTCTGAAAGATCTTGGGATATGTAATATATAGATCTTTCTCCACTTTCCATGTTTCTTCATGCACTCATGTCATTTCCAAATAGCCTTTATCATTAGAATGACTTGACTCCTCAATTTTCTCTCCATCCTATTAACAATGAGGTGTTAGCCTAATGGTAATACTCTTGATTTAAAATCTTTAAGTCATGGGTTCAATTTTGGCAACCAATGCTAAGTTATAAAGTCCTAATTAAACTATATTACAATTGTTTTGAGGTTCCAACACCCCTGTTCCACTTTATCTCCATCTTGTTAATAATCTTAACTAGTCACTCTACAAAATTGCCATCATGTTGAAGCTTAATATCTTACTAATCTATCCAATGACTAGGATCTGCAAGATACTTCCTCATAATAGAAACATGAAACATATTATAAATTGATTACAAATATTATGGCAGGTTAAGATGATAGGAAACTTCTTTAGTTTTTCTTAAAAGTAGAAAGAAACCAGTGTAGCAAGGAGCTAACTTTCCTCTTCTACCAAATCTCATAATCTCTTTCAAGGGTGAAACCTTGAGGAAAACTTGATCAACAACACTCAACTTTGATGGTTGCCTCATGTTATTGGCATGCTTTGTATATCTATCTTGCACTACCTATAGTTTTTCTTTGAAATTATTAATCTATTTTATAATCTCATCAATGATGTCTTTCCTAGTCCTTTATATGTCCTTTATGGAATCCCAACAAAGAGGTATACAACAAGGTATACCATACAACACTTCGTATGATGCTACTTTCAAGCTAGCCTAATCATTGTTTATATAGTCGAAAGAATATGCTCAAAGCATATCCTCTAAAATCTAATTCATGCTCTTTTTTTGACCATCTTCCTTAGGCTAATACACTAAGCTAAGATTTAGCATAAAGTCAAGACTCTTCTAAAAAGACTGCTAAAATATAGAAGTGAACTTAGGATCTCTATCTGACATAATCTTACCTAGAACTATTTCTATATATGAAAACACCTCCATGAATTAGATATTAAGCATATAATTTATGACCATAAATAGTCTTTAGAACAATGTAACCATGAATATATCAATAATCATGAAAACAAAGAATATGAACTTTAAATTGAATATAGACTTAGCCTATCATCTAGTGTAGAATTGATAGGGGAATGATTAAATAATGATGAAATTAATGTTAAAAAAACAAGGGAATATGAGTGATGTAAAATAAATTATAAGTATTGAAAATAAGTAAAAAATAATATGAAATGAGAAATCTAATGTTTGAGAAAGGGTTTAAGTTCTCTTCTCATAAAATGAAAATGCTTAATTAAATAGACAAAAAGAGTTTACCTTCTAGGGAGGGTCATGTGCTATAATTGTAGAAGACCACAAAATATGAAATAAAATTAAGACTAGAAACTCAATTTATGAGCAAATTAACAATTTTCATGTTGAATTTTAACCTCTAGTGAGTGTAGATATGAATGAAGAAGCCTTCAGTGCCTATTGGAGTTGACTTGGGGCCAAAAGGAGCTATTTTTATGAATTGTCTTACAAGTGACACTGGTACTAAAAAAATTCTAACATTAAAGTAGGTGATGTTGGCACAGTGTAGATTTTAACATTAGTGTAGCTGATGTTGGCACTGTGTAGATTCTAATACTAGTGCAAGTAATACTAATGTTGGTGCTTATTTAGGTGACATTGATGCTACTATCAATGTGTGTCGTAGGTAACTTAACATCAAGATTGAGCTTGTAGACTACAGGTTGCATTGAGGTGGCTATGGAGTATGCAGGTGATGCAATGGATGCAAGTGTTGGTGCTCTAAATCTCTTGAAATTCAAAAAGGGCTCTTGGATCTCAAGAAATCGATCTTCTAATTGAGGTTTTGGCCTAGTATTTATAGGCCTTGGGTTTCAAAATTAACCCTAAAGTCAAGTATAGTTGACTAGATTTTTTTTTTAGAAACTGAAAGTTGAAGTATAGATTAATGATGCTAATGCAAATTTGACTAAGGTAAGTGACACTAATGCTCATGTTGTATCACCTTGCCATACTTAGCAATATTTTCATGTTTCATGTGTTGCTGCAAATTTGACAAAGATAGGTGATGCTAATGTAGTGACACTAATGCTCACATCATGTCAATTGGCCATACTTAAAAAAAATTTCTTGTTTAACATATTACTGCAAATTTGACTAAGGTAGGTGACACTAATGTGGTGATGTTGATGATCATGCCATATCACTTGGTCACACTTAGAAAAATTTTTAAGTGAAAAGAAAAACTTGTGAAGTGTGTTGGAAAATTAACTAAGGTAGGTAATGTTGATGCTCATGTCGTGTCATCTAATCACACTTAGAAAACTTTTTACATTGAAATATAAACTTATGAAGCACACTAAAGAATTGACTAAAGTAGGTGATGTTGGTGCTTACATTGTGTAATGTGATCCATACTTAGAAAAATTTTCTATCTCATATCTCTTGAAATTTATCAAAACTACTTAAGCTTGATGCTTATCATCTTGGAACTAATGTAGACTAATCACTGAAGAATTGAGAGAGGTAAAATTTAAGCCAAAAGATAAGTTTACGATGAATGCCAAAAATTTGCCAAAGGTAGGTGATGCTAACATTGGTGTCAATGTTACATGATCATCCTTAAAAAATCATCCTATTTCATGTCTCATGCTAAAAATTTAACTAAGACCTTAGCTAGACTTAGTAAAATTGTTGTGTTTTTTATTGATAAGCAATGAGTAGTCCCTACACCAAACCATATGAATCACAAGCATGTTCATGTGATCCAATCAAATTCTATGGACCCCTTCTACCTAAGTGGATATTATCTTAGATAGTCAAATATGAGGTTACTAGTCATTATCTTCCCAATCATCACTTGTGTTAATTTCATCCATATGGCTAAGAGTGATTGAGGTGTAAGATATTTGTATTTATAATTTTATAATTTTTTTTATTTTTAAAAGTATTAAGAGATGAAGTAATTGAAGGATTAATGTTAACTAATTAATGGAACTAAAGGTAAACTAAACTATCCTAAACATAGAGTATCCGTTTCTACTTTCTGTATACATTCTAAGCTTATACTAATGTCGATGGGTTACTAAGTATTTACTACTAGGCATTCTAAGTATTCACTACTAGGATTACCAATCATTGGTATATTATGCTCGAAGTGGTCATACTCATGTTACTATAGAATAAAATATTAAATTCTTAAATATAGAAAAGTAAAGTGAATGTAAAGTAAAATGCCTATAAGTAAACTAAATGCTAATTCAAGTGCTGCAATGAAGAGAAGAAATCTCGATTTTATTTCCATCATGTAAAAGTTTCTAGGTATATTTTGAACTCAAATAAAACTCCATACAATAAATTCAATCCATGTTATGGGCACTTAAATGGAAATTTCACTAAGTCCTATGGAAGAAAACTGCAAAAGCATCACTAGAGTAATGACCAAATATACCATAAATATGGCTAGTGTGTGCATTTATATAGGCTTAGGAAGGATTAGTATTGATGCATATGTACCAATGCATCCAAGGATATGTCAATGAGGCTACATCGGCGGGCATGCGTTAATGCAACTAACTTACTTAGACTTCATCATACCCCACAACTGACTAAAAACTTGTCCTAGAGTTATGTTCTCTATGTACATGCTTAGCATTGGTATGTTTTCTATGGTGATGATTTAATGTACTCTCAAATTTTTTAATACTTATTATTCATTTCTTGGAATTCAACACCCCTTTGGTATGTTTTCGACGTATCCATTGTGGATTGCTAGTTTCAGTCATATTTCAAGGTATCATTATTGATGAGTCACATTTAGTTGGCTATGTTGATGAGGCCTCGTCAATGCGGCCTCATTGACTAGGCCTTGTTGATGAGGCCATGTTGATGCTTCTTACCATGCGTCGACAAGGCCCCGTTGACACAGTGTTGAAAATCAACTATAAATACGTGCTTGTAGTCGCATTTACGACATGTAGAGATTGTAGTTTTAGCGGAGCTCTTACAATTTTTCCATTTGAAAGTTACAATTTTTTCCCTAAGTGCCTACAGTAGGAGTCATTGAGTGTATGGATCTTTATTCAAGCATTCTTGTACTTGAGCATGACAGTGTGTGCGGCAATAAAGACGAGCTTTCTAATAAACCTTGCAGCACTGTGTATAGATTAGCTATTTTATTTATGTAACTAATGTTCTCAATTATTTATTAAATGTTTTCAATTACTTATTAAATATTTTCTAGGTATTATGTTAATGAAGTAATTAAGCCAAATAGATTAAACACATAAGTACGACCACTTCGAGCATAACACGTATTCGCTTGGTAATCCCAATAGCGTTTTTGCTTGGTACATCTAGTAGCATAGCACTTGGTCACCTAGCAGTGGATACGTGGGTTCAGGACGTGCACCGAAAGTGGGATCAAATGCTTATGTTAGGATTAGTTAAATACTAGTTAATTAGTTATTTTAGATTAGTTAATCAAATTTCTTTTATCTACATTTTCAACACCAAACTATGAAACACACAATGATAAAAATTGGATATCTTAGTTACACTTAACCACACCAATGAACATCACAAGTGTAATTGGAAAGACAACGATTGACCTTAGGGCTAGATTCACCTCCTAAAGGACTAGTGCACTGGAAACGATAAAGCCCATGGAATTTGATTAGATCACGTCTAAACGCTTTGTGATTCATATGGTTGGACGTAGGGGTACCTCACCACTCATCATTAGCGTTGTTGCCGAGGAATTTGTTTGTGGAATGTGTGTTATTTAGGTTTGGGTGAATACCATTAATATTGTTATACGAACCTCAAGGTCAATATCATTCCCACTATACACAGAATTATAAAAACACATTGATAATTTTATTTTTGTTTGGCAAAATGTCTTCTTCTTCTCACAAGCACAAAGATACCGAACCACTAGTCCCATAAGAATGCAAGGTGGTATACACTTATCTAGATGAATTTGTGCTGAACTTCACCTTCATCCTATATCAAGATGAACAACTGTGATGGTGTGATATGGAGGGTAACGTCATGTTGTCCCTCAATTGATCTATGCCTAGGATGCTATTTAAAACCCTTAAGAACTTGGGCATAGCATATCTTCAAGAAGAATACGTTGTGGATGGCTATGACACTCGAAACTACTATCCCACTGAAACACAATGCAAACAAGATCAATGTCAGGAGAAACTCCATGAAGCTACAAAGGGAAAACATTATACTAATACCTTGTTCCTACTAAATTAAGATGACATTGAGGATCCTCCTACTAAAGGTCTGAACATGAAGATTCTCTACCCCTTGATACTGGTGATGAGGGTATGAACCTGAATCTGCGATCCGTTGAGCATAAACTAGGTTAAGAAAGAAGTGATAGCCAAGGTAGGGACTCGAGTAAGCACCACAATAGCAAGGGATCTAAGGATGATGATTGCAATAAGCATAAGAGTGGTGGTAGACACCATGGTGGCGATGGTGGTCCACGTTCTTCTTCATCTTCTTCATCTGATTCCAAACATTCCTCTTCATCTGATAGTTCTCATGAAAGCCATTATTGAAAGAACCATGATAAAGGTGATTAGTAAGACAATAATGATTGTGAAGGCCACCAAAACTAAAGGGGTAGTTAAAACCATCATCGGCATCATCAACACAGCGATGATGATAAACCTCTATTGGTGACTCGAAGTATGCTCAACATTGCGAAGGTAGTTAAAATTCCAACCAGGCATATGAACAATGGTCGGATCAAGTACCTAGACATAAATAATATTCCAAGATTTGAGGGGGGATATAAGTCTAATCTGTAGACACATCTAAAAGCTTTTCATGATGCCTACACCTTATAGAACATAGAAAGCGAGTGGCAGAAACTCAAGCTTTTTCCATGGACACTCATCAAAGAAGCTAAAAGTTGGTACTAGTCCCTAGAGTTGGAATCTATCCATAGATGGAGTACCATGCTAGAGCTATTTAATGACAAATATCAAATGTACTCTAGAGTGTTTAATCTAAGAAGGCAAATCCAAGGTTGGAAACAAGGAGAACATGAGCCCTTGGATGCTGCCATGGGCTGATACTATTCACTCTTACACCAATGCCTTGGCCATGATTATTCTCAGAGGGAACAACTTCGCCACATCATAGATGGGCTCAAAGCAGAAACAAGAAGAATCCTTAGGGTGTATGCCCAAGGAAGATTATCTCAACTATGAGCTCATTAGATCCAAAGGCTAATTGACCAAGTAACAAGAGAAGAAGGTGAGCTACAAAAAATGGAAAGTGCTAAAGAGTATAATAGGGACCCTTCCATCAGAAAATGAGAGGTCTGATTTTGCGATCAGGAGGAGTCACTACTTAATGAAGTGGTGAACAAAAAGACCTTGCCCATTCAAAAATCTATTTTTGACATTTTGACCAAAGTTGATATGTTATGGAACTCTTTGGATGAAAAATTTCAAACCACTTTAAAGATTGTTAAGGAATCCAAAAAGTAAAATAATGCTTGTAATCATAGGAGGTGAAAAGAAGTTGAACATGCCTACCAAAGAGGTAAGGGCAGAGCTACTACAGCATAGGAAGTTGTGGAGTCTGACTCTGATGATGAAACTGAATGTGACATCTATCAATATGAACATCCAAAGGGATGTTGCCTTGTAGTGTCACACTTGCAAGAGTCTAGAATGAGTGCATTAAATCCTCACCTAGCATGTAGGCAAGCTCCAAGATGATTGCCTCAAGGTAGTTCCAGCAACAAAAACAAGCTTACTGCCCAAGTGGAACTCCTCCACAACCTTACGAATAATACCAACAGTGGTACCAACCACAATCATGGGGAATGCAACCACCAAGGCAGTAGTACCCTTATAGGCAACTAGATCCATACAAGTACTATGTTCAACAACCCATCTCCCCTAGAAGTTCTGTAAGTCATACATCATTTCAGCATCACTATTACCCTCCGGAGCATCACCGAACACATTTATAATCTGCTCAAGGGGAAAACCCATATCCATATCACCCTCCACATCTGTCTATACACGCACCTCCACCTTTAACCCAGTTACCTCCTACTCGATCCATGCAAGGTGAGATTCCTTCATAGCCACAACAACGAAATACTATGAGGGCTGTAAACTCATAGTCAGCTTTTCAAACAAGTGATTCGGATAATTGATCAAGAAAAAGACCTTTCTTCCAACCTAGCAGTCCTCTCCAGCCCTCACAACCTAGTCTGGTTGATCACCCTACATCTCGAACACCCTCATCCTCTACATTAAACACCTTTGACTGTCCTTCAAACCAAGTGCTGCCTAGGATCCGTACTGTGATGCTAACTCATGTTGTTTCTAACTAGATCAAGGCTAGCAATCTTCCTATCAAAAGATTTGATCCAGGAAGTCCACTCATTTATCTATAAATCATTAGATAGGAATCATGTAAGGCTCTTCTTAGCTTTAGTTTTAGAGTTAATCTCATATTCCATGACATGCATAAGGTCTAGAACCTACCACCTCTCAAGAAGAGCAACATTCATCTAGAATTAGCATATCAATCAATTATTGTCCCTCTAAGATTAGTAGAGGACATTGTGACCATAGTTTGTGGGTGATCCTATCCTGCTAATTTTCTGGTAATCAAGGTGGACAACTACAAAAGTGACTTCCCCATCATTATGGGAAGAGCTTGGTTAAGCACTGTCAACACACGAATGGGCATAAGGGACCTATCTTTAGAAATATCCAAGGAAAATGAGGTAGGAAAAATTGAGAAGAGGCACATTCCATACATCACGTACAGTGATAATGGGTGCAATTGCGTGCAAAAGATTTGGTAAATCAAGAGTACATACATTAAGACATGCAATCAGTGTGCATAAGAAATTAACATTCAAAGGTGTCTGTACGTAGTAACCACAAAGAAGANATTAACATTCAAAGGTGTCTGTACGTAGTAACCACAAAGAAGAAGGACACCCAGTGGCTGATAGCTAATTTAGATAGTAGCACAATATGCATGGAGCCAGCTAAGAGCCTAACCTATGCATATGTTGAAGACATGGACAAAATTGAACAAGTTCATTTCCAACTCTTTGATGAAGATGATGATACCTGTTGGGAAGAGTTGGAAATCCCTGATCACTTCAAGCAGAAGCCCTTAGAGCTAAAAACTTTACTGGCCAGTATGGAGTATTTTTAAAGAATCATAAAGTAGTCATAATTAATGCCAAACTTGATCTTGAACAAAAAGAAAAGTTGTTGAAAGTGGTGAACAAATGGTCAACAACCTTTGCTTGGTCATATCCAGAGCTAACAAGAATTGATCCAAAGATATGTTAGCATCACATCTACACTAACCTAGCCATGAAGCCTAGAAGGTAGCTGCAAAGGCAACTAAACCTCAAATTAAAGCAAATCATCAAAGAGGAGATAGAGCAACTCCTCAATGTGGGGTTCATCTATCCAATTGTGGATAGTAAGTGGGTTAGCCCACTCGTAAATGTACCAGGGGAGAGATGCAAATGGAAAATTTCATCTACTTCAAGCTGTTAAATATGGCAACATTTAAAGATCACTTTTCTTTGCCATTTGTAGATCAAGTGTTAGCCACCATATCTGGCAATTGTTATTATAACTTCTTGGATGATTATAGTGGGTATAACCAAATTCAAATTGCACCCGAAGATTAGGCGAAGACAACATTCATGAGTTCTTGGGGGACTTTTGCATATTGTAAGATGTCATTTGGTCTATGTAATGCCTCTATAACATTTCAATGCTTGGTCCTTAGTATCTTCCAACAATAGGTCAGTAGTGGTGTTAAAGTCTTCATGGATGACTTTTCCACCTATGCAGCTACCTTTGAGCAAGCCTTGGACTGACTTGAGCAAGTACTGAAGAGATGTGTAGAGACAAACTTATTACTCAACAGGCAAAAGAGCCATCTCATCGTCCAAGAAGGCATTGTGCTAGGGCACCAAATTTCACAAAAAGGGATTGAGGTAGACCTAGAAAAAATAAGGGTCATCCAAGGAATAACATGCCAACCAGAGACCGTTAAAGATGTTCAGTCATTCCTTGGACACACTGGCTACTACCAACAATTTATAGAGAATTTCTCTAAGATCGCAAAGCTGTTAGTAGAGCTTACAAAGAAAGATGCACCTTTGATCTAGACCAAGGAATGTGAACATGCATTCCAATAATTAAAGGAAAAACTCATGAAAACACCAATCCTATGGCCACCAGACTGGTTTAGACCTTTCCATATTATGACAGATGCATCTAACTATGCTTTGGAAGTGGTAGTCACATAGATGGATGATAAGAAACGTCCATACTACATCCACTTCATGAGTCGAAACATTGTGGAAGCATAGTTAAACTACATCACCATGGAGAAAGAACTAATGGTAGTGGTGTACACACTAAAAAATTTCAGGCAGTATGTTCTTGGTTACAAAGTATTTGTGCATACAGATCATAGTGCAATTCGCTTCCTCATGAACAAGCCAACAGTGAGCCCTCGTGTTATACGGTGGTTGGTGATCTTGTTGGAATTTGATCTCACTATGGTAGATCAAAAAGGGACCAAAAATGTGGTCACTAACCATCTCTCTTGCTTAATATGGGATACTAAAAAGGAGGAGAGCCCACTCTCTGATTAGTTTCCAAATGAACTCCTCTTTACAGGAGCAATAAGTGGATAAACACCTATGAAAATAATATGGTATAATGACATCTTCACCTATCTTCTCACTCAGGAGATGCCACAAGACTTGGATTTTAGAAAAAAGAAATAATTTCTTCATCAAGCCAAATACTTCATGGAAATCAATAGACACCTTTACAAGGTGTGTGTCGATGGCTTGATTCACTGGTGTGTCCTTGACAAACATCAACTATGCATTCTCCAAGATGCTCACGAAGGACCTTGTGGAGACCACTATGCAAGCAGAAGCACAACCATAAAAATCCTGATGGCAAGATACTATTGACCTACAATCTTTAGGGATTCCCACTAGTTTGTCAAGTCTTGTGAACATTGTCAATGAGATGGGGGGATGACCACTTGCATGAAAGGTCATCAACAATGGATTCAACCACTAGAACATTTTGACATAATGGGCATTGACTTCATGGGTCCCATCACATCCATGCCCAATGAAAAGGCATATATTATAGTAGCAATTGACTACTACATAAAATGGGCAAAAGTAGCAACCATTACTAATTGTACATCATCCATTGCTACCAAATTTATATAACAAAATATTGTGAATAGGTTTGGGGTGCCACATTCACTAATTTCTGATAATGGAACTCATTTCACAGGTGCCACATTTAAAAAGTTAATGCAATGCTTGGGGGTAGAACATAAATTAACAACACCTTCCCACCCCCAAGCCAATGGGCAAGTAGAGGTAACCAACCAAGAGATCACAAAAATACTAACGTGGACCATTAGCAAATATAGGAAGAATTGGAGTACAAAACTTAATGATGCTCTATGGGTTTATCGTTCAACTTGGAAACTTCCTATTAGCTATTCTCCCTATGAGTTAGTGTACGGAAAACTTCCAGCACTCTTGATTCAATTAAAGCTCTGTACACTCTCAACAGCTTGTGATCTAAATCTTGACCTAAGTCTAGCACAAAAAGATAGATTAATCAACCTGAACATGTTAGATGAAAATCAATTAGTGGCCATATCCTTGAATGATGTGAACAAGGCATTCAGTAAGCAATGTTATGACATTAGAATTAAGAAAGTAAAACTTCAGCCATGAGATAAGGTTCTCTACTGGAACCCCACACATGTACCCCAAAAGACAAAATTCCAAACATTGTGGGAGGGACTTGATGTAATTGATCAAACCTTTCCCTCTAGGGCCATGTTGATCTACAAGCCTAAATGCTTGAATAGAAAGTAGTTGGTCAACATCCAATAAGTAAAGCCTTTCCTGGAACCAAGATAGGCTAGTACACCTACCACCTCAACAGATGAATAACCATGTTCTATTTTTTGGATTTCCTCTTTCCAACTCAATCATGGGAGAGATGGCCATCTGTGCTAACCATCAAACTGGCTTATCAATTTTTCTACTTTTTGTTTTTCAAGTTTTTGATTTTTACAAATTGTTTATTTTACAAATTCTTGATTTTTTTAAATTTTTCTAATTTTACACCATCTTTGGTACCTTTGAACTTTCTTAACTATTTTACATTTTCTTATATATTTTTCTTTGATTGATTTGATTTAAGTATGGTATTTCCTCATGTTTACTAATAAATTTGCTTTATTGTCATAGGACACAATGCCACTGTTGCTGTTTACTAATGATGATTTGTTCTTAATGTGTGATTGTTGATGTCTGGTTTCTATTATTGAATTTTGATGTTTGATGACTTTGCCATGGTTTATTTTTCATGGAACAGACAATGAGTCCACGTCATCTGCCCATCCAATGAACTCTATAGTTTTCCTTGTTTTGGGAATTTGAGGTTCCTTCCATTAAAGAAACTTTTAATCAATCAGTGACCTTGGTAGTTTTAGAATTAGGAAGGATTCAAAGGTTTGTAAAGGGTGTGACTTCAAGGGGACTCAATACTCTTTGTACT
>MNCI01030296.1:434438-482457 GCA_015680685.1 Gnetum montanum | reverse complement strand
GCTAACTATCTAGGTGCCACAACTAGTCCATCTGCGGAGTTCGACCGGATCACGCGTGCGACGCTCGTTTCGTATGGTTGAGTGTAGGGGTACCTCGCCACTCATCAGTACTCTACTACTTTCTTGAGTGCTTGAATGTTTTTTCATGAACTTCTTACCATTCCACATCAATCACTAATAGGAAGTCAAATAATTTCATTGCATGGTGTGGTTCCCATCCAAAAAAAATGATGAAAATTCAAAGCATACCCCTTTGACATGAATGAGTCCTTACATGGTGTGGTTCCTATTTAAAAAAAAAAGGGAAAAAATGGGAATTCAAAGCACACCCCTTAGACAGATAAACGGGCTACAAGCACTAATTATGGAACTCGAACAGCATGCACCTACGCCTGAAGGTCTCCTCTAACCAAGGCCCTCTCTTTCACTTCCTACTTCTCTTTTCTTATTTTTGTGGAATGGTGGTTGTTTTGTGGAAGCACTCTTGTGTCTTGAGTGAGTGGATCGATCTTGGAGTGATAATGCGGAGTCACTGAAAGCAAATGGTTTTAATTTGGACTAAGGATGGAACTTCTTAGATCATTTTAGCCACAAATTCCACAAGGGACTTCTTATGACCTTAATTTGGAATTCCATTCCACCTCCTCTATCATTCATCCATGCTGCCATAACTTACCTCACTGCCATGTTCTCTGTTATGCTCTATGTTTTGGTCTAATGTGTTGGGATTCTTAGGTAGATTCTTTCGGGTTGGTCCTTAACTTTTCATGACCATCAATTGACTATGGGGCCCAAAGACTCTTTAGTTGAGGTTATGCAAGGGTAAAAAAGGCATGAGCCTACTATGGGGAGGATCCACTTGCATTGCTTTTGGCCTGGTTAGTTAAGGTTCCTTACCTTTAACATTGTTGCAATCCTATCTTTCGCACTTTCATTGAGTATCTTGCTTAGTGCTCCTTAATCTCTCATTTCATTCATCCACTAAATCAATTTTTCTCCATTTTTCCAAATTTATGAGCTTAAACATTCTATTCTCATGTTTTTGTATTGTTCTTGGTCCTTTAAGCTTTCATTTGATCCTAATTTCATCCAAAAATCCCTTGTATTTTGAAAGTTTTACCAAAGTCAATGGTGGTTAATGGCTATGTCGACGAGGCCTTATCGACGCAGCTGACCATGTCAACATGGCCTCATCGACACAATGCATGCACACTACATATACCACCAAGCACTTAGGAATTTTTTGCAAATTACTCATAACACACAGGAAGTTTTTGTAAATTTTTAGAGCCCAAAACCTTCTAAAGCTCATAACTTCCCAACTGTTTATCCAAATCATTTCATTTTTCAATCTTGCACTTACCAAAGGTAAGATCTTTATTTTGGGGGTCACAAACCTTAAGGTTTCCAATGAAAAATTGATGCAATTTTTTGAAAAATTTTCTAGCTCCCCCAAAGTGCTAATAACCGTAACAACATATAAACATCAACTTTTTCAACAATTAACCCTTCCAACAACCTTTAAGATGATTTATTAATGATAATACATAAATAAATGATAATTGGAATAATTAAATCAGCCATAATCACAACTTAGCCAAGTGTAACTATCCTTAAGAGATAAAGGTATCCCAATTGCTTTAAGGTTACACAATGATTGTTAACCCATGGTCTTATTGTGATTATAGATGGCACCAAAACAAAAATGTCTACAGGAAGGAGAACCCTCCCAACCATGGGAGAAATGACCCAGAGCTAAAAAGGGCCAACAATAACAAGGCCAATAATTACTAGAAGCAACCCATGCAATAGGAACTCTTCGTGAGGAGCTCAAAATGAAATCTGTCTGATAGATTCTTGAAGAAGAAGTGCCAATAGAACAATCCCAAAGAGGAGAAGTGCCTGGACCTGCGCCAAGGCTTGAGGTCACTTTGATGCAAGCCTGCCTAAACATCATCAAGGCCCAAGAGACCCAAAGATCAGTTCTTCAAGAGATCAACTTTGGGCCATTTTTGGAGAAAGCTCCAGAGGATGTCAAGATACAACTGCAAGCTTCTCCCATGTGGCTAATCATTGCATCTAGTGGGGAGTGGTACATGGGAGAGACATATCTCTTTTGGAGCAATAGAAGGCCAAGGTCCATTGTGAAAATCAAGAACATTCAAGTGTCCTACTCAACAAAAGCTATTGCACAAGCACTTGGGTTGCTTGATACAGGAACATAGCTAGCTAAACTATCCACAATAGGTGATCTTGAGGCTAAGAGGGAGTGGACCAAGTGATGCTACAAGGTTGACCATAAGGAGTATGGTGCACTCACACAGGTAGAGCGAATTTACTTTATGATTGTGGCCTATTACTTCAATCCAATGATGAGGCCAAGTAAGGTAACCACCTTCTCTACCTGAGCATGTGCTACTCTAAGCAGGGAATTTCTTGTTAACCTTCCATAGCTAATCTACTCAGAGATCAAAAGTGCTTCAAAAAGAATGAACATGGAAAGAAGACCTTTCCCTTTCCATGCCTCATTCGGAAACTCTACAAGAGGGCAAGTATTATTCGCTATTCTAATGATACCCTCAAGCATGCTCCCTTGGCCTCACAGCTAGAAATTATGAAAGACAAAATGCCAATGACAACCTAAGAAGAGGAGTAATCGCCACCACCACTCACTTAGGAAAGAACACCAGAGGCTTGTATAGTCATTGAATTCCTACATGAAATTCGAGAACAACTCTTGAGTGAATAAAAGCAATGAGTAAGAATGAGTGAGGTAGATCCATTTGTGTATTGGCCAGTGATGAGTCACCTTAATGAGGTGGCCCGAACAATTAGCCAGATAGAGATAGATGGTCTAATCTTCTCTACCCAAAGAACACAGCTACCTACGAGGTTGGATCCCAATGCTTGGGAGGTGACAGTGTCGTTATCGCAACATCATTTATTCCCAAAAATCTCTGGGAATGTTGCCACTTTCTTGGTGTGGTTGGAGGAAGGTGAAGGGGCAATTGTCTTGGTGATGTAGCATCAAGGGCATGAGATAGTGGTTGAAGTAATGGCTAACCATGTAGTAGAAGCGTTGAATACACCCACAATGTCTATACTAGATGTATCTACGCTTTGAGATGTGTAGACGTTCGCAAGCACGGTCAACGAGAAGTTAGACGTAGCCTAGCATGAAAAGTTGTTGGAACGACTGGTAGGAACTGAGCAACCAACTCTGGACATCTTTGAGCTTCTAAAAAACATCATTGTAACCTAGTCAGAGTTGCTTAAGGCAAGGGGCAAATGCATTATCCTAGAGGGACAACTTGAAACGATCCAAGAAAGAAACCAATGCTTGGTTGTGGAGGTTGTTAAACTTTGTGCCCAACTTGCGGATCCTACAATCCTTAGCCCAGTAATAATAAGGGATGAAGCTTTCAAATAGCTTCAAGAATGATTTCAGAAGGTTGAGGAGGAGGTAGTTACAACCATCTTCAACTAGTCCATAGCTGAAGCAGAAACACACTCAATCCGAAAGGACTTGGAACAAATGAACCAAGAGAATGAAGCCTTGACTGCACAAAATTCTCACTTGCGAAATGTTGATGCTCAGAAGAATCAAATGCAATAATTTCTTCATCAACAGTAGGAGCAACATGCCAGGGTAATCATTGAACTGAGGAGATAGGCCATGGAAAACTACAATCAGTCAATGGAGAAAGTGCATGCATTGCACCAGAAATTAGCCATTGAAATCATCGCTTGGAAGAATGAGGCCCTCAAATTTGAGAAAGTGAAGAATCACTATAGGGACCAAGTTGGCATGCAGAAGGAAATATATGAAAAACAAATTTAGATGGCAAAGGTGAAACTAAATGAATCCCTCCAGCAATTCCAACAAGGAAGAGAAATGTGGCAGCTCATTGTTGATGGGATCAATGCCTACAACAAAGCAGAAATCCACTTGAAGGTGTTGCAAATTAAGGAAATAATAGAATACATCGAGTTGGCCAATCTTTGATATACAAACTTGGCAATGTTGACTACTGGACAATTGTGGTTAGAGTTAGAATAGTAAGTGGTTAGCTTGTATATGCTATATGAGGCTG
The DNA here is from genome assembly GCA_015680685.1 of Gnetum montanum. NCBI lineage: Eukaryota > Viridiplantae > Streptophyta > Gnetopsida > Gnetales > Gnetaceae > Gnetum > Gnetum montanum. Next base: position 478,363 of record MNCI01030296.1, on the reverse strand, counting down.
AGTTCAAGCACCACGAGGATGCTAAGCAGAAGCTTACTGCTAAACTTGAAGTTCTTAGAGCATGATTTAGAGACCAACGATTAATTGCTAAGAACCTAACTAGACAGATGAATGACTACTAGGAGCTAAAAGACATAGTTAGGGTGTTCAACATTGAACACAAACAATTCACTACTTGGTTCATCAATGTAAAGGAATTATTTTTAGCAATCTTGTGTCCTTGGGATGTGCCCATTCCAACCCACATTGGGGAAGCTATGTGGATGATGCATGATCCTAGGAGTAAGAAGGAGAAAATGAAGGCACTAGCTAGATGCTTTCTTCTTCTCGCCTAAAGTCACAACAATAGTAGGACAACTATAGCCACCTCAACCATTGTCCATGTGTGAAGCTAGTGAAGGTCCCTCGGAGCCTCAGGAACCACCATCGCCTAGGATTGTTTGATCTTCTCCAACAAGCTTCACACCATCAAGGAATGTGTTGTCTAGTTTTGAAGAGTTGAGTCATGGTGTTCAATTTTGTATCTTGAATACCTTCATTTTTTTGTAATGTGTGGATTCGTACACCCAAGCACTCCATTTTTTGTTAAGTCAGTTAGTTTGTTTTGTTTGAAGAAAAGTCAATCAATAATCCCATACCTTCCCAATATTGTAAAAGAACTCAAGGACGTTTAGTCATGGGGGTATGATGAGTCACGTTTAGTTGGCTGCATCGACGAGGCCTCGTTGACTGGGCCTTATTGGCAAGGCCCCATTGATGCATCTTAGCATGCATCAATGAGGCCTTGTTGATGCAGTATTGAAAATGAACTATAAATATGTGCTTGTAGTTGCATTTATGGAAAGTAGAGATTGTAGTTGCAACAAAGCTCTTGCAGTTTTTCCATTTGAAAGTTAGAATTTTTTCCCCAAGTGCCCGTAGCAGGAGTCATTGAGTGCACGAATCTTTATTTGAGCATTGTTGTACCTGAGCACGATAGTATGTGCAGTAATAAAGATGAGCTTTTTGATAAACCTTGCAACACTTTGGATAGATTAGCTATTTTATTTATGCATCTAATGTTCTCAATTATTTATTAAATATTTTCAATTAGTTATTAAATATTTTCCAATTATTACATTAATGAAGCAATTAAGCCAGATAGATTAAACACATAAGTATGACCACTTCGAGCATAACATGTATTCACTTAGTAATCCTAGTAGTGTTATTGCTTAGTACACCCAATAGCGTAGCGCTTGGTCACCCAGCAGTGGATACATGGGTTTAGGACATGTACGAAAAGTGGGATTGGATACTTATGTTAGGATTAGTTAAATGCTAGTTAATTGGTTAATTTAAATTAGTTAATCAAATTCCTCTTATCTACATTTTGAGCACCAAACTATAAAACACAAAATTATGAAAATCGAATGCCTTAGTTACACTTAACCATACCAACGAACAACACAAGTGTAATTGGGAAGACAACGATTGACCTTAGGGCTAGATTCACCTCTTAAAGGACTAGTGTACTAGAAATGATAAAGTCCACGAAATTCGATTGGATTGCACATGAATGCTTTGTGATTTGTATGGTTGGGCGTAGGGGTACCTTGCTGCTCATCAATTAAATTATTCAAATGTATTCCTATTGGCTATATATCTTGAGGTATACCTATAGTCAAATTGTTTTAGATTTAACGACAAGGTGTTAACCTAGTAGTAAGACTCTTGGCTTGAAAGCTCCAAGTCATGGGTTTGATTTTGGCAAGCAATGTAGAGTTATAAGGTTTTAATTGGACTATGTATCTTGGGGTATACCTATAGTTCAAATTATTTTGGCCAAGAAGTTAAGTACCAATCATAGATTAGTAACACCAAATACTATTCTATTTTGTCGAAAATGCTATAGGAGAGCTTATTGGTAACACTAAATAATATTTCATCCATAACAAAATTAATTTTACCATCATTTCATACAATTTCAAATCTTAAATTTAATTTTGTTTGGTTGTGTTATATATGTGTGCTTGAGCTTTATATAAGACCATTCAATAGGAAAACAAAGTATATAGTTGGATATATATGCCACATTTTTTATTTCTTTGTTAAATAATTTTCTATAAAGGAATGCAGAGGATTTAGTAAAAACATACATCTTTTTTGATGAGAACAAAAAAAGATTTTCTCAGCCAAATTATAAATATATAAGTTAGTACTTAAGATATTAATGTATTGTTTGTTGGGCGGTGATGTATTTTGATATAATTTTTATAATATATTATGTTAGCTACATGTTGTTTTATTTTGGCCATCTTTAGCTCACATTAGATTGAATTATACTATTTTCTTCAAATTGATCCTATATGCTTGAGACATTATATCAATGATATTTTCAACTTTCTTCAAAACTATATTGAAACATTATAATCATTCAAAAAATCCTATGTGATTTCTTGGATATTGAAACATTGTAATCATTTAAAAAAAATCCTATGTGATTTCTTGGATGTAATAAAAATTTCCAATTTCAAGTTTCTATACCTAAATTATTTCTATTTCAACATTGAAATTTAGGGAGGGAGCTTATGAGGTAATTAGGAAGGAGGTAAGTATCGGAGCTAAACCACTTTGATTTGTTAAAGGGTGCCCGAGGATTTGGATACATGACATTTGGAATATTTTAGCTGGGAAAATCCTGATTGTTTTCACAGACGTAGGGTTTTTGGTAAGCAGTAAACCAATACTCGAGCGAGCACTGTGTGTTGGTGAGGAAGGGCGCAATGGAAGAGAGTTTGAGGGTAGCAAAAGCGCAGCTGTCGGTGTATTTGCATCCCTCAATGTCCGACAATGTCGAACAAGGGGTCGTCAAGCTTATTGGTTCTCTTCTTTTGAAGTAAGTTCTTTTGCTTAGCACGATGATGATCATTTTATGATAATAGATTAAGATGACTGCGCTAGCTACCTAGTTGTCAAGCAAATTGTCGCCTTGCGTTTCTACATCTTATTGACGGTTCATGTTTTGAGTTTGGGTTTTTGATTTCTTGAGGTCTGTTGTTGAGTTATTGTTTTTAACTGTTGCAGCAAGATGCCGCACCGGGGAACAGAGTTTTTGTATTTTGAAGTAAAAATGCAAAATATATTGCTTTGTGAGTCCTCTTATGAAACTTGTCCCGTTTTCTTCGTATTCGAAGCAGAAAGTGCATAATTTATTGCCTTAATGAAACTGGAAAGTGGAAATTTTTGTTAAGTCCAGTAAGCCACGTTAAGGTTGGCTTTGGGATTTTCTAAAGAGTGGAATAATTGTTCTCTTTAAGGTCACTTTCCAAGTTCTGCGGTGTGTGAAGATGCGTACTCAAAGGCATTATCTTATTCTAATCAACTTCCGAAGAAGATAAAAAAACAAAATATTTATTGATGCCAGAGTATGAAAACTAAAGTAAACTCATTATCCTTGTTTGGTTCCTTCAGTGTTCTAAAAAATTTCACGTTACCGGAGTTCTGGGTACTCGAACACGTTCGCAAAAAAAATCCCAGCAATTCTCTATAAACTTACAGTGGGAAAGGTTCTGTAAATAAGTAAAAAATAAAACTAACTACACATTCCTGCTTTAATTTGCAATATCATTTGAGATATCTTCTCTGTTTTTGAATGAATTATTTTTGTTATAATATAGAATTCTAATTGAGCTTATTTATATTCATGTTGCACATGTGTTTAGCCTTGCTCTTGCGAAATGCAGCTCGTTCCCAAACTCGTTTTGTAAACACTCTCGTGTTCCCATGTTTTGACATTCCCAATCCATGTGAAACATATATTCTTACTAAATGAATAGCTAAAATCAATATATTCACAAAAGGAACCTGTTTTCCTTCCTACCATTTTCTGTAAGTTGTTTCAATTATTATTACACTTTCTATTCTTTAACACTGCGTGCATGTTTTGCATCCAAAATGCTCATTTGCATAGTTTGAATTATGTATTGCTTTAATATATGTCTAAAGAGATATTATCTCCTTGTTATTTAATCATTGTTTTTAATGTAATTGATATACAATTATACTTTGATTTGTGTGTATTTAAATTTATGTAAAATAGTCTGTTCCTTACAACATAAAACAAAATTTTAATCTATTAATGATTTCCAGGTACAATGAAGAATTTGATGCATCATTATTGTCCTTTTTTGATTTAAAAATATGTGAACGGAATCCAAAGCTGCTTCCAGGATTAACTCCATACCTTTCTTTAAAGATTCAGGCAAAATTACTGCTCTTTTCACCAAAACCGGGGATGCTTCTTGGTACGAGAATCTGTATATCTTTTACCTTCTTGTTTGACATTTCTCTCCTCATATTTGTTTCATGAAAATACCATGCTGCTAGACTTACGGCTTAGTTAACTATTCTTTTAACTACTAGTTACATGTATGCAGAGACACACCTAGGCTCATTATTGTAATCATCCAGTTAACTATTCAACTTAATGATACTCATCTATAATTGTTAATCACATTCTGCAAGAAAATTGTGTTAAATGTTAATCTCAATGGTTTTTTTCTTGTTCTAAGGTGTTATCTATGGAAGAATCCGATAAAAGATGTTGGCTGTACTGTTAATAGTTGCATGTGGAGGCTTAATCAGTACTAGCAATACTGCTATGGTGATTACGATGAACAACATTACCAATAAGAGATCAAAGAAAAAATTTCATTTTTGATGAGTGTTGAGTCAGTCTGCATGAATTTCGGAGCTGTATTTACCTGGTTCTTCCACTTTTGAACTTTTGAATTAAATGAAATAGGATCTTTGAATATGATTGACGTGTGATACACCTTGTGATGCATCCAACATTCATAATGTGTTGTTCCAGCTAGCATAATTAGATGGACATTGTGAAACTCCACTCTTTCCTTTATAGAAAAATTACAGTGCTGTGAATTCAATATGTTTATTATTTTTAAACTTTTTTTTGAGGGTAAGGTGGTAATTAAGAATATGGCTGGAACAACACCCTCAGGCTGGCATATGGTGCTTTCACTGTTGGTACTGGGCTTTAAACCCAGTACCTTTTGGTGCAAAGCAGTGCAAGCTAACTAACTGGCCAGCAACTCTTGCTCTATTATTTTTAAAGTTAAAGTACACGTTTATTCTTTTTTTTTTATAAACCAAAAATACCAGCATCACCATGTTTAAGATCATTATATGCATATATGTTCCAACAAGATGGGGTCAGCTACATTAGATGCATATATCTATAATCTTTATAAAGAGAGAAACTTAGGTGTCACTTAACTATTTCACAATCTACATATGCATGTTACTGAATGATATAATTTGGCAGATATCTTCATACATCATAAATAACAAAGAATCGAGCTTTAGCAAACATGAATAACTCTGTTAAATGTATAGAATAGAAAAGAAAAGATTAGCAAGAATGAGAAAGAAGTATACACATTCTCTGTGAGATGAACTCTAATGTTTACCATCTTAGAAATAACATGGTAGTAGCAACATGATAATGTCATTTACTAGTATCAGGACAACCTATCAATTGTAATGCATTTGGTCACATCGGACTCATGTGAAGATGTTATAATTTTGGTTTTTATATGCCTACGATGTTTTTGTCATCTTTCTCCAGATACCTTAAGTAACTGCATTTAATGATTTTTCTTCTCCAAAAATGAGGAGAATATCAAGCAAAATCAATAAAGAAATTTCAAAGTAATTCATTAACAGATCATTCAGCATAATTTAATATAAGCTAACAGATATCAGCATTACATTTGCTCTATTCTTCTTGACTCATTTGCAGGATTCCCAACTCAATACATGGATATACAGGTGTTTGAGAGATAAACCTCTTATTCTTGATCTAATTTTCAGAAGCAATTTGGATTCCAACTGACTTTGGAATTAAAACCTTAAGGCTGGTGTCCATGATGGATATATCAGGTCATAACATCTAACATTCCCTCCTTTGGCATGATGCAGAGAGAAGGGCTGCTGGATAAGCATCAATCATGTTCAACATTCATATGAAATGTTCATTTTGAAAGGTTGGATTTGGTTGGGCATGTGAATTTTGCCAATTGTTTAATAAATATGTGAATGTAGTTACAACATTTCCCTAATATGCCTCTGGGGACTTGATTGAGTGAGTAGACACTTGCTGTTTCTTTGATTACACTTTTTGTAGCAATGCCATTTGATTGAGGAGAATAACTGCAAGTGGTTTGTTTCATAATATCATAAAAAAGGGTAATCACCTGGAGGTTCAATGCTCATCCCACCAAGTAGGGTCTTGGGAATGCCAATATATGAGTGAAGGCCTAACCTTTTTTCAGGTGTTTGCACCCAGGCTTGAATCCATGCCTTATGACTTGAGAAATGAGCAACTTACCATCATTGCATATGATGGCCCCTGGTTTTATAATTTCATATTCATAACAAAAAAGTTTCACATTGAAAATTAATGGATCTTGTCTATCTGGCTGTACTGGTATTACCTTGAGTTCCAGTTGATTTTCTACATGAGCTTTCAACCATTTGAATGTGGGGAGGGCCTCATCCTTGGAGTTCAACAAATAATTCTTTTACATAGAAATTTATCAGCCCATGAAATGTTTTGGCCCTTTTAATATGAAGTATTGCATGGGTCCTACTAGATCAATGGGCACCAATTTTAGTGGTCTTTGCTTTCTTTTTATTGGAGTTCTGTTTTTTGGCTTTTTTTGAGCCTTGACACAAGTTTCACATGATCCAAAATGAGTGGTATGTGATTTAATGTGAGTGGCACTTTACCTTTTGGCCATTTTTATCATGGTGGAATATAGACAGTGTCCCAACCACACATGCTAAAGAATTGATGGATTCTTACTTAAAATGGACATATACATGTACTGTGATTTCTTTTGAACATTTCCATCATTAAGAGCAATTAAAGTAAAAATGTGATTTGTCTTCTTCAATCATCACTATCATATGAGCTTTATCTTAAAGATATGGGTTTGGCCACATGAGTTCTCTTTCACCATTTTCCTGTATCAATAGCTAAAGTTTTGGTCTAGTTACAATTTTATCATATATGCTTTAGCAGTTTCTTCCTTTTTTTTTGGCATTTTCTTCAATACGTGAATGAAAATTTGGCCATGTTTTAAAGATCATCCATTTGAATCAAGTGAAACCTTAATTTGTGGAAATGATTTGACCAACTGATAATAGAGAGCTTAAAAGATGTGGAATATAAATACATCACTTACATTGATCTACCTTCCATCTTAAAGAATGATTTCTAAGTCCCTATAATCAGTGTTTAAAGCAGAATATCATGTGATTAGGCAGGATAGGTAATGTATAGTTTATTGCATTGGAAGTTCTATCTATGATACAATTTTTCATTGTCTATGTTTTTCCTTGGTTTTTATTGAGAATCCAGAAAAGCACAGGCAATGAACTGGATGGTTATGTATGTTGGCCCCATAACAACAGAGCTAATGACTTATCTTTTATCAGTGATCTAATGCAGACAGATTCCGTTCAACTGTATTTGAGAACTTGTTTAGTAGTCGGTCTGCAGTCTCTAATTAACTGTTAAAAAGATTAAGTTTATTGGTTGAGGATGATTTTTGATGGATAGAATTATGGGGGTCCTGGGGTGTTTGGCATAGGAATTGCATCAAATCTTAGTTTTGGGTTTTATCTCTAGAAAATTGCATCTTGTGGATTGTGGGATAATCGATTTATCATAGTGTGTTTCTTGGAAATCCAATTCTGTCTCTTTGTGCATGCTGCATTTCTCATTGCATTAGATATTACCATAATAATTGTTATTACATGCTAGTTTTATTGTTGATAGGACCCAGATTTCTGCTGTTGGGTTAAAGTTTGGCACTCTGTCTGACTACCGTAATCAGCTTTTTAGAAGGGATAATTTCTATCCTTCTGTCCTTAGAGGTATATGTGTATCAGCCTAGGTTCTAATATTAAATTTTAATGCACTTGACAATTTCTTTCTCATCAGTTTGTTTTGTTACTCGTTTTCTGCATTCAACCTACTACCTAGTGTCAGGTACCTCTAAAGAGGTTTTATAAGAAACAATCATGATGCACAAGAACTTAACTCTTTCTCAAACAAGTTTAAGAATGTTGGGTCTTTTTTGGAATGAGCTGGGAATAAAACTGAAATACAAAGTTTTACAATAGTGTTAAATAAGATGCAACAACCTTAAAAACTAGATCATGAATACTGAAATATACTATCTAAAGCTATTTCCAAACGACAGTATTTGCTACTACTTTAATGATACCCAGCTTGTCTTCCTTGTTGGTAGTGCACCATGCACAAAGCCAAATAAGTTACAGAAAAGAAAAATGGCTTGTTAACTTGCACTGCAAATTCCAGCCAGTAGTGAGCATTGGCTTTTTTTTCTTTAATGTGAATCATAATATAACATTTAAGTTTTCAAGATAGATAGGTTTTTATATCAACTTTGATGGTTGTTTAATATCTTATTTTCACCTGTTCTCAAAAATAATTGCCTTTATTTGCTCAGAATTTTACGATTTAGCTAAAATGATCGTATATATTTTGTATTTACTTTTTATTTTTTTAATCGTTAGAAATGTTACTGAAATATGGATATGCATTTTGGAAATGCATGAATGTTTTGGGAGTTGATGGCATTCCCATTGTGTTCCAGACAATTGGTATCCATTCCCAAACTGTGAACACAAATGAAATGGTAGTATAGAAGGGTGGGTGTTCTCCTGAATCACTGGTCAAGAACTTCCAAAACTCCAATGCATTGTTAATTAAAAGACAAGGATGTCTGTGTCTTTTTTCTTTTTTCTTTTTTTTTTTTTTGAAAATGCAATCTTGATACTAAAAATTATATTTCATTTACAAATCTTTAATTATATGAATCAAGCCATTAGCCATCTGAGCAATGGTGTTATACAATAGGGGCAAAATACTGGACACAAAAGTGCTTTTCCCACATCAATCTAGGGTAGGACAGTTACAATCTTTAAAGATACAAATCCAATGCTTTCTACCTATCCTCTTTGAATAAATTAAATTCTTCTTGTGTCTTGAACAAAGAAAAACAAATAAATGTATATTTCCTGTGTTCATTGTATGGTAAACTTTTATTTATTGTTAGAGGAATTTGACGTTTAATGTTAATAATATTACAGAGGGTACTGTGAACAAAGTTAAAGAGGACTTCATTGGAGCTGTTGTACTTGGAATCTATAATGTGGGGATTGGATATGCAGATATCCATGATGGGTTTTACTATCAAACTGATGTAAGTGCTTATTCTGTTGAGAAAGGGTTGAAGCATTAGTTCAACTTTCTAATAAGTTATTGGAAAATTTGTTGAGAGTTTATCTTGGACCATTCTTGTGCGTATAAATCCAATACTCTGAAAATCTTAGTAAACTGACAATTTATGAATCCCTATTTTCAGGAGAATGGTGAAAATCCAGAATGGACAACAATGACACATGGGGAAAATGAATACGATGCAGACTCTGAACATGTGATTGGTATTGGGACCAGAATAAAGTTCACGGTTAAAAGGTTTGTTCTTTTATCTTTTTAGTTTTTATTTTCTAAAAATAATATTAGGGTCACATTAACGTTTTAGATTGTATGAAATGTCATACTGCATTTTGCATTAGTATAACTTTGTGAGACTTTTATGTCACTTTCATGTCACTAAATGTTAGGTGTTGGTGATATGCCTTCTTATTATTGAAGCCATATTTTGATTGCTTCTGGCATATACTCGTGCAAATCAACTCTTGGTATGATTGTTGCTGAGATGAATAAATATGCTTCCTGCTAAAAGTGAACTGTAACTCACTGTTAGCTAGCTTAAGCTGTTGACAACATGAATAAACAAAAATTCTTGCAACACTATTGTTACATACTAATGAAAAAGCTAATTGCTTCCTACTTGTGAACCTAAGTGGTTCCTGTACTGTGTATTAATCCAATGACCTTTTCCAAGGAAGAACTAGAAAATAATTGAGAGCTTGACTACTTGTTTTAAACTGTAGTTGTTTTTATTTTTTAATGTTTATAAGTATATAAGGGTTCTGGGATTGGTACACTTGTTGCCATGGGAGATGTGAGGAGCACACTTTGCTACAACTTCTAGGCTGTCATGGGAATGGTTACTCATAGGTACATCAGAATCTGATTGGTCATGGGCATCATGAGGTGCCGCTTCTCATGAGTCCCAGCAAATTTATCAAAAAAAATTTCCAAAACAATCTAATCTGAAATTTATGAATAGATGTGCAAACTTTTTGGAAGTTTTTCTTTCTCTTTTGGAATAATTTTTCATTTGCAAATCCATAGGGGATTGGATTTGATTAGTCATTGAGCTCAGAACTTGTGGCTTGGAAGCTTGAGGCACAGGGAGGGTTGAACCCAACATCTTCTTCAATAATTTTTCAGCCACTTCGTAGTAGAAGTGTTTCCTCATACCATGGCATAGGGGTTTAAATGGAATATGCTCTACTAGTTAGATAGATACTTGGTGTTTTCTTGTGGGATTGTCAAATTATGTGGGCCTAGTGTTGTGGTATTGCTTTGGTCATGTGGTGCACTTCCTTTTGTTGCTTTATCATATGTTCTTTGGTGGAAGAACAGAATGTTGCAAGCCCACACCATGTATCTAGCATCCATGGTTGCTTATTTTGGGTTGCAAGTGCTTGGTGTTGACGTACTGGATGAAAAATTTTTCCCCCACTGTTTTATCCAGTTCTTGTGTATAGGCTACACGTGCATAACATTGGAGGTTACTTTGTGTGCAACAGCTGGATGGCCAATGATTGCATTGAGTACTGTAATAAGAATAAGGAAAGAAATGTGTTTTTATGTTATTTTTGGGTATTGCTTAATACATGATGTTTTAATCGAAGTGCACATGGTTGCCAGTGATGGGTGGCTCTAGTGTTTAGCTCATTATCTTGTTAGGCAACAGGCTGCTAGTTTGAGTTACACTTCGGGCATCATTATATTCCTTTATAATTCTTGTAATGTATCATGTTGACTATATGTCTTGAGTTGTATCTTTAGTAAAACTATTTCAAGTTCCAACACCCCCAAGAAGTGCATTGTGTTTTTTCGAGTTTTTAGAATTTTGGAATGAGATTGGAGTTGCCTTGTTGAAATTTTGTTAAATGCTCTAAGTCTATGGCTAACATCTGCTCCTATTGTGCAAACATGGGAGGCTTGATAGTTGCGAAAGGGAAGTTTGAAGGTTTTGAGGCAAGTTAATCGATCATGGCTGTCAAGCTTGTCATGTGTTTATATTTTCCTCTGTTTCTTGATGAATATTAGTTTACTTTTTGAAATCAGAATACTATGCCCTGTTAAGGAAAGTTTCCTATTGGTTTTATTGTGTTGAAAGCCTACTTGTGGCATAGCATTCCAAGCCAACAAGAACCATGCTTTGTTATTGGCTGTTGAAATCAGCATTGCTATGTGTTCACCTTCTTGTACTAGCAGGTGGTTTCTTAGGTCTGAGTGAGAGTAAGAATACTTTCTTTTTGTTTTAATCATACTATGGTTTTCCTTGTTTGGTTTCAGCTTCAGTTGTTTGTTGAATGAGGTCATATTCTATTATTAGGCTTATGACTGCTCCATGTATTAGATAGCTGTGTTAGGCTTCATGTGACTTGTTACTGTCGAACAATGCCTTACACATCGGCTATAGTGGATTCATTTTCAGGTTCCATAGGACCGTTCTTCTTCAGAGGATCAAGTGTTGATGCAATTTAATAGTGTGATACCTTGTGATGTCATTTTTACATATGTCAATGAAAACTAAATAAGTTTGTTTGCCTTTCAGATCCATTTTTTGAATGTTATGATTGATTTTTATATTTAAGATGCTGTATTTCTATTTGAAGATTATTTTTCATAGATTTCAATGAAAGAATGGGTTGACGGAATTTATTTTTTCATGACTTTCCAATGTAATGATTATTGTGTACTAACCCATATTTCATAGCAAAAAATAATTTCATGATAAGTTTATTTGCCTTTCTTAAGAGGAACCCACATGAGTTTGGTGTGCCTTAGGTGATATGAGACATTTGTTTGATGTGCCTTGTTTGAAGCATGTAGCATTTCATAAGGAGATACTAAATTATCATCATGGTGCCTTTTATCACATAGGCAAAAGATTTGAAAATAATTTTCTATGGCTGTTTGTCTACTTGATGTCATAGTTTGAACATATATTTTTATTGTGCCTGCAAGTAGGTGCGTGCCTTAGCATTCCCTTTGGGATTGAACTTGTGTCTTGCAAACCACAAGCCATATGCTCTGAGCAAGTGAGCAATGCCTTCTAAATAATTTTTTAAAATACACTTATCCTTATGTATTTAATGGATGAATTGCATTATTTACCTTTTATGCATTTTATCTTGGATGTGAAGATTAGCATCACTATCAAACCGTACCTATACACGAGCTTATTTTGGTGTAATATTTGAGCCATTGGACCACAGGTAAGTTAGTTGCACATCATCGGAATGTTTTCAATAAAGTAGGTGCCATTTGCAAGTGTATACTCACCTCATATATGATTCTTTATCATGTAATTGGGGGAATATTGAGGTGAAGTCCAAAGATATGATGGTGAGCCAAGCCTTTTTTTTTTTAAATAGGGTAAGGTGATTAGATATGCCTAGAACAATGCCTCTAGGCTAGCGTGATTATGGTGCAGGTATCAGGTTTTGACCTTACTACCTTTGGCTGCAAAGCAATGCAAACTAACCAACTAGCCAAAGGCTTGTGCTTGGTGAGCTAAGGCTCGTTTTAGTATAAAACTTAGATGATAATCCAACTCGCATCTAGAGGATGGTTGGATATAGAGTTCGGTAACCTGCAATGTGGAAATGTAACCCCACATTGTATGGACAAGGTTGTTTGCGCCTATTTTTCTTGATTACTAACCATTTTATGAAACCTTTTGCAGAAAATTAAATCGATTGATGAAGACTATAGAAGAAATTTTAGGAATAGATCATACACAAATGATTTGTTACTTGTAATTGCATGGGAAGCAATTGGGACTACCCTTGTTTGCATTATTCTCAGTTGACCAGCAATGTGCAGTGTTAGGGTGTGCATTGGCTCTTTATTTTGACCTTCAACTAGGTTGGGAAAAGGACATTTTACAAGGTTGATTAAAAAGGATTCTACAGTGTGTAGTTAGAATGTAATGGCCTATTGGTTCAATTCTCTTTAGAGGCAGCCATTAAATGCTTCTTAGTTTAATAAATGTTGACCTAATGGTTAGAGAATTTTGTTTTAGGTTCAAGTTATTGATAACAGTATATGTTCAAGTTGGTGTTAGGTAGATAATAGACAATAGCACTGTTGTCAAACTACCCACCTAACCTAACAGCATACCCTAATTCAGTGGGTAAACATGGTAGTGTTACTTATTATTATTGAGTCTTCCAAAGGTATCCAAAATTAAATATACCATCTATAACTAGAAACAATTGACATTGGCTACAAGATTGGACCAGTGAGAGAGCTCTTAAGGAAAAATAAATAAGTGAATCACAGTATTACATTTTTTATTTTTAGATGTAGTATTTGATGCAACATTCATTGATATCATCATTTCCTTATTTCTTACAGTTTTTCTGCTTAATACACTGTAGTGTCCAGGTGGGAACTTTTCTTGACATAATTGGATCTCTAAAGCTTCCTAATACTGGTTCAATGAAATGGCTGTTGTCTTCAAAGCAAGATGAAGATGGTTGCTCTGAAAGGTTATATTTTGGTTAATTTCAAATTGTAAATGTAGGGTTGCTTTGGAAGGTTCTGATATTTGTTTATACTTGAATAAATTTTGGGGTTTATTTGTGATTGTAGAAAAACTGTGAGGAAGGATAAGACCAGGGAAAAGCATAGAAGAAAAAGTGATTCTGTAACAAAAATAGGTGGCAATGATGTTGCAGATGTGTCTCATAGGCACGGATCAAAAAGAATAAGAACACATTGACATTCAATGATGTTTTGAGTTTATTTCTCTGCATACATCATCTTTGTCCAAATTTTTAGAATATTACATTTAATCTGGTTTATAAAAGATTTTATTTTCAATTTTATATCCTTCATATTTTATTGCTGTTTTATGCTGCATTGTTAAAACTGATGTGTAAGTGGTACTGTGATGTGATAGTAAATGATGTAGTTTTAAGGAAGACATCGTAATGATAGCAAATGTAAGATGTATATGTATTTTGCCGAAACTTATGTATGTATAATAATTTCCTTTAGGAGCACATTCTATGTTGTACTTGTGCTGATTAAAGTTTATATTAAGTTATGTTAGCGACGCATTGTTGACTTGACTTGGTTAAAGCATGTGCCTTGTGATTTGTAAGTAGGGGTATGCCAATCTGATACTGTTATGCATGCTATTCTCGAGTTCTAGAAAAGTATCACGTTGACTGTCTTCGGATACATGGTCCTATATTAAGTATGAGAGTACCATTGCTACGTTGATTAAGTTGACAGCTCGGATAAGTGAATGTGTCTTAGTTTTCATAGCCAGTTTTAATATGTTGGGTAAGAGTTAGCATCGTGAGAGACTTTTAAAGCAAGATCACAAGTGTCCCTTTGGTATACATCTTTCAAGCCAATTCTTTGAATTTTTTTACCAACAACTAGGCATTTTGGGAGGTGCTAAAGAGTAAAAACATAGGCGATGCTTTAGTGAGTTATTTTTTGCTTCTTGTACTTGCACAAGATCTTTATATAGTGATACACCAAGCACTCCTTCAACTGGAGCTTTATTAGATTGGACTTTTTTTTGCTAGAAACGGAAGAGGAGGAGAATAATGAATATTCGGGACTTGAATACTATGAGATTCTTTGTACGAATTAAGGTTTCAAAGTTTGTCCCATCAAAGTATTTATGTTGTAATTAGTCGTAATAATGAACGTGGGCACAAGGAATTATTGGTCTATACATACGAGTTCCAGTTAAGGAAATTTCAGTTATTATTAATTAATGATCTGAGGTTTTTCTTTTCTTTTTTGTTTAGCTTTCAAATCTACAAAGCCTTTTGAAATATTCAACGAAGTGTAAACGTATCTTGTTTTCTTGCAGGGTTCGACTAGAGAAATCAGTTTCAAGGGCTTAATCAATGCTTTTGCAAATAGTTTAGAGCTTGATTTTGTAGAAACTAAATAATTAAGAAACAATATTGTATTTCCTGGCTAGTGTGTTGGTTATTATTTTCCCGAAACAACATTCTTTTTAGGTGAGTGTTGCAGTTACGAGACATTGTTTTATTTATTTCTTTTAAAAGCAATGAACTGCATCAATAAACTATTTTTTTGGGCTTAACAAGAAGTTTGTATATTATGCAAGCAAAAGTGACCTGTTAATCATCTTTAGCGTTAGATTGAATCTTCCTTTGCTGTAATACTATACCAAGAACCTTTCGATTATTAATGCTGTTCATGTTGAAGAAAATTTAATGGGCTCTTTGCCAGCTCATGTAGGCCATACTCATAAGAACAATAATGATCTTGTGCTCAATGGAAACAAATATTAACCCAAAAAAAAGTCGCATTTGATATGGTAATAGTGTCAAGAGTATTTACGTACGTAGAAACTGGCCAAAACAGAATCAGCATTCCAAACATGCATTACGGATCTTGCATTGGTTTTGACCAAACTCAATATAGATCACCATCTGTTGGTTATTGCTGCTTTCTGTGCAGCTGTGCATATTGATTTGGATTTGCGTAGGAGCTCTTGTTAACTTTCAATTAATGTGAAAAACCAAGAATTGTTAATTGTCAGTTAAATGTGAAGAAAACTCTTTTGGTTTTATTTTTCATAACTTCTAGCTATGTAATCTCTTTTTGAGATATAATTAGCAATTTCTAAAATCGAAGATTGTTGTTTTCTCCAATAAATTAAGGGTGGGAAGATGTGTTAAACACCACCACAACAAGAAGAACAAGAAGTGAGAGGAAGGAATTAAGGGTGGTGATAGCAATAAGTTGTGACAGCTATCAAGGATGGCTTATGTCTTTGGGTTGCTTTTTTCGAAGAGCTTTGCACTAGTTTCTATGGGTTTTTATTTTCCACTTTGGGAGTTTTCTTGTAAATTTTTGTGTTTTTTTGTTGTCTTTGTTGTTTCAATTTGCAGATTTAATTAATTTCGTAATAAGTGGTATTCGAGTGGGTTGATTGAGTTGTTACAGACAATAGACAAGTTTGTTGGTTAGAATTGGAACATGTGGAGTGTGCTAATGAAAGATATCTTGGCACAAGAGGAGTGTGATGAGGTTTTTCAACCTTCAAAACCTGCAAAGATGTTAGATGATGATTGGAAAAAGTTGTAAACAAAAGCACTAAGGTTGCTTTCGTCTTTGTTTGAGCAATGAAATTTTGGCATCTATTTTTAACGAAATAGATCTTTATGTGCTTTCAATTGAGTTAAAACATAGGTTTGATAAAACTTTAGGTTTGAATTAGCTTCATATTTATCAAAAGGTTTTAATGCGAAGATAAAAGAAGGCATTTCTTTGCAAGATCATCTAGATGATATGATGACAACTTTTGTTAAATTTAAAGAATATAAAGTAATAATTCTAGAAGTGTTATGTTGTTTTGAATTCTTTACTTAAAATTTGGAATCCAATTATTATAGTTATTACTGCCTCTATGAGTACCATTAATATTTTTTTGATGGTGTAGTTTCTACTCTTCAGGATGTAGAAAAAAGATTGCTTAACGGACAGGGTCAATCATCAAGTAATGCTTTTATAGTTTCAAACAAAGGTATATCTAATAAATGTGATCAAAGCAGTGAAAGGAGTAAAAGTAGAGAAACTTGTAAAAGTAGAATTGAATGCTAGTTTTGCCACAAATTTGGTCACATAAAAAGAGATTGTTGTGGTTACAAATCTTAGAACTGTAATATAAAAGAGTTAGAAAAATCAGAAAGTAATGCAGGTTTACAAATAAATCATACGGAGGGTGAACTTGCTTTTGATTTTATTGTATTTGAATCATCTACAATATTTTCTTTAAACACAGCAAAAGATGTTTAGATTGTTGACATAGGAGCCTTGTTTCATCCTTGCTTTGATTGGTCTATTTTTGTTTCATATTAACTAGTTTCATCAGGTGTTTTTATGCTGCTAATGGTATTTCTTTAAAAATGGCTTATATAAAAATTGTTGTTTTACAATAGCCTGGTTTGCCTAAAATCTTTCTTAATAATGTTAGACATGTTTTTGAAGTTTCTAAAAAGTCAATTTTTATTTTTATTTCTGAACTTGATGATTTGGGTTTAAATTTTTCATATGGAAATAGTTAGTGGAAAATTACCAAGGGCATTTTAACAATTTTGAAAGGTAAAAAAATAGGCACAATGTATACTTTAGGAGCTGATATATGTTTGCAGGATGATTTTGTGGCTGTAGTTGTTATAGGGGAGGATATTGATTTATGGCATAAACAATTGGGTCATATCAGTTATTCTAATTTGAAGGTACTTCAATCTCATTCTTGCATTTCCAAATTTGCAACTTCAATCTCATTTTTGCATTCCCAAATTTGTAGTAAGCTCCATGGAATTTTGCAAAGATCATGCTATTGGTAAATCAAAAAGAGTAAATGTTCTTAGAAATATGGGATGTAGACGAGCTAATAAATTAGAGCTTGTTTATTCCAATGTTTGTGGTCTAATAAATTTAGCATCATTAGGTGGTTCACTATATTTTGTTACTTTTATTGATGATCATACACAGAAAGTATGGATATTTCCAATAAAGTCCAATGATGTAGTTTAAAATTTTTTTAAGTTAGTTGTTACTAAAATAGAGACACAAATAGGTTTAAAGTTGAAATGTTTGCTTCTTGGTAATGGTGGTGAATATACTTCAAATGCATTCAGTGAGTTTTGCAGAGAAAAAAAAAATTTGCTCTACAAGAAAATGGAGTTGCCGAAAGATGCAATAGAATGTTGGTTGAATGTGCAAGATCCATGATTATTGGTGTAGGTTTGCCTAAAACTTTTTAGATTGAGGCTATTATGACTACTAATTTAATTAATAGATCACCACATTCCTTTTTAAATAATAAAGTACCAGAGTTTGTGTGGAATGGGATACATGTTTCTTATAGTCATTTAAGTCTTTGGATGTGTTGTTTACATGCATATACAAAAGGAAAATAGATCTAAATTTGATGATAAATCAAAAAGATGTATTTTTGTAGGTTATGGTAGTGATGAATTTGGTTTTAGATTATGGGATTTTGAGGCAAAGCAATTTGTAAGATCATGAGATGTAAAATTTGAAGAAAATGTGAAGTTTTATGATTTTCAAAAGAAAAAGTTTTTTGATTCTATTACACAGTAGGTTCCTAGATTTGTTTTGTAGCCTAAGGAAGATATAATACATGAGCAAGTGGCAAATCAAAACACCCAGAATCTCTAGATGAAGATGAAGAAAAAGAAATTGATGAGAAGGAAAATCTTGTAGAAAATACATCACATGGGGTAAGATATTCAAGTAGAATAATACATCATCCTACTAGATTTAAAAATTATATCCTTTATACAAATTGTGGTGAACTTGAAATAGTGAAAGAAGCTCTTACAAGCCTAATGTAGTAAAATGGAAGGAAGCAATGAAAAGGGAATGAAATTCACTCTAATAGAACAGAACTTGGGAATTGGTGGAATTACCCAAGCACGTAAAACACTTCAAAATAGATAAATTTTTCTTTTAAAGAATAAGGTAAATGGGGGAATCTTTATAAAGCTAGGTTGATAGCTAAAGGTTACAATAAAAAATCAGGAATTGATTTTACAAAATTATTCTTTCATTGTTAAACATTCTTCTATTTTGATTGTTCTTTCATTGGTTGCTTTTTTAGATTTGGAGTTACAACAGTTAGATGTTAAAACAACTTTTGTACATGGTGATTTAAATGAAGAAATCTATATGCATTAGCCAGAAGGATTTGTTGATCAAAATAAACCTTCATTATGTGGGTTGCTTGAGAAAAAGCTTATAGGGTTTAAAACAGACTCCTAATAGATTATTGTAAGGATGATCTTGGTCATTGCATTTATTTCTCAAGTAATAAAAATAAATTTGTAATTTTGCTCTTGAATGTAGATGATATGTTGATTGTAGCGAATGATATATCAAAAATAAAACAACTTAAACGAGAGATGAGTAAACAATTTGCTATGAAGGATTTTGGATAGGCAAATGAATTTTTGAAATGCATATTTACAAAGATAGAAAGCAAAAAAAATTATCTTAGTCAAAGTAAGTATATTGAAAAAGTGTTAGAACGTTTTAATATTGTAGAAGCAGAACCTGTAAGTATTTCTTTGGCTTCTCATTTTCAATTCTTTCAACAAGATTGTCAAAGTACAAAAAAAGAAATTGCAAAAGTAAAATATATTCTATATATTTTTGCTGTTGGCTCTTTATCTTTTTATTATTGTTGTAGATTTTCTTTCAAATAATCTATATTATAATCTACAAAGGAATTTCATTTACGGAATTTTAATTGATGATCAAGGTACATAATTTCTTAACATGCACTTTGTAATGTTTTTTTTATGATCAACATTGCAACATATTAATATTTTTTTAGCTAGAGTGAAGGATTATTGCATGTGATCTGGCTTGGATCAATTGGCAAAAAATTGCTGCTTATTATAATGGAAATATTGATGAATGGGTTACTCTCAAGCCTTGCAAAATCTTGAAAAAAGATTGTTTTCAAAATATTAAGAATACCTTTTTCTTTTGAGTCTAATCTTACTATTTTGTGTAATTATGTAGTTGATAAAATTGAAAAGAAACTTGATAAATAAAAAGAAAAAAAAAGCTTACTCTTTTAGGTAAATTTTTAGTTATTAAGAAAATGTTTGAATCAAGTTATGTTTATTACTCTAGTTGTTGGTCTCCTTCTAAAACTTCTTATGAGAGACTTGATTGTATTCTTTGTTGGTTTCTTTGATTTGCTAAGTAACATAGAAAATTTTTTTATAGAGTTGCTTGGAATATTTGTACTATTAGCAAGAAAGATTGAGGACTTGGACTCATTAATTGTTATAATTAGGGTATTTCTCTTGCAAAAAAAAAAAAAAAAAAAGGATTGCAAAGTGCATTAATGGAGATGATGTTTGGATGCTCCTTTTAAGAAATAGACTTATGCAAGGAAAATATAAGAATCATAATAAGTGGTCTTCTAATAACTTTCTTCACTGTCTTGTTTTTCCTTAGGCCATTTTTATTTATTGTTTCTCAATTCTTAAACAAATTTGGAAGACATGGTTTAAGCTTAGTAAATATTGAAATTAGAATTATATTACAGTTTTAAAAGATATGCTTAAGCAAATTAGCCCATGGCATCTTCCTTTTAATGAAGGAGCTTGGACTACTAATGCATCTATGTACTACTTGGAGCAAATTTAGTATCACTACAATTTCTTGCTACATATGTATGATAAATGAATTACTTGGATTGAAGCTTCTAGCCTCTATGATTTGAATAGAAAAAGGAAAAAGAATTTTAAAATATTAATATCTAATGTTGAGAATTTATTTAAAGTTAATAACAATTTGCATGAGGCTTTTCCAAATATCTTTTGGAAGGATGGTAGATATATTTTTTCTTTTACTTTGAAAGTTGGTTATAAGATTATTACAAAGAATGATTTTATTTATAACAAATCTAATAAGGCATGAAAAATGCAATTATCATTATACTTTTGGATGAGGAAAATAATAGATATTTGGAGAACTTCTACATTTCCTAAAATTCATATTTTTTAGGTTGTCTTATTCATCCAGGTATTTCTATTGACACTTCTTTTAAACATATGGAAAATGTTTCTCCTTAGTGTCCTCTTTGTAGAAGTGAAGACTTATTTTCTAATGTTTTTTTTAAGTGTCTGGTTGCTTAGCATGCTTATAAATAGAAATCCATAATTTGTGACAACTTTTAACCAAGCATCAATAAAGTCATTCTTGGTGATTAGCCTACTTTGTCTACTTCCTTTCTTTACATTTGAAATTATCTTTGACCACTTGTTCTCTACTCTATTTGGAAGCTTCAGTGTACAATTATTTTCTAGTAGTAAGAACATAACTATGACTCCTCTTCAGGTGTCAAATACCATATTTTCAAAAAGTTACTTTTCATGTACAATTCAAGCAAAAAAGCTTGAAGTGAAAACTAAATAATTAATTGGTTTTCTAAAATATTAATTCTTTTTGTTTTGAAGGCTCAAGGATGAGAAGCTTTCAACTTTTGTTGTTACTTGTTCTTTATCTCTAATTGATGTATTTGTTTTTCTTTAAAGAGAGTTTTCTTCTTCTCTTTATAAGAAACTCTTTAGTAAGAAGTGAAAACTTGTGAAGGTGCTTCTAAACAAGGGTAAGACTTGATCTTTTTCTTATCCCACAGGGGAGGTTTTTTAGGATTGGTTGTAAGGATGAAAACCTAAAAAAGCATTCCCAAAACCATTGAGCTTTTTCTTTAGAATCTCTCTTCAATGATGTGATGTATTTTGATTTTTTAAAATATTATTATTCATTTTTTGAGTCAAGGACCTCCCCAGTTGCGCATGCCCTATCTAATTCATCCTTAAGTTGAGATTCTTCTTGCTCTATGATGAGTAGTTAGAGAATTCTAGCACTCAACCATATAAGTCACAAGTGTTCATGCATGATCAAATGGTAGTCTATGGTTGGACAATGTAAGTATACTAGTGAGTAGATAAGAAGTTTGTGATCGTTGTCTTCCTACTTAGAGTTAGCCAAATGCAAAAAATATGGTTTAACTCTTAGTGAAGTATATGATAAAATGATGTTGGTTGGCTTTAATTATGCTAAGTGTGAACATAGTGAAAAATAGTTATAAATTCTATCTGTAAGTATAATGAAAGTATAAAGCTATTCTATCCTATATAAATAAGTATTTATTCTTGGTTTTCAATACATGTCTTGAGCTGATGTAATTGTTATTGGAATTACCAAGTAACTTTACTATTGAGTGATCAAGCAAAGTCACTATTGGATTACCAAACAACTACACTTTACACTCGAAACTAATCATACTAATTTCATTGTACTAATGAACATTTATATACTAAATGATTTAGAAAATGTAAATGACTTAGTAAAAGTATGGGAAAGTAAATCTATTTTATGTGATATGTTGCAATGATAAAAAATAATCTCAATCTTTATTGTTGTTCATGAATTGTATCTAGGAATAATTCACTTTAATAAAGACTCCATACAACTATAATTTACCACACCATGGGCATTCACAACTAACTCTAACTTCAAGAAAACAAACTATAAGAATTTTTTTTGACGAAATGGTGGGCTCATATTTATAGGCATTACCATGGCTCACTACATCGTGTTTATGACAATGTATGTTGAGTTATGATATTGCACCTATGATATTTTAGATATGTTATCATAGTCCATGATAATAATTATTTTATCATACCCCCACAACTAACTAAAAAATCATTCTCAAGTTCAAACAAAAGGAGGATAAAGTTCCTTACAGACTTGTGGGATTACATGGACTCGACATTATGATGCATAGTTACATAATTAACTCTACTATAAATGCTGCATCTTTGTTCAAGTGGTACTACAAAATTATCATGCAATGCATAATTAACACATGAAAAGAACAAATCAAAACAAAACAAATCAAAACTTGATGTAGATTCTTCATGTTCCTAGTGGTGGTGGCTCCTTCATTGGTTTCTTGAACTGCTATCTATTCAACAATGCCTATAGCTTTTCCTCTTTAGTTCTGGGATCATGTACGATTCATGCTAATTTAGTGATGTTTGCTAGTGTTGGTGCTACAAATTATGTTATCTCTACTTTAAAGGATATGATCATCTTTTGTAGTTCTTTGTAATTAGTCATTCTTCTGGCTAGATTTTTTGCAACATCTTTTTAGTCCTGGTAGCTGGATTAGACTACTTGTAGTTTA
Organism: Gnetum montanum; assembly: GCA_015680685.1. NCBI lineage: Eukaryota > Viridiplantae > Streptophyta > Gnetopsida > Gnetales > Gnetaceae > Gnetum > Gnetum montanum. The sequence goes on along the minus strand of MNCI01030296.1, from coordinate 455,306 downwards.
GAGTTTGCAATGTGGAGCTTTTGTTATGCATCTTTCCTATTTGCAAAATCCTTTTCATACATAGAATAGACTATAGCCACTTGTTTCTCCAATTTGCTCCTTGGTCTACCATTTGTTAACATGGCTAAGTTAGTGTAGTCGAGATTTGCTAATCCCATGTATTTTATTAAGTCCTCTATTTGCAGGTCTTTGTTCTTCAATTTTGCTTGATGGACATGAGTAAGAGTATCCAGGATGGGTTGCCAATTAGGTATGTTCTGTGTGAGAGAAGTGATCTTGGCTTTAGCCATTTGGATTGCTTTTTCATTAATCTATTTATACATGCCCACTTGATCTCTGAAATTCTTTTTAAGCCTTTTTTGCTTCTTAGTCTTATTTTTCCATGCACTAATTTCAATGGCTAGCTTCTACTAGACTATGGATACTTCTTCCATTGATAAAAATATGTTCTCATGGGCTAATTATCTCATGTCTAGGTTGAGTTTGGCGAATTTCTCTCTTTGTATATGGATAATTTCTTTAAGTATGTTCATTTGCTTTTCAATGTCTATCAAACTCAAATTCTCTACATCAATTCTTTTATTTTCTTCCTACATTGCAGTGATTATCTTGGCATGGATGTATGTTTAGGCATATGCTATTAAAGCATTCCACACTGTCTTCCTTTCTTCATCTTCATTTATTTTTTTGGATCATCAATTGACTAATTTTTTATCTCTAAATTATGCTAGTTAGTCTAGTCTAACGTGTTATGAAAGGTCTTGTATTTTAACTCTTAATGTAAATAATTCTTTTGGTAGTCTTTGCACTTTATTCTCTACATTTTGCATCCTAGTTTCTACTATGACCAGCTTATCTTTGATAGATATTAGTTCTAACTATACTGTAGTAATATCAGTAGGGATATCAAAGAGGTTTTGCATAACTTGTCATGTTTGTAGTAGTCTCTCCAAGACATCTTCATGTTTAGCAAGAAACATTATTTCCTTTCCTAATTTTATAACTAATGTTTTTACATCTTTGGCTTTAGAAATATCTGTCGATGGTACAATGAGAACATTAAATAATTCCTTAATATGATTTGTTATGAATTATGCTACTCTGGCTGCATCTTAGTGTTGCATTACTACTACAATGGTGTCTTCTCTAGTCTCTAACATCACTTGGAGTGATGCAATGTTCCCTATAATTTATTTTGCCTAGTCATCATCTTCTCCTACCTACAAAGATACTTAACCACTGGTAGGTCCTATGGATAGAAGAAGTCTACTTGGATTATCTCTTACCTTATATATACTTGAGACTTCATTGTTTCCCCAAATGATTGTTTTTACTATTTGTTGTAGATGGCTCATAGACAGTTTGTAGTATTGTTATGCTAGTGGAGCATTCTATAGTGCTCATTATGCATTTGGAGTTAATTCATTGGGTTCTACTTGTTCTGTGTTTGTGGTTGGAATGTTTGCTTCTAGTGTTGACCTTGTTACAACTCAATGCCTATTAGTTTCTCCACTTGATCTTTCTTGTATGACACTAGCTTAGAGATTTTTGCATATCATGCATTTTGGGCTTTTCAAAGAACATCATTGGTTTAGCCAAAAATTTAGACTTATCTATATAAATTTTTGATAAGACAAGGAAATGGAAGAGTGGGTTTTTCTATCTTCTTATCTTCAAACCTTCTTTGAGTTTCCAAAAATAATAGACGAGAAATGTTGCCTTGGAATTTTTCCATCAAGATATCACTGCCTCTAGTAGCATATGTAGAAATTCTATTAAGTCTTTTGATTAAAAAGATATGGTATGTTCCAATTTTGAAGTTTATGTTCTCTATAGTGGATAATTTACTATATTCTTTTTCTATAGTTTCATATGCCCTCTGCAACCATAAATTCTGTATGTTTGTGTCGGACCTTGTAGATATTTGAGTGATGTTGGCTTGTGTAACATCCTACCCTAGCTAGGGTAGGGTGATGTCCAGGATCAAGTAATCGTAGAATGGAAGCATGATAACTAAAACCAATAATGTGTAGGATACATGATAATAAGAAAGGTCAAATGGTACAAAACTTTCCTACCATACCAAAAACAAAACATACATATCATGTTATAGAAATGCACATCTCTACATAAAGCCAACTATACATTACTCTGTGAAAATACAAAAAACACATAAGCCTCATCATCGTATATAGAAGAGTATAGAGAGTTTCATACAAGGGTATCTAGTCCACATTATTGTACATGAAAATATACATCAACCAAGCATAGAAGATTTTCCTCCTTCTCTACCCTTCCTCTCTGTGCTTATCTAGGCTCTTACACCTTTCACTTGTAATTAAATAAAGTTAGTACATAATTGAGTGGAAAGCCTTTACACTTCCCTTGCTAGATGGTTAACAAGTGCTACACTAGAGGAGAGGAGTGGGGTGCAAGGCAACTTGCAACATTGTTAGTCTCATGCATTTTCAAAACAACATACACCATATCACCCATAAAGCTAACATACTATCATACAAGCATAGACAAAGCCATAAGCCGACATCATTTATCATGCCCATGTCATCATACCCATGATATACCATAAATAGTCCATGATCCACAAATCATAATCCAAGCATAACACCTATTCTCAATGATATGACTCAAAAACCAATACTATCACATACATAGCCCATGTGGTTGCTAACATATCTTTGCTTAGTGTAGCATGTGAAACATTGCCATGAGTACTCATAACAACCATTGCATGTAGGTCTTTTATTAGTATTTTGTTTATCTAACTGGTGCTAGAGTCTATCAACCTATGACCCACAACCACTAGCCTTCTGGAGGACTAGCAATAGGGACGAACACACCTATGTCACAGACCAACCGTAGGGATGAACACACCTATGCTCTCTCGCTCTTAGGATAATGCTTGAGATAGGAGCCCCACCGATGCATCATAGTGGGGGTCAATCCATACTACCTCTAGGGTGCCTCATCACCAACCAGTCCACACCTTCATGCTAGCACCACTTGCCAACAATCATCACACACGTCATTGCAAAGACATATACATCATTTAGCTAGCTTAAGCCATCACATGTCATAAGCACAACATACCCAAATAACATAACTGCACATATCCACCCCTAACAGTTATAGTCATACCATGAAAACAATACCATGATGTAACATAACAACATGAAGACCTTGATCTGACAAAAGATGTGTACTTCCATACAAATGACCACTAGAATAACCTTCAAAATGATATACACCCAAAGAGAAAACTAATCCCATGCTTAGAAAGTACTTCCCAAAATGTTCCCAACAACACTAATTTTACCTAAATCAGACTCCTGGAAGTAAAGTTATGTGCATTTAAACTTTGATTAATAAAATAATATTTAAATAATATTAAGTACCACCAAAAAGGATTGGAATGCCCAAAAATGCTCACACCCCAATAGGCCCCACAAATACCATATTCTAATCATATGAGGCTCATCAACATTACATATCATATTCCATAAGTCCCCATCATACCATACATCCCATATATATTAATAAACAATTCATAACCAAAATCATACACTTTTGGGAAATATACAAAATAACATGCCTAAGCTCACACTTTGAGCCATCTATCCCACATGCCCCCATTGCATGATCATATACACTAATCTAGCACAAAATATAGGGAAAAGGTAAAGACAATCCACCAATTAAAATTGTTGGGGTAGAAAGGTTGAAGCAAGGAGAAAATCCTCAAAAATCTAGCAGGACTTCATTTCGCTCCCAACAAGCTTTGCACCCATGTAGATATGACTGTAGCAATCCCAAATCCAAGTTCAGAACAAGTAAAAAGCATCCACAAGGCTTAGAATCTAGAAAAGAAGAGAGCAGAAAGAAAAATGGAAGAAAATAGACTCTTGTGTGTTTCTATTTCTGTATACAAGATACAGAGAAAAAATAAAAAATAAAAACCTTAGTGTGGTAGTGAAAAAAAGGTGGTGGTCTCTTATGATCAAATAAGAAAAAAAAACCAAGGTTTTAGGCCAACATACTTTATGCTTATGTTAACATAAAATAAAAGAAAAATACAACCCGAGGTACTGCACGTCACGTGCTAATGTTACTTTAATTTTTGGTTTTTATGTTTTTAACTTGAATTATTTATTAATTTTTTTATGAAATGATTTTCATAAGTTATTTTTATTTTTCATCTCCACCACTAATACCATAAACTTTAATCTTGTGTAATAGACACACAGGGACTCCAAATCAAATTTTTTTTGAACCCACAAGATCCTTATCATATGCTCTACACATTCACATGCCAAAACCACACCCAAACATCATGCAACATAGTGCTATAATACAAATGCCTACATACCAAAATCACACGTAGAACATAAAAATGTATTGGATAGGTGCTCTTGTACCCCAATCTAACACCCCTACTAGCAACATCACCTATTTAACACATCAGACAGGGCTAGTATACATAGTCATGTTAGTTAAGCATGTAAAGACAATGTAATCGTGACATAAAAATGAAGCCTCATAACATATAAAATACATTAACTCGTCCCCAAAAACCCACTGGAACTCCACATGTAATGTATAACTCATAAGTGAATAACCATACCTATTGTCTTTGGATGGGATGTAATAGCCCTTGGTGTAGGGATATCTCATCCAATTCCCTTTGTTTCTTTCCTACGTTTGTGTTTACAAGTTTTAGGCTTGATGAAGACATCTTAGAGGGTAAGAAGACATCTTGGTTGAGGCTTGGGGTTGAAAAAATATGTTTTGAGATTAGAGGAGACATCTTGTTGGGAGTGCAATCTTCTTGGAAAAGATCTCTTATGAAAAGAAAGACATCTTTCCCAAGACATCTCTATCTAGGAGGACACGTCTTTCCCTAGAAAGAGACATCTTGCCTACCTAGGAGATGTGTTTCCTAAAAGTTGATTTTGATAAAAGAAATCTTGCCAAGATTAGAGATGACTTGTCTGGTAGGAAAAACTTTCAAAATCTTTTATTTCAATTTGGAAAACAACTGAGGTAAATTGGAAACGAAAGTAGCTAAAGAAAAGGTGAGAAGACCATGAAAAAAATTGAGGATTCTCAAGTAGAGTTGAGGGATGGTTTCTAGATTTCTTGTCTTCATGTTATTCATAAATATTGATGTAATTCATAATTGTTGATACCATGAGCAAGAGTGAAAGCTCTAAGTATGGAGAGCTTAGTAAGAAAATGTGTGAGGGCGTATTGAGTGAGTGTCATTGGTGATTGCAGCTCCAAGGTCAATTGTATGGTGTGTTGGCTTGTGTGCTCTATCTCTTAGGTCTTACTTGTGAGTTAATATCTCAATTCTAGATTATGGAAGATATTTTCTATTGGTTATGTGATGATATAGCCTCATACTCTACAATAGCATTTACGTATGAAAGGTTTTGAATGTTGTGAGTTTTGGGAATCCTTTTGTAATCTTCTAATCAATTAATTGATGATAACTAGTTTTCCTTGCTTTCTAGAAAAAAGTTATCTTTGCATAATATCTAGATTTAGTATTTGAAGGTGATTAATTATTGGAGTGAACTTGCTCTAGTGTTATTAGTATCGAAGATTTTGGTTGAGTGTGGCTTGAATTTGTTTTAGGATTTTATCAATTTTATATGATACTTGATGAGCAACGGGTATGTCCTATGCCCAACCATATGAATCACAAGCATTCATGCATAATTTAGTCAAATTTCCTAGATGGGCCTAGTGTGGCATCTAGATTATTAAGTATTGATCACAAGTCACTATCTTCTCACTTGGACTAATGGTAGTTTTTTCATGGATGGCTTAGTTTAAAGTAAGGCATATGATTATGATGTTGTTGGGGCCTTAAACTATTCTTAATAATGACATAGAAATTAATCATTTAATCTAATTAATAAGAAGAAGATAAATTCTAAACTAGTCTAAGGATGATGAGTGTCCATTCCAAACTTTCCATACATGTCTTGAACTTATGTACCCACTACTAGGATTGCCAAGTGTTATATTGGGTGAACTAAGTAATAATACTACTGAGATTATGAAGTGAATACATGTTTATGCTCAAAACTAGTCATGCTCATTCTACTCATTGATTAACATGCATGTAAATTTAAATATTATCTAGTTACATGAAAAGTAAATTGCATTAAAACTAAATCTATTCTAAGTCAAAGTGCTGCAATGCATATGAATCAATATTAATCTTATTGCTGTTTATGGAATTTGTCTAGGTACAGTGCCATTTGAATAAGATGTCATACAACTAACTCAAATTTACATTGTGGGTACTCATTGACTATTTCCTAAGATCACGAAACAAAACTAAGAGAGTCTAGCTACTAAAATTGACCAAAAGGTGTCCAATATGCACAGGGTGCTCATATATTTATAGGTGAAGACAAATAGTGTGTTGATGCATATGCATCAACGCATCAATCCATGCATCGATGAGGATGCATCTATGCATGCCTATCAATGCAACCATCAAATCATTCATCATACCCTCATGAATGACTAAAAACTCATCCTCGAGTGAATGAAATAGGATCGAGCTTGTTACAAAAAGAGAAGATTTGAGATTATTGATTGACTCTAACTACTAATTGACTCTAAGAACCACATTACAAAATTATATTCGAGTGGATGTATTACAAAATGATGAAAAAACTAGACAAACATCAAGATTTAGAAAATTGCAAAGGTCTTCAAAAATCTACTAAAGATGAATCTTCTTGTTTTCCTTAGTAGTGGTAGTCTTCCCAACCTTCTTTATGATGTTATGTTATGCCTCTCTATGATGTAGAACATTTTTGAAAGATAGACTAAAACTTCTTCTCATCGTTCCATGGATCTAGCAAACATATGATGTTTGAGCTTTATTCCTTGTATGTGCTACTATTTTTACATGGGCATATCCTCCCATGTCCTTCTCTTGGCTTCTTTTCCTTGCCTTGAAAAATACCTTCAACCTTAGGCTTTCCTTTGAGCATCATTGGCAATCACCAAAGGATCAACATTAGTTTTGGTAAATTTTTCTTAATAATTAACCCTTTTTTGATCCCTTGGTTAGCTTAAAATGCAAAAAAATGTTATCATTTAAGCACAAGGTGATGAAAAAGTACCATTAATCATCAAGTTGTTCACGTTATTTTGATTATTATTAACATTAGTTATCATAATATTAAAAAATGGGGAGTTAGAAAAATTTCAAAAATTACATCCTTAAACCCTCCCACGATAAATGAGCTTAACTCTGGAAGCACACAAGATTTTGAACAATTAAAACCGCACAAGATGACCAAGGAATATTGAATGTGAAGGACATATTAATAGAAAAGTAGTAAAAATTAATCAAAATTGATGAGAAGTAGTCCTAAAATCATGCATAAATTTAGAGAAGCTGTTAATGATCTTGAAGATGTGAGGTTTGGTTCAAAGCCAATGTTAACAAAAGTTATGCAAGTGGGTCCTCCCTAAAGTAGGCTCCTACCATAATGCCCTTACATAACCACTTTTATAGATGTCCATGGGCACCTTAGAAGTTAAATGTAGATCATTCCTCTATTTGAAACAACACACAACTACCTTGGTTAAAATGCTACACTGTACTATACAAAATCATTAGGCCCATAATTGCATGCAGCAATGAGGTGAATAATGGGATGAGAAGGGATTGCAGAGATTGGGATGTAATGTACTTAACCATGTCCACAATAGGTTCTTGTGTTAATTGTGATTAAAATGACCATTATACCTATTTGTCCAAATTTTAGATCAAGTTCATACCATTATAGTGACCTCACATTGATGTGTTCCTTCCTGCCTACCATCATGAGTCCTCAACAATCATAGAAAACAAACATCACTCCAAAAAGAGAAGAAAGGAGAAGAAGGAAGGAAGGAAGGGCCTTAGTTAGAGAGATGCCTTCAAGCATGGGTAACATGTCTTTCTAGCCCCATAACCAATGCTTATAGCCCATTATTGTGTCCAAGACATGTGCTTTGAATTTCCATTATTTGTTTTCTTTTTCTCTTTTCTTTGGGAATCATACCATGCAAAGACATGCTTCTTGTTTATTGGTCAATCACAGGAGTGATGACATGTTCCATGAGAAGTCATAAACCACAAGAATGAAGTCAAGAAGAGAATCCAAAAAAATCCCTTAAGGTCACCCTCTTTTCCATTCCCACTTGATCTTTCTGCCTTTCCTCCAGGCACAATGATCATGAATTAATTTTAGTTTTATGTGAGAAGAACCATATGTTTTCATGATAAAGTCCTTTTATTTAGAGAAATTGGAGGGATGGATGAGCTAGTCTCATTGCATTACACAATTATTTACTCAATCATCTTGATAACATAGAACAAAAACCCAACACATGGTGTTGACTGCATCATGACTGACAATATTATTAACAAAAACATATTAGTCATTCATAAAACATAAAGAAAATGACACAAGAAAAGAGAAAAGTATAAAGAAAAGAAAAGTAAAATAACAAGAAATAGAAAACATATTAAGAATTGGAAAATTTTTGAAGAAATAGGAAAATGATAAAAATTTTAAAACAAAAAAGTGGAAAGTACTTATTAGTTCTTTATTCAAGGTGGGACTAAACTCATGGGTGAGCATTCGGAAAATGGACTGCACATTTCCTTTGTTATACAGCATAATTTTTCTATTCATCATCTTTAATGATTTAATTGTTTGTGTGGTAGCACATTTAACATTAATGATAATCTCATTTTGAGCATTTGGAGACATATCTTCAATTGGACATGAAGGTATTTTCTTTTTAGAGGATTTAGATATGTTTTCTTTTTTATTTTCTATTTTAATTCTTGGATCTCCTTGTTTAACATCCTCTTTTTGGTGTAAAGTTAGAGTGTAAGATGTCTGTGTTTAAGTTCTTTGTTTGGTTCATTTTCTTAAGATTGGAACTAATAAGTGGATTGGTTATTTCCATGCATCTTTTAAATGGTTTTGTATTCTCATTTTCAAGCCATCGGGTGTCTTTTGGTTTAGTGGCTATTGTGTCGACTTGATTTTTCTCCCATACTTGTTCCTTAACTTTGTTGTGGGTTGGTATAGGAATTGTGTTAATACTTGAAACTTCCAGCCCAGAAATACACCCTTTATCATTATTAGTGATGCATGGAATTTTTTGTCTTCCCACAGTGATAGGTTCATTTGTTATGTTTTGTGTTAGAGTGGTAATGGTTATTGGCTCTTACGTAGGATTGGAAAACATTATTTTTGTGAGGAAGGATGTTGCATTAGATTGACCTTGTGCTAATTTTGATGAGCCAGTAGGTCTACTAGTTTCATTTACATGCGTGGAAACTATCCTAACGAAAGGATTTTTTGGAGAATTTTGTTGAGATTTACTAATATCATCATTTACTTGTATGTTTACAACACAAGTAACATTCTTTTGCTGGGGTTTTGGTGCCAATCCTTCTAGCATTGTTGGTGATGACGTATGATGGAGGGAAGTATGAGGGTGTTGAGGATGTGATGGAGGATAAGAGATATGAGATGGTGATCCCATAGGAGATGTTGCCAGTTGATAATATTCAACAGAGTAGTAGTAGTGATTTGAGGTAGGGGAAGTAGAACCATTTAGAGAAATACTTTATTGAACATAGTATCCATAAGGGTCCAATTGACAATAAAGGTATTTTCGGTTTGTTGATGGCATCCCCCATGATTGTGGGGTTTTACCCTATGGTTGATACTGGTCTTGAGGTTGATAAGAAGTCCCACTAGAGTAGTACTATTGATTATAGGATTGTTTATAATTACCTTGTGGGTAAGGCAATCTCCTAGGCATTTACTTTTCTATGAACTTAGTATTAAAAGAAAAAGCCCCAAACTCTTGTAGATGTAACATAATTGAGTAATAGCCCTTTGGATGTTCATATTGATAGATGTCACATCCATCATCCTCCATTTTATTTGAGTTTGTAACCTCTTCTACTACAACTAATTTTTTTTGATAAGTGTCCTTACCTATTTCCTTGTTATTTTTCCTCTTCTTATTTTGATCACTTAATCCTTTTTACTTTACCTTCTCCTCTATGATTCTCAAGTTGGTTGTAACTTTTTCATTCATCAACTCCTACAGCTTATCTACCCTTGCTTCTATCTCAGTGATAGACTTTTGTATTGACAAGGTTTTATGTAAAATCAACTCATCAAGAGCTGCCTCTTTTTCTTAATCATAAATATGAACCTTATTCTTTTGAAGAGTTGAGTCCCAGTTATATTCCTCTAAACTCTTCCTTTTATACAACTCTCCTTCTTCTCTTGCCACCTATTCAACTAGCCTTTGTATTTGATCAGCTATCAATTATGATAATTGTCCTTGGGCATAGATCCAAAGGGTCTTTCTCATTTTGTTATGAAGCCCATCTATGATGTGCAGAAGCTTCTATTTTTGAGAAAAACCATGGCTTGAACATCTATTTAGTAGAGAATAGTATCTAGCTAAGGCTACATCCAAGGATTCATGGTTTTCTTACTTCTACCCTTGGATTTGTTTTCTTATATTGGATACTTTTTCATAGGTTTTGTATTTTTGTTGAAGAGCTTAAGCATTGTGGACCATTGGTGGATTGAACTTAGTTCCAAAAATCTCTACTAACTTTCAATTTCTTCTATTAGTGTCCTAGGAAAGAGATTAAGCTTTTGCCACTTATTTTTGACATTTTGCAAGGCGCATGCATCATGGAAGGCTTGTAAATAATGTAGGGGTTCAAAAGTATAGCCTTCCTTAAATTTAGGAATGTTATTCATATTAATCCATTTGATGAGGCTTTCCCTTTGATGCCTATGAGGTATTTAAATTGCCTCCCTAATTTGTATCATGCTCCTAGTAGCCAACAATGGTTCATCTTCATTAGACATGTCATGGTGATAATCACTATTTCTATTTGTATAATAGTGATGATCTCATCTATGTTTACTTTGATTTCTTTCATCTTGCCTTTTTATTCTATTTCTATCTTTATCTTAACTTCTTAGTGTATCTCTATGTCTATACCCACATTCACGTTCATTAGAACTAGATGTTGAAGATGAAGAGGAAGATGACGAACTAGGAGAATCACAATGGCTTCTATATCTCTCCCTATGGCCCCTTGATTTATTTCTTCTAGGTTTGGAGGAGGTTATAGGCCTTGAGGCTCTCCTTGTTCTAGGACTTGTTCCATCCCTTCTAGAATTGTATGCATCAGTTGAATTTAGTCCTTGAATATAATAAGGATTGAGATGAGCATATGAGATCCCTGCTTGTGGTAGTTCACTCCAATTCTCTTCAATATAGAACCTAAGATTTCTTCTACTAGTGTTCTCATCATGTGATGCATTATTGGTCCTATGTGAAGAAGACATGTTTTTATTTGATAATGTATGTGACTTAAAATATTAATATTTTCTAAAAGATAAATTGTGAATACTTTTATAGTGATTGTTTTTAATGTAACTAATCTAGATCACTAGCACCATCCTCGGCAATGATGCCTATGATGAACAATGGGTACCCCCTATGCCCAACCATATGAATCACAAGTGTTCATACACAATTTGGTAAAATTTTGTGGATGGAACTAGTGTGGCATCTAGATTGTTAAGCATTGATCACAGGTCGTTGTCTTCCCACTTGGACTAGTGGTAGTTTTGTCACATATAGTTTAGTCCACAGTGACACATATGATTATGATGTTGTTAGGGCCTTAAAATATTCTTAATAATAACATAGAAATTAATTATTCAATCTAATTAATAATGAGAAGATAAATTCTAAACTATCCTAAGGGTAATGAGTGTTTGTTCCCAACTTGTCGTACACGTCCTAAACTCACATACCCATTACTAGGATTACCAAGTGTTATGTTATTGGGTGAACCAAGAAATAATGTTGTTGGGATTACTAAGTGTGTTTATGCTTGAAATTGGTCGCGATCATTCCACCAATTGATAAATGTGCATGGAAATGTAAATATTAACTAAGTACACAAAAAGTAAATTGCATTAAAAGTAAATCTATTCTAAGTCAAAATGCTGTAATGAATACGAATAAATATCAATCTTATTACCATTTATAAAATGTGTCTAGGTACAATGCTACTTGAATAAGACATAGTATAATTGACTCAAATTCACACTGTGGGCACTCACTGACTGTTTCCTAAGATCACGGAATAAAATTGCAAGAGTCTACCTACTAAAAATGACTTAAAGATATCCAATATGCGGTGGGAGATTGCATATTTATAGGCAAAGATAGACATTGTGTTGATGCATGCCCATTAATGAAACCATTGAACTATTCATCAACACCTAAGAAGAAACAAGTGCAAGCTCAAAATAGAGATATGGAGAACATGAAGTGTACTTTCCAGATGATGGTTTCTTGATTGGATGAAATTAATGCAAAGGTAGATAGGAATACTAGTCTTAGCCATATCTAGACATGTGAAGCTGATGAGCATATGTGTTTAGATGAAGAAGTTACAAAATTAGGCAGATATGGAGTAGAAGATGAGGAAGAATAATCCAGCTATGAAAGTGTAGGAATCAATCAACCAAGGATTCCAATGGAAGGAAATCTTATTTCTTAGATGAGAATTTCGAGAACTCCAATGGTGGTAAATACTTCTTCTTCAGGAAAGCTTGATGAGGAAGATGAGGTAAGGCTTGCTAGAGCATTCAAAAATGCTTCAATACTTTTATACATGGAGTTGAAGACTTTTAATGATATAGCTGGTACCAATGATTTTGTGAGATGGTTGAATGTACTTGAAAACCATTTTCAGTTGGAGGGGATTATTGACCTTTTGGTGTGTCAAAACCTTAAGAAAAATGAAAAATGTATAATGTATATGTGTGATTGATTTTATAGGGCCATGAACAAAAACTTCACAAAGAGATCTAAGAATTCAAGGAAATGAAATCTATGTCAAGATGTGAAAATGAAGACTACATGGACAAGATTAGAGCATGGATGAAAATGAAGTCTACAGGCCAAACTAAGGCATTTTGAGGACTTCCAAGATGTCAAATTGATAAGAGAATATCTAATAATCTAAAGTGAAAAAGTGGAGTAGAGTTTTTTTCTAAAAACAGAAAACATCTATGTTAAACAATAGACATCTATAGGCAAATGCCTTATTTTTAGGTAGATGTCTCTCTTGCATTGAGGGCTCTCTTAGATAGATGTCCAAACTTCAAAGTAGATGTCTATACTACTTTTTTGGTAGCCATTGCATGAATTTTGAGGAATTTTCAAAAACTTTGAGGCTATAATACAATGTCAAAATCTTGAGAATTATGCACGAACTGTTCACATAAAGTCATATCATTGGCTATTTTAAGAAATTTTATTCTTGCTCTTCATTGTAACATCATTTGCTTGATTATGATTGTACTGAGCTTCAAGTACAAGGATATGTAAATTTAGTTACACTCTTTTCTTATTCATTTCCTTCTTTCTTGTAGCCCTATAGGGTTGGTGTGCTTCTAGTGAGAAGACATACTTGTTGAGCTTGTTGGGATTTTGTGGGATTGAGTTGTTTTGATACATCAAAACACTCTAATGTGGAGCTCAATTTTCTAAAGGTTGTGGATTCCTCTAAACTACATTTTAAGCTTGTCAAGACCTTTTAGGATTGAGTAGTTTCATAGTGATGAAACACTCTAGAGTGGAGCTCAAAGCTTGTATAGGGTGCGATGCCCTTTAAACCATATTTTGAAGAAACAATGTCCAGAGTGCATGGATTCTACCCTTTGAATGTGTATGTATCCAAGTTGGGAAACCATGTAAAATTGGTGCATTTTTATGGTGTGAGTAATTTTACTTGGAAAACTTATTCAATCCCCCTTTTAAGTTCTTGATCCACAAGTGGTATCAGAGCTCGGTACTTTCAAGTTTGTATTTGAAATTGCAAGAGTAGAGGGGACATTCTACACTAAGACACAAATGTTTGATGGGTTTGACTTTGCATGTTGGAAAGCAAGGATGCAAGGCTTCTTTGAGTATATGGAATTTGAAGTATGGGAGTCAATCCTTAAAGGCTACACATTGCCTATTAACAACACCTCAAAAGCTCTTAAGCCATAGAACAAATGGACTGCTAAAGAAAAAGATAAGTTCATGTATGACTCTAAAGCCAAAAATTGTTTATATTGTGCATTGAATAAATTAGAATTTAATAGAATAGCTAGGTATAAGATTGCTAAGGAAATATAAAAAACCTTAGAAGCTACTTAAGTTTCTAGTTAAATAATCAAAACTCTTAGTGTTGCAAAGCCAATATGATAAGCTTAGAATGAAGGAAGGAGAAACAATTAAGGATTAATTTTCTAAAATAAATGAACTTGTGTTAGTTATTAGGAAAATGGGCAAGGAATTCCTTGAAAGCAATGTAATTATAAAAATGATTAGAACATTATAGCTAGAGTTCAAACCCAAGGTGACTAATATGGAAGAAATAAAAAAACTTTCAATCCTTAAATTTGAAGAGCCTCAAAGTGCTCTGATTACTTATGAGATGAATCTCATAAGTAAAGGAGTGATAAAGGAAAAGCCTATTACTCTAAAATCAGCATAAAAGAAAAGGATCAGGTTGAATAAGAAATGTATAGTGGAGACAAAATAACTCTTCTTAATAGAAGAATTCAAAGTCTCCTTGTAAGGAAAGGGGAAGCTTTAATAACTGATGAAGTGCTATATAGTTGATGCGTCAACTAGGCCGTGTATACGGGGCCCCGTATACGTGGTCACATCGACGCGGCCCCGTATACGTGGTCACGTCGACGCGGCCCCATCGACATAGCCTTCCTACGTCGATGTGGCCCCGTTTACGTAGTCGCCTATCCTGGCCTATAAATAAGAGGGCCTTCCACCTCATTGAGGCATCTTTTTGTCAATTGTAGCTAGACTCTTGCAGTTTGTTTTCGTAGGAGTTAGATTATTTTCCCAGTGCATGCCCACAGTGTGATGCTTGTAATTGTGTGGCATCTTTATTCGAGTGTGACGTACTTGGACATGCACATGATCGAAAATAAAGATCAAGATTACTTCATCATTGCAGCATTCACTTAGTTTAAATTTTTTAATTATTATTGTTAATTGTTATTGTTATTTATTGTTTTCTTAGTTAATACTTCTTTATTGTCATTTACTATTCCTGTTGTTAAATGCGGAATGAGTACGACTTAATCACGAGCATTTAAGTGTGACTACTTGGCAACCCAGTAGTGTACCTAGGATCTACTCTTGGTAATCCCAGTAGTAGTCGTTCACGAGGTCCAAGATGTGTACGGATGATTAAGAAACAGATGCTCATCGCACTTAGGTTAGCTTAGACTTCATTTCTTATTGCTTATTAGTTTAATCAAGATTATTTTACATTGTCCCTAGGAGTAGCATTAGTTTAGGATCACATCATACACCTCACTTTGGACTAAACCATACGTGATAAAGCAAATACTAGTCCAGGTGGGAAGATAGCGAACTATGATCAACGTGTAACTATCTAGATACCACAACTAGCCTGTCCATGGAGTTTGACCAGATTGTGCATGAATGCTCGTATTCGTATGGTTGGGCATAGGGGTACCTAGCTGCTCATCATTAGTGCCGTTGCCAGGGATGGTGCTAGTTATCTAGATTAGTTATATCATACAAGATCATTGTAACAAGTATTAACGATATATCTCTTAGGAAGAATAAGTAATTATAAAAGTCACATATAAATTCACACACAACCTTACAATCATGCCTCTTCTACAAGACTATAATAATGGCACATCTAGTGAGGCAATTCATTGGAGAACCAACGAATATTATGACAATGAAGATTGGAGTATGCAACCCGAGGTGGGGGTTTCTTATAAACATAAACAAAGACAACATCATCCCAACGCACAAAAGCATAACTTACCCAATGACGATGAACCCCTACTGGCCACTATAAGCTTAACGAAAATACATGAGGTTGTTCGAATAGCCTGCAGGCATCATAAGGAAAGTTGTCTACCCATGCTTGATTTAAAAAACTTTTCCAAGTTTTCAGGAGGCTATGATTCAGATTCGCAACAACATTTACAAGCCTTCTACGATTCCTGTACATGGAACAATATTGATAATGGATGGCAAAAGCTTAAGCTCTTTCCTTTGACACTCGTTGGCCAAGCAAAAGTATGGTATAGGTTGTTAAAACCAAAATTAATTCGACGTTGGCCGACATTGGTAGAACTCTTCAATGAAAGATATCAAACCTATGCGAGAGTGTTAGCCTTGAGGAGACAAGCACAACATGAACCCTTGGAAATAGCCTTAGAAAGATATTATGCACTGTTAAATAACTGCCTAGGCCATGGGTTCTCTGAGGAAAGGATAATGTACCATATCATTGATGGGTTCTGTAATGAAACAAGGGAGACCCTAGGGATGTACATCCAAGGTCAACTATATGAGCTACGAACCCATAAACTCCAAGAGCTTATTAAGAGGGTAGCAAAAGAAGAAGGAGAAATAGCCAAATGGGAGAATGTTGAAAGTTCTCAACAGGACCAAAATCTTAACTTAACAAAGGTCCATGACCATGAAGAGGAGAAATCCACTTACTTCAAGGAGGTGGAATCATCTTTGCCAATCATACAATCACTAGATGAAATTGAGGCAAAGATCAATAAGATGATGGATTGGGTACATGAAAGATGTGGAGAATATGCCAACATTATTAGAGGAAGAGCTATGCGAAATTGAGAAACAGGACAGGACACCACAAGACAATCGAAACAAAGGTTAGAAGAGAATAAGAATAAGAACTCAATTTCCAATCATATGTATCAATGTAATATTTGCTTGTATGATCACCCCAAAGGTTAATGTCTAATCTTGTTACATTTACATGAGCATTTGGAAGGAATGTTACATCCAGAGTTCGTACAAAGATATTGTGTCCAACCATAGTGGCAAAAACCTCAGTCGTGGGGGAGGCCACTGCCAACTAGACCATACCCTTCGTATGTCCCAGCGCCAAATGCTTATTATGTTCAACACCCTATTTCTCCAATGGGATCAACATCCTCTACCTCACCTCATCGTTATCATTCTCCCTAGTGCTATCCACCCATGTCCTCTCCACCAAGATCACCACCTCATGTGCCTTAAACTTCTTCTCAACCTCAACATTCTCATACTTCACCCCCTTCTACATCACCACCAACTATGCCAGAAGATTTTGCACCATAGAACCAACCTACAAACATTACTTGTGTTGCTACTGTCAACAGCAATGGAGGTCCTTGACAACGTCGAAGGCGTTCCTTCTTTAGACATGACTGTTGAAAGGGACACCACAATTTAGAAACCACTGCATCCGCCAACTCAGCACAAATCCAACACTATGGTGCATCTTCCTCTTCGAACCCAATGCCTCATGTTACCTTATCAAGGCCACCATGTAATACTCCAACAACCATGGTGCCCAATGAATATTGCCACATGGGGAGACATGTTGATCCTTGTATACCATCTTACGGTCACAAGTACCATAGTGGGTCAACTCCTTATAAATTAACCACATCTTCTAACTTGTCCCACTATGTCAACTCTAATCAAGTGTGTGAACCCCAATGGGGTAAGTATGACTAGGTCCTAATATTTCCAACATGCAAGGATCCCCACCTTCCATTTATTAATTCTAGCCATGCTCAACCATTTAGTTATGGGGGGTATCCTTCATTTTAACAACACAGAATTAATAAATGTTTTTCTGTTTCTTTAATTTTTCAACTTTTTGTTTTCTAGTTTTTTACCCTTTTAATTTATTGTTTTATCTTTTTGTCTTTTTATCTTTTTATGAGTAATATGATCCATGAATAAAATACTCATGTGGCTCGTTGGTTGAGGTGTTATTCTATGCTCTCAAGTCTTGGTGATCAATTATTTGGATAGTGAGCCATTGATTAACCTTAACTGTTCCATTGGGGTGCGTAAGCACTTAGTCCTTGAAGTTTGACCAGATCGTGCGTGAGATGCTTGTATTCATATGGTTGAGTGTAGAGTACCTCGCCACTCATCATTGGCACCATTTCCGGGGACTTAGTTGTTTGTGTGCTACGTAGAACATAGGAGATCATTCACATCGTTGGGACGCTAGAACGAACCCTTAGGGTTGATAAAAAAAAAATAAATAAGACAACATTAATTAGCACACCGAACAAGATAAAAATGTCTTCTTCTTCACACAAAAGCACTTCACTACCTAGGAAAAATACTAGAGACAGTCGATGACACAACACACGTAACCAAGATCCACTAGTTCCTCAATAATTCTGTGTGGTATATATTCATCACGATGAGTATATACCTAACTTTACCTTCATTTTCCATCAAGATGAACAACTGCATTGGAGAGACTTGGAGGCTAACATAGTATTGCCTCTAGACCGAGCAGTCCCCAACATGCTCCTTCGTGCTGTTGCACGAATAGGCATGTCACAATTGTACGTAGAGTACATTGCATGTGATCACGACACAAGTGACTACCATCCCATAGAAGCGCAACGTCAATGGGACTTGCGACAGGAGAGTTACCACACATCTTTGAAGGGCAAAAGATCCCATAACGCTCCACCCATCTTAAGAAAAATTGAGGGTGGTAAACCTATTTCAATAGGTTCTCCACAAAATGATGTTCCCCCTCCTAACGATGTTGAGGAGGTGGTGTATCAGAACCTTCACTCCATGATTCACAACCCTAGTTCTGATCCCCATGAACATCAAGTGTTCAATGAGGGAACACAAACACATGATAAGGCTAGGCATTCTAATTGTCATCACGATCGGGGCTGGCACCACCGAAGAGTAGCTAGGAAACATCATTATGGCGATGGCTCTCCTTCTTCTTCACCTTCATCGTCACATTCATCCTCTCCTTCAGTATCAGGAAGCATTCATAAGGAATCTAACTGGGAGGATAAGGGTAAACAGAGTGAGAAACCTCGACGAGAGAGTCGAGAGCGAGGATGAGGACACTCTAGAGAATCACGACATGGAAGAAGGGAGAGTAGGGAACCACGTAGACATCATAGATGCTATGAAATAAATGATCACAAAGAACCCCTACTTGCAACCCGAAGTATGTTAGACATCATGGAGGCTGTAAGAATTCCTACAAGGCACCAAAAAGATAGCAAGATCAAGAGATTAGACATGAATAACATCCCACAATTTTAGGGGGGATACAACGCTAATCCTCAGAACCACTTACAAGCATTTCATGATGCATGTGCCTTGCAGAACATTGAGAATGAATGGAAAATGCTAAAGTTGTTCCCAAGGACACTAGTAAAAGAAGCGGAAAGTTGGTATCGGTTCTTAGAACCAGAATCCATTCGAAGGTGGAGTATGATGCTAGAACTATTTAATGATAAGTATCAAACGTACTCCTGGGTGTCCAACCTATAGAAGAAAATACAAGGATGGAAGCAGGGAACTCATGAACCCTTGGATGCTGCCATGGGCCAATACTATGCATTGTTACATCATTTCCCCAACCATGGTTACTCGCAGCAAGATCAACTACGCCATCTTGTAGATGGACTTAGGCATGAAACCAGGAGAACCCTTGGAACGTATGCCCAAGGGAGATTATCAGAGCTTAGGTTCCATTAGGTTCATATATTGCTAGAGCAAGTAGCCAAGGAAGAAGGAGAGCTAAGTAAGAAAGTGCAGAAGAGTACAACCACGATCCTTCCCTTCGAAAAAGGGGAGTGAGATTTTGTGAGGAGGAGGAAGAGTCCCCACTTGAAGAGATGGTGAATAGGAAAACCTTGCCACTCCAAAAATTAGCAACAAAAGTGTTGGCAAAGGTAGACCAAATGTGGGACTCCTTAGATAGTAGATTTAAAACTGTTCTCAAAATCGTAGAGGAGTTTAAGGAGCGAGGTAGTGACTATGAAAAAAAGAAAAATAGGGATTTAGATCATGCAAGTAACAAAAGTAAGGGTAAAATGGCTATCACCGAAGAGNTTAACGTATTATCCAAGTGAAACTCCGTCACAACCTATTGAGTAACACTAGCAGTGGCAATACCCACAGTCATGGGAGATGCCACCACCAAGGCAATAATACCCTTACCGACAACCGGATCCATATGGCTATTACGTGTAGTAGCCAATCTCTCCACGTGACTCTGTAGGTCACATGACACCACAACGTCACTACCAAGCTTGGGAGTATTATAGGGCTCCTTCTTCTAGGAGAGAAAACCCACAGACATACCATCCTCCAAACCCATCCACAACTCTCACACTGATAGCTCCATTACCACCTGCTCCAACAATGCAAGGGAAACTCCCCACTCAACCGCAGCAATGCAATGCTATGAGAGTTGTAAACCTTCAACCCATTGCTAGTTCTAACAACCGTACAAAGAGAAGATATTTCTTCAAAACCAACAGTCCAGCCAAGCTCTCACAACCACAAGTGGTTAAGCCTCTGAATGCTCCTCCATCAAATAAGGCTTTAGAGCTCCCTTTAAACCAAAAATAGAGCTAAATGCACACGGTTATGTTAACACATGCCATCATTGACTAGATTAAGGAGGGTCACCTTCCTAGGAAATTCTTTGATCTTGGAAGTCCCTTAATTTATCTCCAAGTCACTAAGAATGAACCATGTAAAGCTCTTCTGGACTCAGGTTTTGGAGTCAACTTAATATCACAAGAGATGTATAAAGCCTAGAACTTGCCTTCACTAAAGAAGAGCAATATTCACTTAGAGTTGGATGACTAGTCCATCACT